>OX456523.1:126720211-127287245 GCA_949748255.1 Eustalomyia histrio
TTTTTTTTAATAAAAATCAATTTTTACAAAAAATTTTATGCGATCAAAATATACATATAAAGTTTGTTTAATATGTATCAAGTGACAAGTTGTTTTTGGTAATTATTTTTTTTTATATAGATCAGAAATATGTTTTTAAAAATTGACTGTAACATATCTCTTTTTAAGAGGTTACAAAATATCGATATGAAGTATTTTTGAGATCTTAAGACCTAAAATCATGTAGAGGGTACTGTCTTCCCGGTCAAACGAAAGACCAGTTAGACCGGTTTTTACGGTCTAGAACGGTCGACCAGACGCCCGCGTAGTCCGGTCTACCCGGTGTAGAATTTAAAATTTAAAAAATCTATAGCTTTTTTAAAAATTGATAATAACGTATTTTAAGTTTATAAATGCCTACATATTTCGTATACTACACACTTATTTATTGTATATGAAAGAGTAACCGTCTTTTTCGGTCCCATATACGGCCTTCTATATCGTTCCTCGCAATGGGTTAAAATTTTGTACAAGTAATATAGACATAATTTGAACTTAAGATTAAACAAATTTATTTAAGTTCTGGATAAAAAATGTTCCGAAACTGGCTGCTGAATTTAGAAAGTTCTGCGCTTTTCATTCACTTATATGAGAATGCCACAGTCTTTTTGGATCACATGTACGTCGTTTTTATGACTTAGCTTACAATGGACTAAAACTTTGCAGAAATATTCTAGACTTAATGCTAACTTAAAAATGTAAACTATTTTTAACTTGTGGAACAAAAATATTTCGATACTGGCTCTTGAATTGAAAAAGTCCTTAATTTTTCATAAATTTATGTTATATGGAAACATCATGGTCTGCTTCTGTTCCATGTCCGCCGTTTGTATGACTTAGTACAGAATGGACTAAAACTTTGCAAAAATAATCAATCTATAATTCTGTATTTGAGCTGTAAACTTTTTTATGTTGAGGGAAAAAATATTCCGATACTGGCTCTTAAATTTATAATGAAAATGGCAATGTCTATTTGCAAAAATAATCTGCATAATTCTGAGATCAAATTTATATAAAATTTATATAAATTGTAGCAATTTTTCTATTTATTAATTAAAAGAAAAAAGTATCAAAAACGTGCATTTGGAAAAAGTACTAAAACCGGTCTGACCGTATAATTGAGTGTATAATTTTAAAATGCGGAATTCACAACTGATAGTGCATCTTTTACATATAGTTTAAAAATGGTTGTAAATTTACTACTCTAAAATGGGTAATGTTGTATGTAATATTCGTGTACATCTATAATTTCAAGGACATAATACAGGCATCTCAGAATTTTGCAGCGGGAAATGGATAAAGAAAATACAGATGGAAGAAAAACATAGGCTAATCATGGAAATATAAATGTGTGGAAATGTGGAATATTAAAGTTGCTCAAAATATTCATTCAAGATTTACTAAAAAAAACTACTTTTATTGATGCAATCAATAAGGAATTGTTTAAAATCAATTCATATGTATTTATCATCGGTTTTTTAAATTTTAAAATTTGGAGTATTTGTTTGTTAAGAATAATCAGACACTTTTTATAGAAACCTGCTAATCTAATAAAAATATTTTTTTTAATTATATCATTTGTGAAATTAATATGTACATACTTTTATATTTTTTTAAATACATAAATGAATTCAGATTTATTAAAAAAATAAAGTAATTGTTTTTATTTTTATTGTGAATTACTAAACAATAAATTAACTGTTTTTATAGAAAAAAAATTTTTGGGCTGTTTAATTTTCAACATGTTAATATATGCATTTTAGTATGATTTTTTGCATTTTATGTGTACATTTCCATGAAAAACGTGTGTCTTTAAGCACAAATTTGGTAAATTTACTCTTAAATTTCAAAATTTCATTAAATTTTAACGCATTTTAAATGTAATTTTACCCATTTTGTGTTTATCAACTTACGCATAATGTGTGTATTTTTTTATTAACGCACACAGAGTAAATTTACCCAATTTATAGTAGGAGTACAGTTTCCTACAATAAGTAGGGTGAATTTCAACAGAAATGAATTAGAGTGTATGGTTTGTGTCTTTAATAACTTACATTGCTGATGGTAAATATTTGTCGTTTTTTCTCACTTAGTCATTGAACGAAATAGTGTAAATAACAAAGTTTTTGTTTTGCTTCGGTTATGTCGAATTTTCTGCCAAGAAATCATCATTTGCGGGAAGATTTGCTTTACTTCTTCCATTAAAAAAAAGTGCAGTTGAAGCACATCGATAACTCATCGAAGCTTATCCTGAATACGTTCCATCGATTTCAAGGTACGAGAGATGGCTTGTACGCTTTAGAAATGGTGATTTTGACTGCCTAGGTCATCCAAAACAGTTCAAAGGTGATGAATTGATTGAATTGCTCAAAATATGAATTTTTGTTTTCTTCGTGTTTTCCACTTTCAAATTCCATACAAATTTAAAATGGAAAACTGTAAAAAACGAAAATATTTTTTTGTGGTTCAGTATGTTCCTATTATAAGTTATTTACATAAATATTAATTAACCCATTTAATATTCTTATGCAAATACTAAAGTAAATATTTTTTTTATATCTATAACACTGTAAGGTGTAATTCAATAAATCATCTACAATATTAGCCTCAATGACGTGAATATTGTTTAAGGTATACCAAAAAATCACACTTGATTTAAAGATAACACCCCAAAAGATTGAAACTATGTAAATGATATTACAAACCGTTCATTTATTTATTTTGGCTTAACACATATTGTACATTTAAAATAAAAATTGTAAAATTGATTTCATATACACTATTGTATTAAATCTTGTGAGTGCAATCAATGATTATCATCTTTTACAAGTTAAATTGTATTTATATCTGTCTGTGAGTGAGTGCTTGTGTACGAAACGAGCCCACTGGGGATTTTTCCATATTCCCATAAATGTTGTACAGCACAGTATTAAATTGTAGACATCCAAAGCTACACTCACATGCAAATCCAAGCATACCCACACACATGCATACTTTCATGTATTATACAAAGAGAGAGATATATATTTTATAAATATATTTATGATGATCTGTGTATAGTTATGTAGGTGTTTGGATACAGACATTGCTGTATGTCGATAAACTTAAGACCATGACAGTGAATGTTGGCAATATGAATATTGTAGTTCTTGTTGCTATTGTACTTGGATGCGTGTGTGCACCAAACAACAATTGGTTTTAAAGGAAATGTATGCACAATGAAGCCGCAATTCCATTTTAATTAAAATAATATAAGAATCTGTAAAAAATTTTAATTTTTTGTAGGAAAAGATGATTTCAAACATTCTAATCCACGATCTTTCATTAATATAAAAATTTTTATTATTTAGAAATATTTTAAAAAGTTTCTACTTTGGAAAAAATTACTGCAGTGCAAAATATGTTTTATGGATACATTCACTAAAGGGTAGAAGCTTGAAAAAATTAAAATCCTAAATATACCGTTATTTACTAACTGGAAACTGTAAATTTTTACAATTGCAAATATTAATATATTTAAATACAATCATTAAAATATTTGTATATAAACATATGTATAATAACCATAAAAATAAAATAACTGGAGTCATATAATTGACTGTACACATCATCATAAATTTATTTTTTCTGCGTGTTAAACTTGATTTAAAAACAAGTAAGAGCGGCTAAATTCGGCTATGCCGAATCTTATATACCCTTCACCATGGTATTCTGAAGGAGATGAATACATCGTTGGAATCTACTACCTCATAGCTCTCCACAAACAAGCGGTATCCCCATTTATTTTTTCTTAAATGTCCAAAAATTTTAATCCAAAATAATATGTCATGTAAAATCTCAAATTTATATTTTTCCATATGTTTCAGCGCTTTTCTTGTCAAATTTGGCATTTTCTAGGCAAAAAAAAGTTGGCGACACTACTATTTATTTTTTATTTATATCATTCACAATAGTTGTGAAACGTATTTAACCTACGTATTTATCTTCACACTCTTATTAAACAAAGGGATTTTACTGGAAAAATTAGAGGTAGTCCTGGTTTTTTGCTAATATCTCAGCCATTTATTAACCGATCTGTCTGATTTTTAATAGCAAACAGAAATGGATCACATGTAACAGAAATAAAAAAGAATCAAGTCCTCATCATGTCTGGGTTCTTCGGAAAACCCATTTCAACACACAGACGGACAGACGGACAGACGGACAGACGGACAGACGGACAGACGGACATCGTTAAATCAACTTCGCTCTTCATATGGACCCAGAATATATATACTTTATAGGGTCTAAGATCAATATTGTAGAAATTACAAACGGAATGACAAACTTATATATACCCTTCCACCTATGGTGAAGGGTATAATAAAGTAGCCCACGGTAAGATTTACTTAATATCGCGCGTTTTTAAATAGAAAAATGATGAATTAAAAAAAAAAAATTATATATGTAAATTTGTTTAAATTATTTGAGAAGTAATTTGTAGTTTTTGTATAACCACACGTTTTGGCGTTCAAAAAAATATAAATCAATGGCCCTATGTTCAGTGTACGTTGCACAACTCTATAGAATGGGGGTGTGAACGTGTGTGCAAGTCAGTGTAAGTATGTAATTGTCAAAGTTTTGTGGGTGTATGTATATTTTATTTATATCTGATTGCGGTTAGCTGAAATGCATTGCGTTGTTATTTCTTGTTTCATTTTTCTGTTTTGTTTAAGTCTTGTGCTTGTAATGCAGTTTTTGTTTAATTTTGCCATTTTTCTTGTTTTTTTTGTGCATTTCTGCTTTTAATATTATTTTAAGTTTCAGTTGTTTTTCGTTTGTTTCATGTTCCTTGTTATTTTCATGGTAAAATTTTGTAAATTATTTTACACTTTGGGATTAATTTTCACTTTTTATATTTCCAGAAAGATATGAAAGATATGTTGAATTCATTATGAAATGTAGTCAGTAAAAAACATAGAGCTGCTTTCATTACGTTTTCAAAATGAAAACACACAAAAATCAAGGGTTCCACTGAAGTCACAATAGTTAGTAACTAAAAAGCTGTGGTGCTATTAAGAAAGATTATAGTAAAACCAAAATATTATGAAAAAAATACACGGCAAGGGGAGCACTAATTTACATAATTCCATTAAAAAATCTTAAATTTTTTACTGCTTAAGAAGATTTATTAATCAAAAAAAAATAAAAACTCTAAAATAATGAACACCTTTAGAGCTAAAGATAAAACGAAAGCACCCAGTAGAAAATATAGAAAATAAACAATCTGAATTTGAATTTGGACTGTAACAAATAACTTATAAACATTTTCAAAGTATTTTGATCACAATCCGTAACATTGTCGTAATTCTGTTTTAGGCAAGGTAATGACCTATCACTTGTATGTATATGTATTTAAGTTATAAAATATTATTAGAGTTGTGTCGTGAACGAACGAAAGACTTAGTGCAATTAATTTTGTTTTATAAAATATTTTTTTTTATAATTATCGTTATCTATCAGATTTTCTGCCAATTTGTATCTTTAATAACTAAAAGCAAAGCAAAACACGAACAATATGAGAGGTTCGTTAACAAAATGTCAATCAAACGAATGAAAACGATTGAACGAAAAATATCAATAAGTGATTGAACTACCCAGTGAAATTTTTTAGAACAGGTATTCTTTGAACCTATTCTAAAACATGTTCGTTTACCACTGGTTCCGGAGCAGGTTCTGGAACTGATTCCTTGACTGAAAATATAACAGTTCACTGACCCCCAACAATTTATATAAATGGTTATAGAACCGGTTCTAAGGCAATCTATTCTAGTTTGGATGAAACTAACCTGAACTCAAAACTACTGAACTCATTATTTGGTAAGGTTTGTTTTTGTTGGGTATTTATAACCAAAAATCCTGTAATGAGATTATTATATAAATAAAATTGTCAATTTCCAACACTCTCCTGTACTTCTTACTAATTCTCTTTTTTTGCTTTTACACAACTGAGTATAATAAAAAACATGGTTGTAAAAATATGTAATGAAATTATATTAAAAGTTAAAAATTAAATTTAATTTAACTTATTAGCCAGAAAAATATGCAAATTGTTTTTTTTGTTACTCTTGCAATATTAAAGCGCATAATAAACTATTGCAACAATAGGTTTTTGTTTTAAATAACACGCCAAACAATTGTTGTTATTTGTCTTTGAAAAGTGAGCATAATTTTGTGTAAATTTAGATACACTCTAAAAAAAAATTATTGAAATTTACTACCATAATGGTAGGTTACTTATTGCTTACCTTTATATCCATATAATTACTAAAAGTGTCTCATTTTACATGTATTGGAAACATACTACATGTGTGTATATTTCGAATATATATGCTCAACAATACTGATTTACTTTTTTGGTTAGAACTACAGATTAAATAAAAAAACCCCACGAAAGTTGTTGGACATTTTATTTATACTAATATAATTTGTAATATATAATTGATAAATCAGCTATGCATTTAAATATTGGCCCCATCTTATTGAAGATTTGTCGACATGTTGAAGATAAGCCCTGAAGGAAATTGATGAATGGTGTGGGATTTGTAGGTTCACGAATGATTTTGAATATTACCGAAATGAATGAATACTATCGAAAAAGGGCTTTATTGGTCAGACCTTTATCGACATTTGTGCCTGTATATATTTTCTCAATACAAAATTATTTTTTGACAATTTTTATTTAAACACAAATTATTTTGGAAATAGGCACAAATATGTAAAATTAAATATAATACTAACTTGCAATAAATTATTCGTATTTTACTATAAAATGTGTTTATAAGTAATAAAATATTTACAAATTTATATACAAAAATGCGTTAAATATTTTTTTAAATATATTGTGCTCAAAATAAAGCACTATCTGCAGTTTTAAATAAAAAGTTACACACAATATCATCGTCAAATTAAATTCAATTTTAAGAGTGTATGATACATATGTATATTATTGTTAAATTAATTTTAACTGTATGTTCCAAAAATGGAAATGTTAGGTCGCCAAGACTTAGGTTGTCTGAATTTATATTCATACCACATAATCCAAATAACAATCGATGACAATCGATACTCAAAGTTAATAATGTAAAATTAACAATTATTATTTTTATTTATATTTACAACTTACAACTTACAAATAAGAATTATGTTAAATGTGACTATGAAATAGAAAATATAAATTTTTCAATATATATAAGAGAAGATGAAGGAAATTGTGAGGATTAGCGCTAGAGGCAGTACTATACATTCGACCTTAGCGACCAGGTCATCGTCAGTCTCATTCTAAACCACAGCCCACATCAACTCATGGTTTGAACAAGCTTCCCAGCAAAACTTTGGTAATGGGTGCGATATTCTCATGCGTTACCTTGTAATGATAGCTCGTTACCCTTTTCATTATTTGCAAGCATAAAGTAATAAGTTACTGATTATTGATTACGTAATATATGATTTATAAATGTAAAGTAATAATTAAAATATTTTTGTATTTTAAAGAAATTTATATTAAACTTCTTGCATATGTTCGATATTTTGATGATTTCATGGCATTTTAGCTTTAAAAAGAGTTATTTTTCTTTTTGTAAGCAAAAGGGTTTAGTTTTATGATCCTTGGTACAAAAGATCCATATGGGTCGCAGTGCCGGCCGTGGGGGCAGAACTTGACTTAATAATGATATAGATCTCTAAAATATCTTTCTTTTGATACACAAATATGAGATTGAACAGCTTAAAAACTACCCAGTTTTCTCCTATCCAAGTTGCATACAGGAATAAATTATTGTATTTTAATTATTATTCAGATTTTGTTAGGATCGAGATTATTATTAAATGTTATTTATTTTCAATAAATCTGAAAAATGTAGGATTAATTAGTACTGATGTCTAATAATAGATTGAAAATGTTCAATATTCGAGTACTCAATTTCCTTACAGTAGAAAAAAATAATTTCGCATATTGCTTTTCCTCTGCATAGTTGATATATAACCCAGCAAAACCACACATTACCAAATAATGTGTAAAGTAATGTGCAGCCATAGGGTCTCATGGATTACTTTACATCTTACTTCACTGATGTATTTAACAGCCGATGAGCCTTAAAGTAATGTATATACCCATTACTTTAGAGGTAATACTTATATGGTTAAAAAGTAATGTGTCTAAAAATAGATTTTTAAAAAAGAGGAATTTTTATTAAAAAAAAATTATTACAAATATTTTAAACGTTATTAAAAATAATGTGGTCATGGTGGGAATCGAACCAGGGAACTCTAGTTGCCAGCCAAGAACTCTACCCACTGAGCTATCGACGCATATAGTATTTGATTGCTAAATCTTAAATGAATTGTTGCGCTTCTTTTTTCGCTAGTGATGTCAAAACAAACATATATAATGTATGTTTGTTTTGACATCACTAGCGAAAAAAGAAGCGCAACAATTCATTTAAGATTAAAGCAATCAAATACTATATGCGTCGATAGCTCAGTGGGTAGAGTTTTTGGCTGGCAACTAGAGTTCCCTGGTTCGATTCCCACCATGACCACATTATTTTTAATAACGTTTAAAATATTTGTAATAATTTTTTTTTAATAAAAATTCCTCTTTTTTAAAAATCTATTTTTAGACACATTACTTTTTAACCATATAAGTATTACCTCTAAAGTAATGGGTATATACATTACTTTAAGGCTCATCGGCTGTTAAATACATCAGTGAAGTAAGATGTAAAGTAATCCATGAGACCCTATGGCTGCACATTACTTTACACATTATTTGGTAATGTGTGGTTTTGCTGGGTTATATATCAACTATGCAGAGGAAAAGCAATATGCGAAATTATTTTTTTCTACTGTAAGGAAATTGAGTACTCGAATATTGAACATTTTCAATCTATTATTAGACATCAGTACTAATTAATCCTACATTTTTCAGATTTATTGAAAATAAATAACATTTAATAATAATCTCGATCCTAACAAAATCTGAATAATAATTAAAATACAATAATTTATTCCTGTATGCAACTTGGATAGGAGAAAACTGGGTAGTTTTTAAGCTGTTCAATCTCATATTTGTGTATCAAAAGAAAGATATTTTAGAGATCTATATCATTATTAAGTCAAGTTCTGCCCCCACGGCCGGCACTGCGACCCATATGGATCTTTTGTACCAAGGATCATAAAACTAAACCAAATTCAGTATAATATTCCCTATGAACTTTAATACAGAAGATGGGGAAGAGTTTCTTTCTAATGTCTTCTGGACCTAAAAATTCCCTATTGAAAATTTTTCTTCCATTCCTATGAAATACCACACACTCACGCAAAATGTGGATGGGTGTTTTGTCTTCCTCAAGACATAGTCGACACAGAGGCGATTCAAACAGATTTATCCTTTAAAATGCTAGTTTAATCCGAAATGTCCGGTAAGAAACCCTGCTAGTAGCCTAATGTCGTTCCTAGCAAGGCCCAAAATTTTTCCATCGGAAAAGAATTGTTCCAAAGAAATGTTCCAAAGGTCCTTTGCCATTGGTAGTTCTCCCTTCTTAACCAGGGCTGCTATGGTGGACCAGTTTACCCCACAGTAAGGTTCCGGTCCTACTAAAGGTGTGGAAGAACCCATTTTAGCTAGTTCGTCCGCTACATCGTTACCAATATGTCCACGATGACCTGGTATTCAGTAAAGAGTAACACTGTTAGGCGCGGCCAACTGTTGAAGGGTATCAAAACACTCCAGAACTATTCCTGAAGTGAAGGTCCACGACGACAAAGCCTGGAGTGCTACTTGGCTATCAGAGAATATCGAATTATATGCACCCTTTAGAATGATTTTTATACCCCCTTTATATTCCCGAAATGAGATCATTCAGACTATTAACATAGATCTGATTAAATTGACAATTTAATCCCAGGGGGAATCGCTTATAAAGAAGAAATTTTTACAATTCACATTTCATTTTAAAATTTCTGGGTGTTACAAGTATCAAGTAAGAAAGATAGCATTGAAATAAAATATTTTTACTTTTATGCACCATTATGTCATAACTAACAACAAGCGTATTTTATCATATCTTAGCTTCATTCCTTTAACAACTTTGTATAGAGATTTTTTCTTGCCATTTTAATCTTTGATGCCACAAATGGCATGCAATCATTTTTTCAAATTATTCTTGTTTTTTTGCTTACCGTCATGACTGACTGAGTGAAGAACAGGAAAATACGGAAACAAACTTCCCAGCAACACTTTGGTAGTTCAATAACTTTTATTGGTAACTCTTTACCTTCTGAAAACAAAGAAATATAAATTAATAAGCTACTGATCTAGATAAAACATTTACAAACATCTTGGTAAGCAAATAAGCAAGAAGTGCGAACAAGCTATATTTTATTTAAAAATATAGGTAATCATTTTTGTAATAAAAAACTATTAGTTTTCACATCCTCGTAACCATCTAAATATTCAATTTCCTTATCACCTCTAAGGTAATGGGTTCTTACTTTACCATGTGGTATCTCCTGTAAAATTCATCCATATAATAATATTTTAATGTTGCTGGGTCATGCTGCAATTAAAGCAGGGTTTCTTGTTTTTCATTCGTTCAGTCATGTATCCATTCATCCATATATGATGTTTTTACATAAAATCATAAGAGTGTAAAAAAGAAAATTTTACTTCTCTGTTTAAGGAGAGGCTGTTAAAGAAATTATGCGTGCTGAAATTTACACCTTTCATTGGAATTTTACAACACTGCAGATATATGCAAGTACTATATGAAGTATTTTTATTTACACCATGCATCAATTTAATAAGGAAATGATTTCCTTTTTTTTACTAAAAAGATTTTGAAAGTTGTGTTTAAAATTTTGTTAATTCTTATATTTAAAACTCCATAAAATATCCAAGTATTGACTTCAATAAATTTTAGTTCAGACTTTGACAAGTGCATTTCTCTTTAGTAAATGCAAAGTGTATAAATGTACCACAAGATAACATAACTAAGAAAAGTTGGTACTAAAAGACTGAAATGATATATAATTCATCTTCTCAACTGACAGCACTGTAATGGTTTTATATTGTATTTATCCTGTTTGTATGAATCCTGTTGCATTTTAATGAATAAATGTATATGAAAGATTTTATTTTTTTTCTCTATTATTTGGTTATTGCGTTTTTACAGCAAATTACGTGATTTGTTCAAGAAGAAATAATAACATATGTATTAAAACAATGAGAATTTCTATAGTGTACATTCTTTAATATTTTCCTGAAGCTATATTTTGCCGACAATGTTGCTATTTTAAAAAGAGTGACATGTGTATAATTACGACGTTCCAATAATTGAACAGTTAAATTATTTATCTTTTTCTATAGGAAAAAGCCATCCTGAAATGATGACATTCTAAAAGAAATAGAAGATTAAGCGCCGCAATTTTTAAAATATTTGATATATGACCAGCAAAATATTACACTTTATAAAAAATCTATTAATTTTTAATTACTCCACCCATAATTTAAAAATTTTTACTTAATTTTTTGTTTAATTAAATAGCAAACAATTTTTGCTCTTCAATTTTGTAAAAATTTAAAAAATTCGCATTCTGTGATTGTATTTATTATTATTATTATTTATTTTTTTTTTGAGAAAATAGTTTAAAAATTGCAAAATATAAAAATTTGTAATAAACATTGCAGGTAAATTCAGTGACTGAACCTTATTGAATCTTTAGAAACACGTTCTCAATATGGCACACGCGGAAGGAATATTGACAGGTTACATGCTAATTATTCTTCGCTGTGTCATGTTTACTTACAACAGTCAAGTGATAGATGTCACGAAACTATTCATTTCCTACAAGTTCTTCGACATAACATATTGCGATTAATATGTAACCGAGTTTTTATTAATTTCTTGTTTTCAGTCATGCACTAGTTCTGATGTACATCATGTAGTGTCTAATATGACGCTAGTTATGTGTAAAGTAATTCTAATATATTTTGTTGCGCATTCACTTACACCAAGGCAATGATATGGTACTCTAAACAAAGTCAGTGATATATCGCAAGTAGCTTAAAAGGATGAAATTATGACAAGCCCATGTTTAAGTTACCGGTTACTTTTATATAAGACAACCAACTCGAGGACCGGTTTTTGCCACAAAGTTCCGGTCAAGTGATCAACACTGGGGCTGGTCTATTTCCCTTGGGGTATATGCAGGAAGAATGTATAGATGCTAACATATTCACAAATATCAGTTTATGAGAAAATAAATTTTCTTCGGGCACTGGCTGGACTTAAGTTTTAAGATTTGATAACTTATTGTTATTGTAGTTCACAAAATTTAAGTGAAGATTCAATAAAAACTTGCAAAAAAAAAAAATCCAAAAATGCTTTTGCATTTAAATTAAATGTAAATGTAGGTGAATGTACGATTAAAATATTTTTGGAATTATTATAATCCGGCAAGAACTGTAGAAAATATTTGTTGATGTTTAAAAAAAATTTAAAACGTGAAAATACAATAAAACAAAAATCGTAGGACCCTCGTTAACATTTTTTTTTCGAAATATAATGGAATTTGAGATATAGAGCAATCGGATTCTTTGTGGCAACCTCATTTTTTTACCTAAGAAATCGGTCGGTTGCATATACCGATGTATTTTATTGTGCTGATAGTGATACATTATATTAATTTTATAGATTATTGAAAGTGCCAGTATGCCACTCAGCACCCGATTCACAGTGCTTTGTTCCCATATAACGAGTCGACAAAAATAGAAGGTGTTATCGTAACTTACTGAAATTTGGTACGCGATTTTAGTTTAAGTTAATTAGAAGATAAAACAAATTTTAGGAAAATTGGTGCAAGGACACGCCTACCTCTCATATATCCTGAAGTTTAAAAATGTAATTACATCTTCAAATTTAGTGTTTTCAATCGAAGCAAGGACTAGCTTACCTGTCATATACCATTTAAAAAAAATGCTATAAAACGTTTAAAAGTTGACCGATTGCATTCAAACTTATCAAATTAAGTTAGAGAAATCTAACAAAGATGTGTACTAAAATTGGTTGAAATCGGTTTTGTAACTAAAAAGTCATTAGTATATCCTTGTTTATGACAAACAATAACCCCCAAAAAGTATTGTTATGTTTTTAAATAGCGTTACCCCTAAAATACTGTTACTTTGCAGTCATTGAAAATTATTTTTAAGACTAAAGTTGAATAAATTTGTTTTATTACCCTTAAAATTATAAAAAATATACCGAACTAGGCATTATTTCGATTACCACGCATGTTAGAAATCAGAGGTTAAATTTTATGAAACTTTTTATTAAAAAAAAACTATGTCGTTCGCATACCTAACTTAATAAATTTTAATAACGGTAAATAAAAGGTTTATATAATAAAACAAAACAACTACTGCCAGGGATGGAACTTTTTAAAAAATACTCAAATTTAACCAAATTTAAAATAGATGGTACTTTTTGTAAAATAATAATAAATATTGAGCTTCATTTATATAGAAATTTTTTTTAAATTTTTTTAATTTATAATTTATTTCCCTTTCTATTTATTTTAATATTTCTGTGTCTATTATATGACTCTTAATTATTTTCAACTTTTTTCAAAAGAAGGTATTGAAAAAAGTACTAACGTTTTAAATTCATCAACCTTGGTATGTTTATTTATTTTTCTTATTAATACTTGTAACACTATCAAATTAATACATCAATTAGTCTGTTACTGATGTATAAAATCAGTTGACGATTGACGTTATTATCAAGTTATTTTTAATACTGCTGTGTTGTTGCTGTTTGTTTAATATTTTTTGAAAATATTATAGAAACGTTTCTTCAATTTTGTTTTTGTGGAAATTATTTTTATACTGTTGTATAATTTTTTTTTGTGTTTATTTATAAATCAAAATTATTTTGTTTCCAACATTAAAATTCAAAGCCAGAAACAAAATTTGTTGAA
This sequence comes from Eustalomyia histrio, assembly GCA_949748255.1. Lineage (NCBI taxonomy): Eukaryota > Metazoa > Arthropoda > Insecta > Diptera > Anthomyiidae > Eustalomyia > Eustalomyia histrio. Next base: position 126,734,267 of record OX456523.1, read on the forward strand.
GATTTATATTAAAAATTATATTTTAGATATAGAATTAAAAAACCAAACAAGGAATACTTTTATTAAAAAAATAAAGATTTCAAGAAAATTCGATCCTATTCGGTATTCGGTATGTTTTGGCTATTTACCGAATATTGCTTCTACACTCAGAATATTATGTAGTTAACTGATTGTAGTTTAATAAAAAAGTTTTCCGTTCCATTTAAAAATAAAGGAGATACATTTATTTTTCAAAGAAACATCTATATTAACTTTTTTATACATTTATTCGAAATAATTTACTATCATTTACCGATATTTTTCAGTTTCATTTATTTTTTTCATTTGTTTGAAATTTAATAAAAATTTACCCACAAAACGTAAACTTGTGGTTTATTTGTGTCCGTAACAGTTATTACAAATTTAAAATTTGTTTGCTGTCTGTTTCAAAAATAAATATTCAAAAAATTTCAATTTGTTTTTTTATTTAAATTGGTTGTATATATACAAAATTTTTCAATACAATTTACAAGAACCTCATAAACACACATACATATACAAATACATTCACACAAAAAGTGTTTATAGCTTCATATGCATACATACATTTTGTATTGTACGAGTATATTAAAAAAAAATACAAAAACGGAAATAATTTCAAATAAATGAAAAAAACATTTATTTTTTAAGGATTGGTGGGTAAAATTTTGACATTTATTTTAACTGATTATATCAGTTGTTTCTTGCGGATGTGTCAGTTGATTAATCAACATTTAAAAATAAATAACAAATAGCATTTAATTCAAATGAAAATTAAGTAGACCGGTTTTTAAATGAAATATCATTTCTTTTAAATGATATTTTCAGTTATTTTAACTTATAAACTTTTTTAAGTGTATTCATCCAAATACCGAATATTGCCACTATTTTGCCAAATTATTCCTTTTATAAAAATGTGCTAAAATCAATTATTAAAAAAATTCGAAACACGTCCAAAATTTAAAAAAAAATTTATAAAATTTGTTTAAGATTATTATTGACTATTAAAAAAGGGTTCTCTATAAGTGTTATAGTCGAAAAACGTTTATTTGTTGCCTAAATGTAATCTTTTTATTAAAAAAGTTATGAATATGCGCTTTTTATACGGAATTTGGTTCTTTCTTTATTCGGTCGAATATTCGGTATTCGGTTTTAACCAAATACAGAATGTTCGGTATTTTGAATACACTATTCGCGACATCTCTAATTAAAACCGATTTCCTGTTAACAAGTTTTACTTAAAATTCGACGTTTTTAGCGCCTTCTAATAGTGCAAATAAGAGTCAAATCTAAATTTTTTCACACAACGCTTAATAATCTTACTAAAAATATGTTTTTTTATAAATATATTATAGGGGAACTTTATTTTATTTGACATCATTCTAATTTTTAACACTCAAACTTGCATCAAATTTATGAAAAAATCATTAAAATATACATTTTTAAAAACATGTCTTTTTGTAATTTGTGCCACAATATTGGTGCTATTCTTCTAATTATCTTTGAGATAATAATATAAACTTTAAAAAACGTCAAAAAAACACCGATTTTCCTTTTTTTTTTTACTCCATCAAAGTTTTTTTAATTTTGGGTTTTGAAGAAAACAAAATGTATAAATTAAAGCCACAAAAAAAGTTTTTAAAAGATGTACAATATATTAAAATTTAAAATAAAATTTATATATTTAATTTATTACAAATATACTGGAAAAATTAAATAAAAAACCTTTAAACAATTTTTTGAAAAACTTAATTTTTTAAAATTTTTTTTGTGAAACATCTAAAATTTTTTTTGTATTTATTTTTGCTTCAAATTTTCTAAGTTTAGCGCCCTCTTGTGGCTTCAAAAAAAGGTAAAACCAAAATATTCTCGTACACGACTTTAAGCTACTTTATAATCTTTCCAAAAATATATTTTTCATTCATATTTATGGTAAATTTGTATTATTTTTTACGTCATTTAAAATTTTGGCACTTTAAAAGTGGAACAAATTTTAGTAAAAATTAAGATAATAGACATTTAAAAATAGTTTTTTTTTTTTGTAATTTGTGGCAAAAACTTATAATCTTTGATATAATAGTATTAACTTGTAACAACGTCAAAAAAATACTTTTTTTCTTATTTTTTTTACTCCATCAAAGTTTTGTAAATTTTGATTTTTTAACCCAAAAATTAATTTTCAGATTTATAATTTACAGTATATGTATTATTATTCGATTAAAAATATACTAAGACAATGTAAAACCCAACTTTTAATTAATTTTTTAAAAAATGAATTGTATATTTTTTTTGTTCGTGCAACAACTAACATTATTGCTTAAAATTTTCCAAGATTAGCGCCCTCTCATGGCGGCAAAAAGATTCAATCCAAAAATTTTGTTCATATTTTTTAGTTGCCTTTTAATCTTTCCAAAAAAAATTATTTATCAATATTCATGACCAATATTTTATTTTTGATTTTTGTCTATGGAACAAAGCACTGTGTGATTGTGCCAAAAATGGTACTATTATGCAATATTTATCAAAGTTTGTTGGTTATTAAAATGGGCCCGATTAAAGCAAAATAATAATTATTATAAGGAACAAGATAAGATCTGATCCGAAAAATGGTCGTAAGTATTGTAAAGGTGAATCTAAATATAATATGACTAGCTTAAAATCCTGATACTTAGATAACGGTAGTATAAAATATCGGAATATATTATGAAGAAAATTACTTAAATTTTAAGTGTTTTTTCTTGAATTAATTGTGTCATTTAAGTTTTAAGATTTCCAAATGGTCAGATCCTAACCACTTTCACGGCGGAAATTCTAAAAATTATCTTTTCAGTAAATTAGCCCCAAATTAAGGGTTAACATATTTTTGATTTTTAAACTCCCTTTTTAACCACGTTCCTGACAAAAATTCGAAATAATACTTTATAAGAGGATTCACCTAATACCTAAAACACACAATACAAATTTCAAAGTTCCTATCCAAAGCGTTTTGGGCAGGCCGTCACGATGAAGACTTTCCCATTTTAACGTTCTTTTTTTACCACTTTTCTGAGGGAAATTCCAAGAAATATTTCATTAATGAAATAGCAAGTATTCTAAAAAACGCATTTTTAATAAATCAAATTATCTAGTCAAAGGCTTAGAGGATGTCGGAAACTAATTTTGAGTTCATACGAACTTGATTCAAGTTTAAAGCTAATTTCAAATTCCTTGCTCAGCTGGGCCGGGCGACCAATAACGTTATTCCTTTATATACATTACTTAAATACGTTTCAAAATATAAAAATAAATATTTGACATTCTAACTGAGTACTGATCGGTCAGTACCTTTAGCATTACTTGATTTTGCAAAATAATAATTGACTGTAAATTTGTAAAATAAATGTCGATTTTGTATTTAAATTTAATATTATATGTCTTAATTTCTTTTAAAATTTTTCACAACTAAATAGAAAATTTTTCGATTTGAAAAGTTATTTTGCAAAAATCTGATAATTTTAAAAGGTTTCTAATCTAAAATAATATTGCTATTGATATCATACCATAAAAGTCACTATGAACATGCAGTTTCAAATACAAGAAAGTTGTAGGAACTTTAAAAATTTGCTTTTTAAAATACAAATCGGCATTGCTGAGCTTTCGGAAAAGAATGAAAAAATGCACAAAAATTTGGAGAACATTATTTTATCAAAAAATGTTTCAGAATTTTGCTCAAAAAAGTAAATGAATTTTTTTCTTTTTAATAATTTTTGTGAGAAAAAAGAAAGCTCTTCCTACAAAAATATAACTTTTAGTAATATTTTGAATCCCATATTTTTTTGGTGTATTTTGTATTACACTGCGTAAAAGGTAAAAACAATTTTTGTTGTTAAGTAGATTCTACAAGAGAAAGATATAATTTTAATGGTATTATGTATTTAGGTAATATAATAAAAAAATTTATTTTGCACACAAGTGCAGTGGGCATTAATTGAATCCTAATACAATTATCAATATTAAATGCACAAATATTTGGCATCTTTATTAATATGAATATATTTTATTTTATTTATTTATATTAATCATATAATTCCAAATTATATCTTAAAACCCTAACCGAACACTAGCAACAAAGGCGAAAACAGACCGGAGCCCCTGGTGGGAATCGAACCGCACTGATAAGCTAGCACGCTACCAACTAGCCTACCGGGGCACTCAATATAAATATAAAATTTATATTTTTGATGAAAAGATAGATTTATTGTTTGATACATTTTTTGATGTATTAATCTCGTCATATTTCTTTTTTTTTCATTAAAATGAAAAGTGAATCTAAAATTCTAACCATCCAAATAGAATGCAATTTCTTTTTTATTTTTAATTTTTATTATTTTCAAATCTAATACCAACTAATACTATTAGTCGTTTAAACATGTAAAGATATAAAAAATGGTATCTGTGTTATCAAACCTCAGGTGAAAAATATAAATGAAAATTTTCTAAAAACCAAAATGTAAAACAGTTTTAGCATGGTTTTTGCCAAAGATTTATGTGAATTTATATTCAACATGCCGTCTACATGTTAATGAATCAATGTAAAATTCTAAAAATTTTTCAACAATGTATGAGTTTTTCAAGAGTTTTACTTTTTTTTTTGGTGCGAATAGCCATTAAAGCAAATAAAAGCAACAATACAGCAAACAATATGGATACATTTGATTGAAATAGAACAACCAACAATACAGGTGAAAATGTCATAACATAACATTGGAATAGTTAAATAGTTGAACTCTAACAACAATACATAAATTTAACCATGTATTGTATGATTGCACAATACACGTTAAAAACCTCTAAATAAAAATACCAAATAATACTAGTTGTAATACCAGAAAAGTTGTTTAGATATTTCTGATGAAAATATTCACTAAAATAATAACAAAAATTGAAATACTTTTGCAATTTAAACACACAATGCTGTGGACACTCGCATATAAACTCACCAGGTATATGTGTGTTTAAAAATCGAGCATTTTAACAATATTGAATTCCATATCAAACGCATATTGTTCAAACATTTATGATTTTAAATTACACACATTTCACTTAAGCTCAGTGTTACAAAATCACGTCAACTTAAGCCAAATGTGCCAGTATTGGGCATGCTTTTATTTCTGTATACTTGTGCACTAAAAATATGAATTTGTACTTACTATTAGCAGAAGTTAACCAATGCCTCGTTCAGAAACGTAGCCAAATGGAAATATAATTAAAAGTTAAATTTCTAAAGAGAATATCTGATAGAGCACTTGTAAATCCATGCAGATACATTTTGTTGACTTTTAAAACAGTCTTACAAATCAAATTAACATGCAAAACAACAATAAATTTTATTTGCAAGACAACAAAATGTGTATTAATATGTCCAGGGTGGTCCAAATACAGGTATCTTCTTAAATAGTATGTTACGTTATTATGACACTGATAGATATTTTCTGTTTTCAATATTGATTATCATTCAGTATCTGACCTCCACGGATCAAAATAAGTCGCCTTACGTTTGCACAACGTTGTGAAGAGTTGTCGCTGTCTGTATCTATTGCAGCGGGCTTAACACCAAATTTTAAATTGTGCCCAACTCGCTGTACAATCACCTACACCTACAACCTAGGAAAATCGTTGACACCAAGGTGACAACCACTGGAACCGCCATGGAACTCCTTCATTCCTTTCATTCTACATGCCGGCACCAAAATCAATTAAGTTTAAGTTTTGACGTCTTCAAACACAATATATTTTGCTTTACCGATTGTAGTTTATTTAGAAAGTAATACGTAAAGTTTGTTTTTAAATGAAGAATCAATTGAAATTCATAGAAATATATTTTTTAACTATTTGAATCAGTCATTCAAGAAACAAAATATAAAAATTTACAGACATTCAGTAGGAGTTGATATTTTCAGTTAAATGTAAAATTTTATGTTTTCTGCTTAAAAAAAAAGAAATTCATATAATTTCTTTTTGTTTTTTTACCAAAATTATTTGTATATATACAAAATTATTTCAATAAAAATTACAAGAAATTATACAAATATAGATACACACATAGATAATAAAAATATATACATATGCATGTGTTGTGTTCTGTTTTGTAATTACATACAAATAAAAAAAACTTTTAATTTGAAAAACAAACCACAAAAGTAGTTTTTTCTAACTTTTTGTCAGTAAGAATTTGATGGTTATTTTAAACGACTTTCTATTGTTTTTACTTTTGTCGATTACTAAATAATGATTGAAAATAAACAACAAAATGGGTTCAATATAATGGAAAACCAGAAGTCCTCTTTTTGATTGTATTTTCGATTAATTTAATATGTATTTTAAGTTGTTCTTAACGAAATAATATTGTGAGTTCATTTTCCCATATACGGTATAAGTAATGGTTTATCACCTGTAGGCTATTCCACTGGACCCAATATGCCTTCATAAGTGGACTTTCAGCTAATATCTGCTCGCGGATAGGCCTTTTGTTTCTGCTTTGGCTGAATAATTTTTGACAATATGCGCCGCTGACAGGCTTCGCTCGAATCAATAAACGTTTGTCAAACGTCCACAATGAACTTTATTTCCTTAGCCTTTAAAGAGTGCTTGCCTTGAGTCTTTCGTTTATATCCGACGTAAAATAGTATTTGAACATTTTGCCAAATCATAACTTTTTGCCCCATATGCAGATAATTGCCGTGACTTATCCTGAAACCTGCACCAATGATCACTTCGTCCACAATATCGGCAACAATAATTAATATGTTAGCAAGTGTAAAGCGACCTGGAGGCGATCAAATAAATACATCAATGACATAGTTGTGTGTGTGCAGTCGTTCTTCGGCAATGATTGATGAAAATCAAAAAGTTTTTATGTTTTTATTTGACGGTTGAATATTCGATCGTCTGCTGTTGTGCTTGGCAAAAAAATTGAAAAATTTGCTTTGTATTTGCCGTCATGAAGAAGTGTACGGATGAAAAAATATACATTGATATTTTGTGTGTTTACGTCTCTTATTAAAGAAATGAAAAATATTAGTTCGTTTGTGATTTTAATTTGATACGAACGCTACGAAGTCAAAATAGAAATGGGGATTAACGTCTCCTTTAAAGCTTCAAGCACTGGTTGACGGGTTTATTTGATTGTCTCCAAGGCACTTTAGATTCACATTCACCTTACCATAGTAACTAAATCGGGCCTGATAATGGACTGTGATGCTTCCGTGTCTATAGTAAAAATGTACTGGATCGTGTCCCGTAGTGCAAATACTCTTTTTAGTTTCATCGGAGGTTTTTCCTTGGTGCTAAGCAATTCCGCTGCAAAAGTCCTACCCTTCCACAGTTAAAGCATTCGGATTTGACTTGCTTCTAACTATTTTAGCTCCGTGAGCACCTCTTTGAACCGCTCTGTTAACATGGTGCTTATATGCTTCTTTGCTTTAACAATCACTCCGAAGTTTGGCACATTAAATATTTTCGGCTTGGAAATTACCTTCTCTGTATCTTGTGCCATCGCGAATGAGATGATTTTAGTGTAGCATACATGCTGTTCCACACATTTTTGGTTTCCTCTGTTTCGTACTGGAACTTAAGTACATTATATGGTGTGCTGACATCGAAAGTGGGGGGTCTTTGCTTTATCAGAAGATTATTCACTTTACTTTCGAGATCTTGTAGGTTTTGCTCAACCTTTATATGTCAAATCTATACACGTCACTCTCTAAGTCGGAAACTCTTTTTGAAACTTTAAAAACTTCTCTAGAAATACCTTAAAGTTTTCTTCAATCTTAGTTAACGGCTCCGTTTCAATCTTAGCTAGCAGTTCCTCGTTGTCTGCTCTAAAAGTTAAACTAAAAATTTCTCGTTGTCTACTCTAGAAGTTTCGAGAAGGATCTTGGCGTCTTCCATCATTTGGATCGTAACATCCAACACTGTGCTTAACTCCATATTACCTTCTGCTTTACGGGTACTAAGCTCTATTTCTTCTTTTTCATCAAATTCATAAGTCGCAATGGCAATGTTACGCGACCAATTTCCTCAATCAGTTACTATATCAGTTCTTCTAATGTTACTTCCAGCGTTTTTTACAAACTGAAAATGACATTTCACATTGCACGTGTATTTATATGTTTGGCGATAATTACTAAAAAATTACAGCATTATCCGGAAAAATAGCAGCATATACCGGAGACGAAGTAGGTAACTAAGATTTAGCCCCAGTGGACTATTTTTTGTGGGGATACGTGATGTCTCTCGTGTACAGGGATAATCCAGCCACAATTCCAGCAATGAAAGACAACACTACAGCTACCGTTTGTGAGATACCATCCGAAATGCTGGAAAAAGTATGCCAAAATTGGAGCTCACGGATGGACCAACAACGACGTAGCCGCGGACAACTTTTACATGAAATAATCTTTAAAAAGCAAATGAGAGGCATTTATTTATCGCCCCAAATTAATATTTCATTCACTTTTCTGCGTTTTCTTTTCAGTCTTCAAAATGACTGTTTAAAAAATTTCAGCACCTTATGAGTAAATTACAATTTCTTAAAAATTACAATTTCTTAACATCTACACAAATAAGTTCTACCAAGGAGTCAGAATATAATATTAATATATCAACAGGAACTGAAAGAAGGTGTTTGGTCTAATTTACATGATCGCATAGTTAGACGAAAACCGAATGTTCCGAAGAAAAATATTAAGCAGGGTTTAGAGTTTGCAAAGCAATGTCTCCACTGTGACCAAAATGTTTTGAAACTGGTTGTCTGAAGTGATGAATCTAAGTTTAATGTTCCTGGTAATGAAGGCAGACCAAACGTTAGATCTCCACAAAACGTTCAATTAAATCCCAAATATACAAAAAAAAAACTATTGAAGCATGGTAGGTCGTCGGTGATTGTATCAGGATTTACCTCATCTGGAGTTGATTCGATAGTAAAAATTTACGACAAAATGACAGGTGAAATTCATAGGCGTATCTTAGAAAATAATCTGGATAGTAATTCTGCTGACAATTTGTCACTAGCATAGATATTTCAACAACTTACGACCTAAAGCATAAGTTTCTGGTCGTTAAGTCTTGGCTGTAGTAGAATTATATTAACGTTATCGAGTAAATTGGACTTGGGTGACCTGTGCCTTCAACAAGCCGGTGCCAAATGCCACACGGCACGCGATACCATGAACCTATTGAGGGGAGAGTTTTGTGAGCAATTAATCTCAAGTTTTGGTGCAGTCCATTGGCCTACAAGGTCATACCAATGACCCTTGAAACCAGGATGAACAAACTACATTTTTTTTAGCCACGCATGGTGCCATGATGCCAAATGACGAAACTACAAAAAATTCTTAGGCAACACCATGAAATTCTTAGGCGATTTACAGAAACATTTAGCCACTTGCAATGGTACAACCCCAAGTACAGTGAATGTGTTGTGAATGTACACATGTTTTGTGTTTTTTGTCTCTTTCATACTCACGTTTACCATTGTTTTGTTTGTTGTCTTAAGCAAAAAAAATCAAATATCCATTTGTTTGTTATAATAATAATTAATATTGTGTTTTTGTTGAATGTTAGGAAAAAAATAATCAAACATGTATACATTTACAACACAATCACTCTACTTGGGGTTGTACCATTGGTGGCTAAATGTTTCTGTAAATCGCCTAAGAATTTCATGGTGTCGCCTAAGAATTTTTTGTAGTTTCGTCATTTGGCATCATGGCAAATGGCACCATGGCATCATGCGTGGCTAAAAAAAATGTAGTTTGTTCATCCTGGTTTCAAGGGTCCTTGGTCATACGATTTAGCCCCAGTGGACTATTTTTTGTGGGGATACGTGATGTCTCTCGTGTACAGGGATAATCCAGCCACAATTCCAGCAATGAAAGACAACACTACAGCTACCGTTTGTGAGATACCATTCGAAATGCTGGAAAAAGTATGCCAAAATTGGAGCTCACGGATGGACCAACAACGACGTAGCCGCGGACAACTTTTACATGAAATAATCTTTAAAAAGCAAATGAGAGGCATTTATTTATCGCCCCAAATTAATATTTCATTCACTTTTCTGCGTTTTCTTTTCAGTCTTCAAAACCCAAACGGTTAAAAATCATCCTTTACAGATACATTTGGTAAAGTTCTAAAAAACGCATTGAAAAAGTTCAAATCGCGATTTCTCCAAAAAAGGAAGTTATCGAGGCTATAGAATATAAATTATGTCTATTAGGTCAGATATTCTGGGTTTCGAATTGTCAGTTTACGAGATAAATACAAAAAAGTTCTAGATCTAGAAATTTTATATGTTCATCTTTTGTATCTATAGACAAATCAGGTAACCAAAATTTAGTCCATCAGTTTAATTTAAATAAATAAAGAGTGACGCATCAATTTACAAATAATCAAGAAAATTAAATGTCGATACAACTTAAAAACTATTCGATTTCGATATATTTCTTTATATTTTTCCAAGGTCTGACTACTACACTCAGAATATAATTTCGTTAAAAATAATCTAAAATACAAATTAAATTAATCGAAAATACAATCAAAAAAAGGAACGCTGATTTTTCATTATATTCAACCCATTTTGTTATTATTTTTAATCATTGTTTAATAACCGACCTAAGTAGTAAAAGCAATCGAAAGTAGTTTAAAATAACCATCAATTTTTAACTGACAAAAAGTAGAAAAAAAACGATTTTTGTGGTTTGTTTTTCAAATGGAAATTTTTTTATTTGTTTGTAATTTTACAAAACACAACACACCTGTGTACCTATATTTGAATAATTTGTTGTAATTTTTTTTGAAATAATTTTGTATATAAACAAACTGTTTTGGTAAAAAACAATAAGGAATTATATGAATTTATATTTTTAAAAACAGAAAACATAAAATTTTTCATTTAACAGAAAATATCAACTCCTACTGAATGTCTATAAATTTTTGTAGTTTGTTTTTTGAATGACTGATTCAAGTAGCTAAAAATTATATTTCTATGAATTTCAATTGATTCTTCGTTTAAAAACAAACGTTACGTGTTACTTTTTAAATAAACTACAGTCGGTAACCGAAAATATATTGTATATAATTTATTATATTTGCAAAAAGCTTGTGAATATTAACTGAAATGTTCTTGACGTGCTGTATCCACAATTATTACAAATGCAATTTTAGAAATCTATACGTACCTATACACGTGTGTAGTTGTTGACAAACAAATGACAGGAACACGGTTAAAAATTGGCATACATGTTTATTTTTTAAACACATACACCTACTTAAGATAACTGTATTCCCCTTATCATATTTTGTTAATTTTTTAAACATTTAGTTTTGTTAACTGACCTGTGCGACTGGCATGTGTCCTTTATTAGCTTCGCTGCACTACAGCTGATGCTGTAAAATGTCTACAAAACAACAACAGGCCTGATCATACTATATACAGGGGATGGCCTAAGTTTTATATATACCAAATTTTATTAACATTAATTACTGCATATGGTCTAACATGTACTTTGGATTTTAAACTGAAGCTTTGATAGAAAAGTTAAATGTTAAAAAATAAACATTTTTTCCAAGATCTCATAATTAACACGTTAGCAGTCATAATAATTTAACTAACCACTGTAACATATAAGTCCGTTTATTTTTAACCCCTTTCTATTTTTTTGCATTCTCTTTGTCTAAGTGCACATATGATGTTGACTGTTTTGCTACTTTCGTTATTTTCTTGTTTTTCTTCATGTAAAGGTATTATATAACCAGTTCAACATTCTGGAATCCGTTTGCCATATTCAGTACCATACACATATGCTTTCATTTACACTTTCTTTCACCGTTGTAAGCTGTTTAACATGCATTGCTTGTGTGGCTAATGTGGGTGTTAACTGTGGTTCATGTGGCTGCGTGTCTGTAATATCGGTCATTGGGATTTTATAAAAAAAGAAATCAAAATATTTCATATATTTTCTTATAATACGGCATTACTTAAGAGTATGTTGATTGCATCCAGCTGTATTAAAGAATGTTTATAAAAAGAAATATATATGAGCAATTCCTAGAAACTTTTAACATTGCAGATATTTTTTTCATGTTATTAGTTATTTCTTAGATACAGGCAGTAATAGTAAACAATAATTTATAATCATTATCAACAATACGAGCAATCACAATCGAGCAATCAGTTGACTTAATGTCAACTGACACATCCGTTAGAAAGAATGATTAATCAGTAAAAATAAATGTTAACATTTTACCTACAAATTCCTTAAAAATTTAATAATTTAATCATTTATTTGAAATTGCTTCCATTTGTGAAGTTTTGTTTTCATCTACAAAATGTGTATATGTCTATAGACACATTTTGTGTGAATGTGTATGCATGTGTGTTTATAGTTCTTGTAATTTGAATTAAAATGATTTTGTATTTATACAACCAATTTAAACAAAAAACAAATTAGAATTTTTGGAATATATTTTTTTGAAACAGGCAGCAAACAAAATTTAAATTTGAAACAACTGTAACGGACACAAATAAACCACAAATTTTCGTTTTGTGGGTGAATTTTTATTAAATTTCAAACAAATGAGAAAAATAAATGAAACTGAAAAAAATTTTTTAATAAAAAAACTAAAAACAGTTAACTACATAATATTCTGAGTGTACTTTCGTTCAGTAGTTATAAACGCCCAAGTTTGAAAAATGTAAAAAAATGGCTTTCGTTTTTTAAAAATTTCCTTGGTTTTTTAGATATTTACGTTTGCGGCAAGGGGTATGGGTACATTACCAGATCCGACTGTGTGAAAAAATTGCAAAATTTACTTTTTTTTTAATAATCGGTAACTGAATTTTTTTTATTAAAGTTAAGTGATTTGAAGAATAGTAGCGATACATTTTGAACGAAAGTAATTATACGCTATAAATGCTGTGCTTTTAATTTTACATAAGATGAGGTGGTAGACCAAATACGCCCATTAAAATATGTATGCCAATTTTAAGCATTAATGATACTTTATTCTTTTAGTATTTTTGCCATCAAAACTTATATCTCTTTATTTAATAAATTATTCGCTTAACAATTGATGATACTAAATAATTTGATGGTACTGAATTCTTGATCAAATACCATATAATACCATTGGACATGAACACATAAAACTAAAAATAACAAGTGAAGCTTAGAATGGAGCTTTATGGGACCCAAAAATTCCAGGAATCTTGAATTGGCGCTTGTTTAGATATAGAAATTAATTTTTCCAATAACGAAATTGAATAGCTCAAATATCAGGTAATGTGTGTAAAACAACACCACGGATGTCTCCTCAAAACGAAAAATTACTTTTTTTTACCCAAAGTATTAAAATATTTCGGCATTGCTCTTATGTATATAGTATTAACATTATTTTTATTATATCTTTTATTTTGTTACTTTCGTATTTTCTTCTTATTATGAGTATCAGCCGTTATAATCACTTTGATTGTGTGGCTTCTGTTTTCAATTGCAAATATTCTATAAGAAGATTTTGGTTTAAATATAGATAAATTTAACATATGATAAATGATTATCGGTTACTCCATCAGTTTGGATTTTATTCTTTTTGGCATTTAAGTGTAAAGAGAATTTTTATCAATCGCATGCTTTATATGCATTCTGTGTAACCCCTTACTCTAAGAAATACAAAATCTTTTTTAAAATTATATATTATTATGTATTATCCTTATTAGAGGTGTTCAAAATAATGAAATTGTATTATAAAAGTTACGAGTGATGATATAAAATTTGATGGTGATTGGATAAACATATATCGTGGTGGAAATTTTATAAAAATCTAAAAAACTTTTACGGAACGAAAAAATATTTTCTCTCCTGGTAATTTTTCCAAAACTAATCGAAAAAGTGCAAAATGGACAAACATTTTGCCAAGCTCGGCAAAATCACACTACCACTATACAAATGTGGTATGTCGGGAAAATATACCGACGGATCCATTTTTATGAAACATCCTCAGAAGCTAGTGCTCACCTAAATAACTTTATAGTAATTTATTATATGGTTATTAATAAATAAATAAAGAAATAAATAAATAAATAAATAAATAAAAAAAATAAATAAATAAATAAATAAAGAAATAAATAAATAAAGAAATAAATAAATAAATAAATAAATAAATAAATAAATAAATAAATAAATAAATAAATAACCCTCACGGTTTCATCCCATTCGACTTTCTCAATATTTATACCACTTACAACTCCCCTATACAATATGGGTAGCATCTTCAAATTCAATTTTAGAGTTTTTTTAAAGTGTTTTATACATCGCCAAGTTGGTGTACCCATCTCTATTGACTCATTGGAGCATAGTCGGAATGTGAGTTGTGTGTCACAGATATATCGATGTTACCATGGGAATTGTGCTGTAGAGATAAGTGAGCATTTTGAGCGGCATTCCCTGTGTGTTGTTCTATTCCAAAATAAATGATCCTGAGCTCGATCCAGCATTTTTCATCCATGATTTCAGATTAAAATATTTTTCAATAGGCTTTTCAGTCAACTGCAAATACTTATTTTCAATATAACCATACCCTTAAAATTATTTACATTAATTAAATAAAATTATACAGAAATATTTTCATTACAGTTGATGTCAATGCAATTCTAATAAAATCATAAATTAATTAGTTCCCTCAATTATTTAGTTCCTTGTATGTAAGAACTGTTGTTTTCAAGTCATTGAGGGAAGATGAAGGAGTCTAAAATTATGCTTTAATATTTTTATAATTGTGAACTAATGTTTGAGAATATTTCGCATATTTATGCACAACAAATGTTTTTATCAATTGCAAAATGCGATGAAACTTTAAAAAAATATATTCATAACACTATTTTTGGGCCTGATTAAAACTTTTCCGAAATTACCCCAAGTTTCACTACTAATTTTTTTATTTTCATTCTTTTATTATGTACGTTTTTTGGTTGGCCTATTAATATAGGGTTTTTATGAATCACTTTATATAATCACGTTTCTTCACATAATTTTACCGTTCTTGTAATCAAAACTATCAGTTTTATAAAATAAGTTAGTTGTTAAAAAGTCTATTTTGCTTCTCCTGCACAAAAAAAAAATAAAATAAAAAATATTAGTAATGTAGTTTTGCATTTCACCCCACGATTTGCTTTAGATTGATTAAGCAATTAAAAACAGCTTTTCTGGGACAGGTTGTCAAAAGGTTAAAACTCCATGTGTGAGGTAAAGTTAATTTTTATGCTACTGTGTTTCAAATTTATAGTCGACAGCCCGACTGATGATTTATCGTTATAATGTTAAAAATTCTTTAAGAAAATTTTAAGACTTACTGGGTTAAGTTAGAAATAAACCACAAGACAAGAGAATACAATTTTAATATTTCTCTAAAAATTAAATTGACTTTTACAACTTTATTTATTTTTAATTATTTAAAAATGAAAAGCTAAAAAAGAAAATTCTATTTTTACAAATTCTTGATGCACATGCAAAGAATCATAGAGCATAACTGTAATAAAATTTGAAATTTTATCTTTAAAATAAAACACATAAACGTTAAGAATATGATTGAGAAGACGATAAAGCGCAAGGAAATTATAGTCGGTCAAGACTGACTATAAATTACCACATTCACAGATAATTTAATTTTAACCGAATGTTAAGTTTAGTGGATATTTTAGCTTTTGAAACTGAAATTCAATTTTATTGATCTAATTATGTTGTAAAAGTTGTATCAAACGTCTTAAGTCATAGTAAATAAATTTTAGTTGGAAACTAGCAAACATTTACTCTGTGTGTATTTACGTTAAAGATGTTTGCATTAAAATAAAATTAATTAAGCATTCAATGAAACGAGACATGTTTTCTGTTTAAAAAAAATTAAAGAAAGTAAATTATGTCTAGTGATACTCGTAGATGTGATGGCCCCAACATTTTCAGATTATCCTTATTAAAAAAAATAGCCCAAATTTGCAGTCAACATTTATGAGGGATTAATAACAAGTTTTTTTTAAATATGTGGTTTATTAAACTTGTTATAAAGCTGTAACAAGGAGTTATACAAACCTTAGCATAAAACATACATTACCTTAAAAACAACTGTAAAATAAGAATATTACAAGGAAACATTAAGAGATCACTAAATGACTTGTACAAGACTTTAAAGCAACAACATAAATAAAATAAGAGGCAAAAAAGCCAACTACACTTTAGCAACGACTCATGCCAAATTATAATAATAAAAACAACAAAATTTTTAAAGATACCAGTATATGTAGAAAATTTATAAAATACATATTGTGTAGTAAGAATAGTAAATATATATGTGTAGTAAGTATAATTTTTGACTTCTTAACAAAAATTAATAACAAAAAGCGGAAATACATATTATGGAAAAAAGCCACAAGACAAACTTCAAGCAACTATGTTGTATATAAAAAGAATTAATTTAACACCAGAATACTGAACTGACGACTGCTTAGTTATTACCAGCATACCACTACTATAACAAGTAGTGGTACCTATGTGTATTTGCATAAGTATAATTACACCATTTAAAGAAAACATACAATGGAATTGAACACAAAAGTTTTGAAATTTAAGCAACATTATTAATTTTATTTCCAAATATGAAATATATTTAAATTATAGTCCCAAAATAACTGTTATTTTTTTAAAAATATTTATAACACAAATTTGATCATTTATAACATTTTAATAATGCACTTATAGCATATAAAGTTATAATCCATATGAAAATCACACAGTTTCGCAAAGACTTACATTTTTTCAATTTTTGTATTTCAATCTTTAAATTTCTATTATTTTTTTTTTGGATTTTAAATACTTTTCACAAAAGTTGCTGACTGGTTTAAAGAAAAAAGTTTCAATCTTTAAATTTCTATTATTTTTTTTTTTTTTTTTTTTTTGATTTTTAAATACTTTTCACAAAAGTTGCTGACTGGTTAATAACTTCTTTATTTGATAATAAAATAAATAAAATATAAATTGGCCCCTAATTTGTTTATTCTTTTATTATAATTTGTTGAATTCATCAGTTTCGTGGCTTTTGATTGATATTTTTAATTGTTATTTCTTGATATAGAAAAAAAAAATAAAAAATAACTTTTATTTTTATTAAACAAACAAATATCATCCTTTCAATTGCTTTTGTTTGAATTTAAAATATAAATCATACAGGGCAATAAACATAAATTCAAAAAAATTCACACAAGAAATATTTGACAAAAAAACAATTTTTTTAACAAGAGTTATAACTAATCGATTTCTCATTTAAATAGTATATTTTAAGAATTTTTTTATTAAGTTTTATAAAATACATCCTCAAAAATATATTATAATAAATATAAGCGGTTATAAATTCGCGTCGAGATCTTAGTGTGTTTGTTTTAACATCTGCTACCAGTTTAAAAAACCGATCATTTCTTACCGCTTTATAAAATACCAGAATAAATATTTTAGTAATAATAAAAATTAATTCTAAGGAATATTCTCTAAAAAAAATTTGTTTAACCTTTTTGTAGTCAAGTGCTTACTTTAAGTTTGCAGACATTCTTAAGGTGGCGCATATCGCCTTTTTAAACTGATTTTGACCTAGCTTTAGTTGTGAATTAGGTAATGCCATAGGCATTTCGAAAACGCATTAAAATAAAAAGTTATCAAGCTTGTTTTAATCGTTTTATGCGAAATAAAATGGATTTTAAGCATCGTCTTATAATTGTTTATGAAACATGGATCCATCACTACACACCAGAGACTGAAGAACAATCGAAACAATGGGCTGAAGCACAAACAATTCCAACGAGGGTATTTATTCATCTACTATCGCAAAAAATGTAAAATAATAAATTCAGAATATTATTGAAACCTGAATGTAAAAACGACACCAGCACACAAAAGTGTTTAAACAATGGCAAAATTCAACGATTTGAAGTACCGTTACCATTGCTTGACCACCCACCTTATCCTGCCGATTTAGCTTCCTGCTACTTTTATCTGTTTTCTAATCTAAAAAATTCCGTGCTGGGACGGATTTTAATGCGAATGGAAGTTCAATTGCAGCTGTAAACGATTATTTTGCAGAGCTACAGGAATATGATTTAATCAAGCAATAGAATTGCTAGAAAAGCGTTGGACCAAGCGTGCTTAAACGTAATCCTTACTTTTTGCTTAATTATATTTAATGTGCCCTCTTATTACCCCCTACCCCTTGTAGGGTTAATTATTCGGTAGAATCTTCTTTTTACTCCCCTCTTTTATAACATAGGTGGCAATATTATCTAGATTCTAACTATTACTCATTAGAACGTTAACGGTCCTTTTAAGCATTGTTTGCTGACTTAGCTATACTATTTTTCTGTATAAGATTTCTAATTCGACTGTCATCACAGCATTACATGCTAATTTTATTAAAAGTTAATTATTTATTAAATAAATTGAGATCCCTTGTCTCTTTAAAACAAATCAAATTTTGTATTTTTGTTTCCATATCTTTCGCATTTACGGCAAACAAAGCGTATTAAAGTTTCAGGAGATTATACTGAAAAATAAACATAGTTTTAAAAATCCAACTATTGTTTTTCATTGTTATGTTACGAACATTTTGAACTTCCTTCACAGTGGTTTATGAGCCAATAAACAATAGGTTATTTAATCAAAATATGTCAGGGCAAGTTTGGTACTGGGAGTCATTTTAGGCTCTATAAAGCAAACAAAATGGAATATTAAAAATGCAAAGATAAAAAAAAATATTTTTTTAACAGTTAGTATAATTTTTGAAGACAATTTATTTTCTATTAAAGAAAAAAATAATCATTTGTTTCAACAAAAAATTTGAGTAATTCAAAAAATTATATCTTAGTTATATAAGTTCGGAATGTTTTGTCGCCTCATTCTCTGAGATTCTGATATTATTTATTTACCCATATATTTAAAATGTAAGGAAAATGCATGCAAAATGCGTTAACAAAATATAATTTTTGGTTTTAAAACTACACTCAAAGAAATGAATATGGTATTTCTGTTTAATTGGTTTTGGCCGATATGGTTATATTTTTAAGTTTACGATATTTTGTATGTAGTTTTCCATTTTGTGAATTGCAATTTTAACGAAAATTTATTAATTTTTTTTGACATCCTGAATTATTTTTATTATATTTTTAGAAATCTACATTTTGAAATTAGTTAAAATTTGTAAGAGTTTCCAAGCTTACAAAGCATCAAGACAGTCTCAAAGTTCTGAAAGCCACCTAAATGTAAAGTGGTAGCTCTAGATATTCCCAAGTCATTCGATCGTGTGTCATATGAATCACTAGCATCATGCGATTTATCTCTAACGTTCTTAGAAATCGTACTGAACACGTTGTTATCGATAGTGCTTCATACTTCGAGTTTCACTTAAGTTCTGGGCTACCACAAGGTTACATTTTATCTCCGACACATTTTCTTATCTTTTTTAATGATTTCTTTTTCCAAACATGCAATCCTATCTACTATTTCGCAGATGGCAGCAATTCTTGTCATTAATTTTTCTTCGATCGAAGGCCAAGTCATGTGAAGGTTGGATGCAGAAGGCAGATTTTGAATGACAGACTCAATCGTGACCTTTTGGCAACTTCTGAGTTCGGTCGTGCGAATTGGGTCGATTTTAATGCACACAATACCCAATGTTATAGGGCCGTGGGCCGACAACGTCAATTCGCATGCCTTTGGTGTACTGGGCATGAGAAACCAAAGTGATATCCGTTTGAAAAGTTATTTCATTCAAGTGTTAAATGAAGCATTTAAGTGTCGAGGTTTTATACAAAAAATTTTCGATTTTCTTCAAGAAATTTTCTTATATTTACCTCTGCGCAATATTCCTTTTTTAGTGATTATATGTCCACGGAATGTCTTCTTATGTGAGACAGGATTCTTGTAAACGCTTTAATTTTAATACGCTAAATAATAGCGAAAAACCTAACAAAAGCAAAATTTTTAATTCAGTTTTAAGGATAACTATTATCCTTTTAAAAATAAAAAACAATGTGATGTCTAATGAAAGTCTTTGATAAGTAGATTGAAAAATTACAACAAGTTGGATTCCTTGATGTGAACCTTTTAAGATAGTTAGGAAAATATCAGAAAAAAATTTAATTTTTGTTGAATTTTCAAAAACCGAGCATAATTAAAAAACTACAAATTTGTTTTCAAATTTGATTGCAGATTCGTAATCTTCATAAAAATTAAGATCAGATTTGTATTTTAAATTTTAAAAAAATCGCGAACTACTTTAAAGTTACGGAATTTTTTTAAATTTTGATCTCATATTCCTTTTATGCAAATTAATTAAGACTATATTGGAAAATTTTGTTAAATAATAGCATGTAGTTTAAAAAATAACTCAATTTAAAGTCAACTCTAGTTTTTGTATAAATTACTCTAACGACAAATTAGCAATTCTTAAAAGTTAACTTTTGGTGCTACCTCTAAATGTAAACGAATTTAGCTGAAACTTGGCACAGAGTTTTTAGATATTAAGGAATAGGGGCAGTATTGTGGAGATTGCGAATTCACACTTTGATGTTTTTTTTGGACCACTCTGATGGACAGGTACTTTTAATTCTATTTTTTGGCTTCTGGAGCGTGTGCAAGGAGGGCTTGAGACTTATCAACGACAGTAGGGTATTCAAATCTATTGCCGTAATGGAGTATCGTGGAAATGTGGGTTGTATAACTCTGTTCTATCAATATTACCATGGGACATTTTTTCATATACGAATGATTATCTTTTTTATTCTTTAAGAATTTGGAATAATAAATAAATTCAGAATTAAAGCAATAAAGTACTTTCATGATAATTTGTATGATTCACTTAAGATTGTATTCGATCAATGTTATTGTTACCAAAACAATCTTTTTAAATATTCTCCTTAAACAATTTATATAATCAGAAATGGTGTAATATTACAACATGCTGTTTATGTTTATGGTGATAAACAAATTTCGTTGTTGTTCTCGTTGTTATTCTAGTTGATGAAATAAAGGAAATAATATTATTTCGACAAGAGTTGCAGCAGTAGCAGAAATGTTAGAAGTATGCTAACTGGCAAGGCATCAGATGTATTCGTGTTAGTAAATTGTTGTGGTAGTGGAAATGTACATGTAACTTGTAGCAGTGGTTGTTGCTGTTGTTGCATTGTTGCAACATCGACTAAGTTACTTCTGTTGTTTTCTTCTTTGCTGGGGTACTTAGACTTAGACATCGGCAATGTTAAAACAAGGATACTACAAATATACAGGATGTACAGATTTGAAGGCATGGAGCCAATCATTAAAGTATATCAATACAGTTTTATTCACTCTGGTTTGTCAAAAATACATTTATGATTTTTTTTTTGTTTTAGTTTTTCAAAAAAAAAAAAAAAAACTGTCCAATAAAAATTATTGTATTGAAAACTTGTAGTAGGAGATACTTTTATGATGGACTCGGTGACTTAATATTTGATTCGATGCCCTCAACTGTGTAGCTCCTGTATATATGTAGTATCCTTGTTAAAACCAGCAACAACCACAACTACAAAAAACAAGTTAACACAATAACCCTGCACATAAATATACTTATAGTATAATTTTACAAAAGCATTACATTGTATCATCTACACGCGATAGTAAGAAACATTTGTTTCTTTTATTCCGTAACCCTTAACCCTTTTTTGTTGTATATATGTGTGTGTGTAATACTAACGTATGTACTTTGTACAGATTTAAAAGTTTTACAAAATGCGACACTACTGATAGGGAAGTGCAGTGGGAAGAAATTAAAATGGAGGTTTAACACATACATACTTACATATGTTTGTCTCTGTAGTATAGTATTTAATTTATAGCTTTCGTGTTTGGGGAAAATTCAAAGTTTTTAATTGTTGAGTCTATCAACACTAATGATAAATTGGGTTATATTTTATGTAATAGTATAGGGGACAAGTTCTTTGATTTTATTTCGATTAATTAAATGTATTTTATTTAAGTATTAAGTCCTTCAATATGCATAATATTTTTATTGCACGATCTAACGCTCTTTAGGATATATTTTATAAGGCTGTCATTAAAACATACAAAATTATTATACATTTAACTATAAAAAGTTACAATTTTTAATTAAAGAAATTTTATTACTTTAAAAGGAAATATTGTTTATATAACATACATAGATTAGTAAGTTTTGAAGCAAGAAAGGTTGAAAATAAAATTGTAATATATAAAAAGAAAAAGATTTTGTTGAAATACAAAATGTGTATCATCGTGAACGTGTTAAAAGTGAAAAGTGTATAAATTAAAGCATATAAATTAAAATTTTGTTAAATTAAAATAAATAATAATGAAGTTTATATTTTATAGTTGATCTTTTTACTACTTATAGTATGTATGAAAATGTATTTTTAGTTTGGTTCGAGATCATAATCTACTTATTTTCACCAGTATCGGTTGTGGCGACCGAATTTTTTTCCAATCGAATTCTGGCGGTTACGACAACTGTCTTCATATTATATTATATTATATTTTTAGATGTGAAAAACATATTCAGACAATATTCAATTGTTTAATTTATTATTTATATTCCGCATAAATATTATAACATTGTACAAAATTTTATTTACAAAAAAAAAAAAATATTTTTTTTTAATTTTTCTGGTATAAAATTTGGGCATTAATATTCATAGATTATACTCTTGCTTAGAAGCAAATTTAATTTTCTATTATAACATATATTTTCTATTTAAACATTTGAATATTTTATTTTAAGTAATAAAACGGTTTTTTTTTAATGTTTGCCTTTTGCGGGATTTGAACTCGGATACTCTTATACTTATAAATTGCAAAACTTGAATTTTAATATTTAGTTAGGAAAACAAATACAGTATTAAATTCGTTTATCATTGCCAATCATTAGTGGCGTCTATAACCAATACAATCCAAAATTCGGTTGGTTGTACTGAAACCCTAATTAAATGATATATATGATCGGGATAACCGTATGTATTTGTAGTTAACACTTTTGAATACCGACAGTTCTTTAATAAATTTGATGATTGTACCAATTTTTTAGAATAAGTCTTCCTTCTTTGAATCTTAAATCTCTCTTAAATAATTTACTTTAATTAATGTAATAGTTTTAAGATGCTAGTTTGTAAGGGTAATATTGTATCCATAGACTTAAATAAATAAATAAATAAATAAATAAATAAATAAATAAATAAATAATTAAATGAATAAATAAATAAATAAATAAATAAATAAATAAATAAATAAATAAATAAGTAAATAAATAAATAAATAAATAAATAAATAAATAAATAAATAATTAAATAAATAAATAAATAAATAAATAAATAAATAAATAAATAAATAAATAATTAAATAATTAAATAATTAAATAATTAAATAATTAAATAAATAAATAAATATATAAATTAATTAATTAATTAATAAATTAACAAACAAATAAATAAATAAATAAAAATAAATAAGTAAATAAATAAATAAATAAATAAATAAATAAATATATATATATATATATATATTCATTGTGCATACTTTGAAGACATCTGTATATACAGCCAAAAAAGTCCTTATAATATGCGCTGTATCCAGTAAACTGTCTTTAGTGTATACAGTAGATTAATTAAAAGTTTAAGGACGGTCCTTAAAGTAACAAAATGTCTTCATAGTAACTTCTGGAACGAAAAACCGTCCCCGCAACATGTGCTGTGCACATATATATATATAAACTTTTCGTTGTTCTACTGTTTACACTGAAGACATTTTACTGGATACAGTGCATATAATAGGGACTTTTTTGGCTGTATATACAGATGTCTTCAAAGTATGTGCAATGAATATATATATATATATATATATATATATATATATATATATATATATATGTGCACAGCGCATGTTGCGAGGACGGTTTTTCGTTCCACAAGTTACTATGAAGACATTTTGTTACTTTGGGGACTGTCCTCAAACTTTTCGTTATTCTAGTGTTTACTCTGAAGACATTTTACTGGACACATCGCATATTATAAGGACTTTTTTGGCTGTATATACAGATGTCTTCAAAGTATTCACAATGAATATATATATATATATATATATATGTGCACAGCACATGTTGCGGGGACGGGTTTTCGTTCCACAAGTTACTATGAAGACATTTTGTTACTTTGGGGACTGTCCTTAAACTTTTCGTTATTCTACAGCGCATTTTATAGGGACTTTTTTGGCTGTATATGCAGATGTCTTCAAAGTATGGGCAATGAATATATATATATATATATATATATATATATATATATATATATATATATATATATATTCATTGCCCATACTTTGAAGACATCTGTATATACAGCCAAAAAAGTCCCTATAATATGCGCTGTATCCAGTAAAATGTCTTCAGTGTAAACAGTAGAATAACGAAGAGTTTAAGGACTGTCCCCGAAGTAACAAAATGTCTTCATAGTAACTTGTGGAACGAAAAACCGTCCCCGCAATATGCGCCGTGCACATATATATATATGCATTACTCATACTTTGAAGACATCTGTATATACAGCCAAAAATGTCCCTATAAAATGCGCTGTGTCCAGTAAAATGTCTTCAGAGTAAACACTAGAATAACGAAAAGTTTAAGGACAGTCCCCAAAGTAACAAAATGTCTTCATAGTAACTTGTGGAACGAAAACCCGTCCCCGCAACATGTGCTGTGCACATATATATATATATATATATATATATATATGCATTTCACATACTTTGAAGACATCTGTATATACAGCCAAAAAAGTCCCTATACTATTCGCTGTATCCAGTAAACTGTCTTTAGTGTATACAGTAGGTTAATTAAAAGTTTAAGGACGGTCCTCAAAGTAACAAAATGTCTTCATAGTAACTTGTGGAACGAAAAACCGTCCCCGCAACATGAGCTGTGCACATATATATATATATATATATATATGTGCACAGCACATGCTGCGCACATATATATATATATATATATATATATATATATATATATATGTGCACAGCACATGCTGCGGGGACGGTTTTTCGTTCCACAAGTTACTATGAAGACATTTTGTTACTTTGGGGACTGTCCTTAAACTTTTTGTTATTCTACTGTTTACATTGAAGACATTTTACTGGATTCAGCGCATATTATAGGGACTTTTTTTGCTGTATATACAGATGTCTTCAAAGTATGCGCAATGAATATATATATATATATATATATATATATATATATATATATATTCATTTCGCATACTTTGAAGACATCTGTATATACAGCCAAAAAAGTCCCTATAATATGCGCCGTATCCAGTAAAATGTCTTCAGTGTAAACAGTATAATAATTAAAAGTTTGAGGACGGTCCCCAAAGTACCAAAATGTCTTCATAGTAACTTGTGGAATGAAAACCCGTCCCCGCAACATGTGCTGTGCACATATATATATATATATATATATATATATATATATATATATATATATATATATGCATTGCCCACACTTTGAAGACATCTGTATATACAGCCAAAAAAGTCCCTATAATATGCGCTGAATCCAGTAAAATGTCTTCAATGTAAACAGTAGAATAACAAAAAGTTTAAGGACAGTCCCCAAAGTAACAAAATGTCTTCATAGTAACTTGTGGAACGAAAAACCGTCCCCGCAGCATGTGCTGTGCACATATATATATATGCATTACTCATACTTTGAAGACATCTGTATATACAGCCAAAAATGTCCCTATAAAATGCGCTGTGTCCAGTAAAATGTCTTCAGAGTAAACACTAGAATAACGAAAAGTTTAAGGACAGTCCCCAAAGTAACAAAATGTCTTCATAGTAACTTGTGGAACGAAAACCCGTCCCCGCAACATGTGCTGTGAAAAGTGTATAAATTAAAGCATATAAATTAAAATTTTGTTAAATTAAAATAAATAATAATGAAGTTTATATTTTATAGTTGATCTTTTTACTACTTATAGTATGTATGAAAATGTATTTTTAGTTTGGTTCGAGATCATAATCTACTTATTTTCACCAGTATCGGTTGTGGCGACCGAATTTTTTTCCAATCGAATTCTGGCGGTTACGACAACTGTCTTCATATTATATTATATTATATTTTTAGATGTGAAAAACATATTCAGACAATATTCAATTGTTTAATTTATTATTTATATCCCGCATAAATATTATAACATTGTACAAAATTTTATTTACAAAAAAAAAAAAAATATTTTTTTTTAATTTTTCTGGTATAAAATTTGGGCATTAATATTCATAGATTATACTCTTGCTTAGAAGCAAATTTAATTTTCTATTATAACATATATTTTCTATTTAAACATTTGAATATTTTATTTTAAGTAATAAAACGGTTTTTTTTTAATGTTTGCCTTTTGCGGGATTTGAACTCGGATACTCTTATACTTATAAATTGCAAAACTTGAATTTTAATATTTAGTTAGGAAAACAAATACAGTATTAAATTCGTTTATCATTGCCAATCATTAGTGGCGTCTATAACCAATACAATCCAAAATTCGGTTGGTTGTACTGAAACCCTAATTAAATGATATATATGATCGGGATAACCGTATGTATTTGTAGTTAACACTTTTGAATACCGACAGTTCTTTAATAAATTTGATGATTGTACCAATTTTTTAGAATAAGTCTTCCTTCTTTGAATCTTAAATCTCTCTTAAATAATTTACTTTAATTAATGTAATAGTTTTAAGATGCTAGTTTGTAAGGGTAATATTGTATCCATAGACTTAAATAAATAAATAAATAAATAAATAAATAAATAAATAATTAAATGAATAAATAAATAAATAAATAAATAAATAAATAAATAAATAAATAAGTAAATAAATAAATAAATAAATAAATAAATAAATAAATAAATAAATAAATAAATAATTAAATAAATAAATAAATAAATAAATAAATAAATAAATAAATAAATAAATAAATAAATAAATAATTAAATAATTAAATAATTAAATAATTAAATAAATAAATAAATATATAAATTAATTAATTAATTAATAAATTAACAAACAAATAAATAAATAAATAAAAATAAATAAGTAAATAAATAAATAAATAAATAAATAAATAAATATATATATATATATATATATTCATTGTGCATACTTTGAAGACATCTGTATATACAGCCAAAAAAGTCCTTATAATATGCGCTGTATCCAGTAAACTGTCTTTAGTGTATACAGTAGATTAATTAAAAGTTTAAGGACGGTCCTTAAAGTAACAAAATGTCTTCATAGTAACTTCTGGAACGAAAAACCGTCCCCGCAACATGTGCTGTGCACATATATATATATAAACTTTTCGTTGTTCTACTGTTTACACTGAAGACATTTTACTGGATACAGTGCATATAATAGGGACTTTTTTGGCTGTATATACAGATGTCTTCAAAGTATGTGCAATGAATATATATATATATATATATATATATATATATATATATATATATATATATATATATATGTGCACAGCGCATGTTGCGAGGACGGTTTTTCGTTCCACAAGTTACTATGAAGACATTTTGTTACTTTGGGGACTGTCCTCAAACTTTTCGTTATTCTAGTGTTTACTCTGAAGACATTTTACTGGACACATCGCATATTATAAGGACTTTTTTGGCTGTATATACAGATGTCTTCAAAGTATTCACAATGAATATATATATATATATATATATATATATATGTGCACAGCACATGTTGCGGGGACGGGTTTTCGTTCCACAAGTTACTATGAAGACATTTTGTTACTTTGGGGACTGTCCTTAAACTTTTCGTTATTCTACAGCGCATTTTATAGGGACTTTTTTGGCTGTATATGCAGATGTCTTCAAAGTATGGGCAATGAATATATATATATATATATATATATATATATATATATATATATATATATATTCATTGCCCATACTTTGAAGACATCTGTATATACAGCCAAAAAAGTCCCTATAATATGCGCTGTATCCAGTAAAATGTCTTCAGTGTAAACAGTAGAATAACGAAGAGTTTAAGGACTGTCCCCGAAGTAACAAAATGTCTTCATAGTAACTTGTGGAACGAAAAACCGTCCCCGCAATATGCGCCGTGCACATATATATATATGCATTACTCATACTTTGAAGACATCTGTATATACAGCCAAAAATGTCCCTATAAAATGCGCTGTGTCCAGTAAAATGTCTTCAGAGTAAACACTAGAATAACGAAAAGTTTAAGGACAGTCCCCAAAGTAACAAAATGTCTTCATAGTAACTTGTGGAACGAAAACCCGTCCCCGCAACATGTGCTGTGCACATATATATATATATATATATATATATATATGCATTTCACATACTTTGAAGACATCTGTATATACAGCCAAAAAAGTCCCTATACTATTCGCTGTATCCAGTAAACTGTCTTTAGTGTATACAGTAGGTTAATTAAAAGTTTAAGGACGGTCCTCAAAGTAACAAAATGTCTTCATAGTAACTTGTGGAACGAAAAACCGTCCCCGCAACATGAGCTGTGCACATATATATATATATATATATATGTGCACAGCACATGCTGCGCACATATATATATATATATATATATATATATATATATATATATGTGCACAGCACATGCTGCGGGGACGGTTTTTCGTTCCACAAGTTACTATGAAGACATTTTGTTACTTTGGGGACTGTCCTTAAACTTTTTGTTATTCTACTGTTTACATTGAAGACATTTTACTGGATTCAGCGCATATTATAGGGACTTTTTTTGCTGTATATACAGATGTCTTCAAAGTATGCGCAATGAATATATATATATATATATATATATATATATATATGCATTGCCCACACTTTGAAGACATCTGTATATACAGCCAAAAAAGTCCCTATAAAATGCGCTGTGTCCAGTAAAATGTCTTCAGAGTAAACACTAGAATAACGAAAAGTTTAAGGACAGTCCCCAAAGTAACAAAATGTCTTCATAGTAACTTGTGGAACGAAAACCTGTCCCCGCAAAATGTGCTGTGCACATATATATATATATATATATATATATATATATATATATGTGCATAGCGCATGTTGCGGGGACGGGTTTTCGTTCCACAAGTTACTATGAAGACATTTTGGTACTTTGGGGACCGTCCTCAAACTTTTAATTATTCTACTGTTTACACTGAAGACATTTTACTGGATACGGCGCATGTTATAGGGACTTTTTTGGCTGTATATACAGATGTCTTCAAAGTATGCGAAATGAATATATATATATATATATATATATATATATATATATATATATATATATATTCATTTCGCATTCTTTGAAGACATCTGTATATACAGCCAAAAAAGTCCCTATAATATGCGCCGTATCTAGTAAAATGTCTTCAGTGTAAACAGTAGAATAATTAAAAGTTTGAGGACGGTCCCCAAAGTACCAAAATGTCTTCATAGTAACTTGTGGAACGAAAACCCGTCCCCGCAACATGCGCTGTGCACATATATATATATATATATATATATATATATATTGGTCCAACGGTTCAAAAGTTACAGGCATTTTTGTCCAAATTTTGGAGCCTTTTTCCATTTTTTTCATGATTTTGTCCAAGAATATTACTTTCATGGCCATTTTTTTTTTTTGCTCAATCCATTATTTAATTCAATTTACAATTCAAAACGAAGAGTTTAAGCCCAAATTTATCGAATTCGGTTGATTAATTCATGCGATATTGCTAAAAAAAAAAAAAAAAAAAGTAAACTTCGTAGAGAAAGAGAAAAATGGAGACAAGACGCACTTCGTAAGCGGTATGATGGCTCGAATTTGATATCATTTTCATTCGACGGCAGGAAAAATGATGCTCTAACTGTAGAAAAAATTGATGAGAAGTTGCATCCAAGGATGGTTAAAGAACCTCATCTAGTTGTTTTGAGGGAACCAAATTCTCAATTGATAGGCTACACAAAACTAGAAAGTGAAACTGCGGCAAGCAAAGTCAACAAATTGATCGAATTCTTCCAAGAAAAACAATTGTCTCTCGATTCATTAATTGCCATATGCGCTGATGGTGAACCAACAAATACTGGCGTACACGGTGGAATTTTGCGACTATTCGAAAAACAGTTAAAGAGACCACTGCACTGGTTTGTGTGTCTTCTGCACTTTAACGAGCTTCCGTTTAGACATTTGTTTGACACTTTAGACAAATCAACCACCACTGGACCACGATCAACTACCGGAAAGTTGAGCTCAAAAATTGCTGATTGTGAAAATCTTCCGGTATGTAATTTTTATAGCTAATTCTTTACCATTTTTTATTCTATTTTTTAGCTTTTATGTTTTCTTTTCAGGTGGTAACCGATTTTGAGGAAATCGCTTTGGAAAATATGCCTCCTGGTGATTTAAATCCAGAAGAATTATCTACTGATTCGAGGTACTTGATGTTAATGGCCAATGCAATTTCTAATGGTGTGGTTCCTGCGGATTTATCTCACATAAAACCAGGGCCAATTGCACATTCTCGTTGGCTGACCAAAGCCAATAGATTATTACGGTTGTATGTGACAACTTATAATCCAACTGAAAATTTAAAAATTCTGGCTAACTATATAATAAAAGTATACACGCCAATGTATTTCAATGTTAAGTATTATAGCTCTGCCGCATACGGTAGTACATTACTTTTTAAATTTATTACTTGGACACGATTTTTACCACGGAATTTACTTGGAGTTGTAAATACAGTAATTCAAGATAATCCATATTTTGCACACTCAGAAAATATCTTGCTATCTATGTTGTTTGATGATAGAATGGAAAAACGAAACATTGCTATAAGAAGATTTTACATTACCGAAGAGATATTGTCGACCCAACGGAACTTAGAGTTTATAAAAAATCTCTTATAAACTTTAATTGTACGGAATATACAAATATGATTGATTTAAATGACGATACCATTTTATTCGAACCACCGTTTACGCAAAGTTATTCGTATGAACATTTGGAGGGATATTTTAATTACGAAGTGCCACCGTTCGATGATCCACAAATTCCTTTACACATTCAAGGAACGGAAAGACATGTCCAATTGCTGGCTGCCACTGCTAAACGAGTTGCAGGAAAGAATGTAGAAGGCGCTATGGCGACGACATTAGAGAGCCGTACGAAAACACCCAGACTTGAAAGCAAACAAGACTTTCAGAAAAATAATGTTTTTTTTCACATTTTGTCTTTTACTACACTCAAATTGAATATTTTTTTTTGATAATAGGTTGATAGATACTTTATTATCTCTTAATTTGAATTTTTGTAGAAAAAAAAATAAAAAGGGAAAAAAAATCAAAAAGTTGGTTTTATGTGTTATTTTGTTTTAGCAATATCGCATGAATTAATCAACCGAATTCGATAAATTTGGGCTTAAACTCTTCGTTTTGAATTGTAAATTGAATTAAATAATGGATTGAGCCAAAAAAATGGCCATGAAAGTAATATTCCTGGACAAAATCATGAAAAAAATGGAAAAAGGCTCCAAAATTTGGACAAAAATGCCCGTAACTTTTGAACCGATGGACCAATGTTGGAGATTTTTTTTTGTAAATTTATCAAAATGAGCTCACCTTTCCAACGCGCCTACTGGCGATCGATAGTTTTTGAGTTATGGATGTTAACGTGTAGGTAATATTTCATACGAACGTCAATTTGGGAAAAAATCTACCAACAAAAAGTAGGGGACTCGATTTTAACGATAGAGGTATGGTTCCTTCGGCAAATTTTCATGGAATAACCCATAGAATACGGAAATCATAGGGAAATTGGTGAATTTTTTCACTCCCTACAAATCGACCCGCCCTAATATATATATATATATATATATATATATATATATGCATTGCCCATACTTTAAAGACATCTGTATATACAGCCAAAAAAGTCCCTATAAAATGCGCTGTGGCAGTTAAAATCTACATATTTTTGGTTTTGATATTTAATTTTTTTTTCAAATTGTTATCAAAAATCAATTCAAATTAAAAGTCAATCAAAAATAAATAGAAAAAAAATTTAAACATAAAAAATAGTTTTTTGATTTTAAATATTTCTGTTTTTAATGATTTTGATTAGAAAATGAGATTTTCCAATAACATTTTGAATTGGAATTTTGAATGAATTAATCTAAAAGTTAATTTTTTTGGTGAATTTAATAAAATATATGTACTTATGTTGTATTTAAGTTTTTTTTTATTATAAATATAAAATCAATTTTATAAAAAAATATATAATAGGTTTGTTTTTTCGATTTTTATATCTATATCTATAACTACTTGTAAAGAAAAGAAATATAATTTAGACATTGAGGCTGCTTTTGTACGAAAGCTATTTTCGTATATGGATTTTCCTAACGCAAGAAATCAGATTAGTTAAAAAAAAACATTTGAATGCTTGAAGTATGAAGACTGCGTAAGTTTACATTTTACCAATATATATTGGCAATTATTTATAGAAATGATTTTTAGACAAGTCGATAACAAAGATGAGTAAACTGCGTAATATTACTGAAATTTGTATTAAATGTGAATCGGATTTAGTTCATAAGGCTTCTGGAAAAATTGAAATGCTTATATAGTTCAGATGAAGAGTTGGAACTAGCACATGGTGCTTGAACCACGTTTATGTTTATATATTGGATGAAATAATTGACGAGCAGACCGGTGCATCCATAAATATATAAAATAAAATTTACTTGATTTCAAAATTAAAAAAAAAATAGTAAAACTTTTTTCAACTTATATTCATCTTTGACCGAAGCAATTTTTATTTTTTTCGTGATTTTCAACCTTTTAGTAGTTTGGCCAAAAAATTAAATTCTTATTACCCTGCCGTGTCCATTACAAAATGACTCTCATCGTGAAAATGACCTAGCCACCAACAAAATTCTTAGCCACTATATAAGAATTTTGTTTAATTTTTCGAAATATTTTGAATTTTTGAATTGTATTTCGTGAGCGTATGCAAAAACTTAAATTACTCACTTGATCGAGCGTGAGTAGAAAAAAAGTCTTCGTGCATGATTGTAATTCTTGGTTCCTGATCGTACGTAACTCGAAAATCGCTCACGTGCCCATCTCTAGTTCAAATATTATATTGTTAACCAACGCACCAAATTTTGTAAATTTACATAAAGAAATATAGAATTTATGGGGGTTTGCCCGTTTTCTACAACTGTGCAATGCTTTGATTTGAATGAAACTCAGATATATTATAAAGCATAAAAATCTAAAATAAAGCAATGTTTTATGAGCCATTTCCATTAAGGGGTAAAAATAGTGCTAAGGATGAGTACTACTAAATTATTTTAAAATTTTTTTAAAGGAACTGTATAAAAATACTTTCAAAAAACTCTGCACCGGTACTTTAATTTATTAAAATTTGTTGTCGTTCCACCCCTCCTTGATTTCTTTAACTGGACGATGCTGTATGACTGGTAGGGCAAGAAATTTAAGCACCAAAATCATGTTTTATAAAATACGTTCCAAAAATCAAAAAATATAATGGCGATTATCGACAAGAGTAATTCGGTAAGGGTAACCGTAGTCAGGTATTTCTACGTTTAATGCAATTTATCTTTTACAATTAACAAATTGAAATGAAAAATAAAATAATTTTTCAACTTGTGCGCCACTTCAAGCTAGTTGGTACATGCTAGCTTATCAGTGCGTGCGTCGTGGGTTCGATTCCCACCAGAGTCTCTAGTCTGCTTACGCTACAACCAGCCCATAGCCTTGCCAGTGCTAGTGCTCGGTTAGGGTATTAGTATGTAAAATACTCAATAACCACGTACAATTAACGTTAGCAGATGACGTTATTTTTGGGATAAGAGTATTTTATTTCCGACATTTTAACGATAACGGCGTTACAGCAGTATTGCCTGCTAATGATTACACCAATTTTAGTAACTTTTTTTTTTTTGAAAAGTAGTTTAAGCATTAAAAATTAACGTTTATCATAATTTTTTGATATCTTCGTCTTTGTTATAAACAAAAAAAACGAACTTAATCTGTAAATTAAACAACTTGACAGAATTCCTATTAACTTTTAAAGACAAAATAGCAAGATATGCCAAAATATGCATTTGCAGCAAAATTTGCAAAAATATGCATTGACAAATCAATGCTATTTTTTTCAAATTTGTTTATTCGCCCAGGCAATTTATAATTAAAAGCTTTATGTTCCATTCATGGAACACCCAATGCAAGTAGAAACGTCAAACCAACATGTTTTAATATGTTTCCCTTCAAATGCATTTCCACCAATTTTAAAAAGTTTTTTGTTAATAATGTTGACTTTTATAATTAGAATATATAAAAGGATTGTGCACCATATCGAGTGTTTGGTTAGATAGTGATTACTTCGTAAAGAAATTTTATCTTATCTATTCATATAGAATCAACATAATCGAATGCGAGCGAATTAATTGCGCAGGCACTTGAACTTACAAATTTAATAAAAAAGGAAAATTTTTTAATTTTGTTATTAACTTTGAAAAACTTCACGACTTATTTATTCTAAATATCAACATTTTCGGATATTTTTTGGTTTCTAAATTAATATTGAAAGTATAAAGATAATCCAAAAATTTAATTTGTTATAACGATCCTACGTGTAATATTTAGGTATTTATAAATAATTTCATTATAACATTCATTATAAAAATAATTCGCAAATTGCTAAAAAAAAAAATATATGTAGTTAACTACAGTATTTGTTGCCAAGCAGTAATATTGGCGACATACAGCTTCATGACATTTTTATGGATTTATTAAAGCAAAAAACTGATTTTATCTAAACTCAAAATGTAAATGACAGCATTTAATAGGTTAAAAGCATTCCATAATTTAAAATTATACTACGTGTAAAAATTAACAAATAAATGTAATGAACAAGTTGCTTGCTATTTATTCGACAACATTTTTCTCAAATGTTTTCCTGTAGCTTCTTCTTCAAGTTAACTTGAAAATAATTAAGGAATAACTTTACTTACTTTAAATCTTGGCATCCTTGGTACTTTACGAAAATTTTGTGCTATTTCGTATGCTGTCTGTTAGCTAATCGACAACTAAAAAAAACGTAAACTTTCTTTTTTAGTACAAAAAAACTTTTTTGCTCAGAAAAAAGGCAAGAAGTTCATATAAAGGTATTGTATTTTAATGCTGACTATTTGATACCCTACCCACAATTAGTAAAAAAAAAAATAACATATTTTTAAAAATGCTGATACAAAACAGGTTCCTTCTCCTAACAAATCTTGGATATGTTTTAGGACAGTGTTGTTTGGATAGTACAGTGATATGATCTGAATAAGTTTTCGGGAGTTTAGTAGCACGCTCTAAACTAGTTTTGTAACATTGACGCGAAGCACAAATATTCTGGTTTTCCTGACAAAAATACATACGTTGTATATAGAAAACCTTTCGTACATTGTATGAAATATTTTGTTATTTCGCAGCTCAACTATTTTTCATCAAGTATACAAAATCTACAATTTTTGGTAATTTTTTTACAATATTTACTGAATTAAATTCAATTAATTAATGTTCTTTTAAGTCAAAAGAAATTGTATGAAAAAATACTTTATAAAAATTTTAGAGATCCTATTTTATTTAAAAGTTTTATTGTTTTCCAAAAATCTTAAAATACTGTTAATTTGGTTAAAAGTATAACTAATATTACCTATTATTTTCGTAAAATAAGTAAATACTGAATTTCGTAAACTATACGAAAGTTTGGTATATACTACGAAAAATGAACTTACGACGAAAGCTTTTTTAGTAAAATGTTTAGGATTTTTTTAGTGTAGAAACATGATAGGTTCCTTTATAAAGAATGCCTAATGTCGATTTGGAAAATGGTGAAATAATAGAAGTTGGAGCCATTTTCCAAAATACTTATTCCGATTTACTATTTAAATATTTTATACCCAACATAAGCTTAGATAAACAAAAAATATTGTTATATAAA
Source organism: Eustalomyia histrio (assembly GCA_949748255.1). Classification (NCBI taxonomy): domain Eukaryota; kingdom Metazoa; phylum Arthropoda; class Insecta; order Diptera; family Anthomyiidae; genus Eustalomyia; species Eustalomyia histrio. Next base: position 126,770,478 of record OX456523.1, read on the forward strand.
GAATCTAAGATTTTATATTACTTATAATTAGATGTCAGTACTATTTTTTTACAAACTTGTAACCACTTAGTTCTAACTGATTATTAGCATACCAATAACTACTTACTTTGGTAACTAATTAATCGAAGCGGAGCCGCGTATAACGTTTTAAGCGACATTTTTTACAAAACCTGTTTTTTCCCAGATTACCAGTAGAATAACTGAAATTAGGCAAAATTATGCAGGATTTCGTTATCAAAATGCAATCTGAAGAAGTCAGTCAGTGGGATACACCTTCAAGTTCTAAAACTTTTTTTTTTTTTTGATTTCTTAACAATTTAAATTTTGTCGCTTACAATGTTATTCGCGGCTCTGCTTCAATTGTATATTTGTATAATGCTGTATGTAAGCAGGTGCTTGTGTATTTTGTACTTTTAGAAATTACCTGGTCAAATAAAAATATTGAGTTTTGACACCGAATAATACACTGCTATTTACACTATATTTACAAAATGTCATATTTTCGCGACCTTATTTACAGACCGTAACTTGAAATATAAATTAATTTGAATAACATTTAGTGACGGCAGACAGAACAACAAGGTGTCATATTTCTCTATACAAATTGTTAACTAAAACGCGTCGAGCGCTGTAGTTGTGAAATAGAATCTATTTTATTTTCAAAACGTTTTTTCTTATTCTCTTATTTTTTGTTTCTAATTCTCTTGATAGAGTTCCTACATTTGAATTTTTTTATAAACAAAACACAAATGATGAGTAAAATTAACATATGACCGTACAATATACCAACTATGTATGTTCGTTTCTAAATTTATATTAAAATAATTATTTCTTTTTATTGAATTTATAAAATGAAAATCTAAAAAACCAAAAAATATTGAGTCGTTAGTAAGGGAAGTAGACACTGGAGGGGAAAGCATCTCTATGGTACCCTTTACACTAAAAAAAATATGCTGTTACTGCCGTCCGTCGTTATTTTAGGAGCGTTTTCTCTCACAGCAACAACTATTGTACGTCGAGTTTTTTTCTGGGCTGACACTTGAACTTTTATTTCAGGTCACTTTCTTTTACAGCGTTTCTGAACACCATTGGCCTGCAAAATTTGATTATAGCCTACATTTGAGCCTTTTTTTTAATATAATAAGTGTCAATTAGAGCTTCGAAAGAATTCATCAGTACCATTTTTTACCACTAAAGCACCAATTCTACATTCAGTTTCAATTACTTACCCTGGAAATAAGACAAAACCCAGACCTGGCCGATCGCAATTAAATTTTGCAATTATTCACTTGTGTTATTTATCCATGTTATTAATCCTGTCAGAGCTACGCTTAGATTTTTGAGCATAAACGTTTCTTTGAAAAATATACAATTTTTTTAATACTAACCAGCTAAACCTTGGTGATACGTGGAGCTGTTTAAGGTATTACCTTTGGTTAACTTTAAAACATAAAGTAATACGTTACAAATATGTGATATATTACTACCTATTTGAAAATTATGAAACAATTAGTTACCGATATTGATAAATATCACTAACTTGTTTAAAGGCTTTCAAATAATCTGTTGGTAACATTGTGTTAACTTATAAAGAATGATGCAAAATATAAGCTTTTGGTATTCTATTATATAACTACTTACAATGAAGAAGTACGATTTTATAAAAGTTTATGCAAAAAATATACATTTTTTATTGTTAACGATTTTTTATAAATTTTTAATTTGATATATTATTTCTTCAGGCTCATGTAAAATAGACTTATTGCAATATCATAAGTAACTACTCATTTCAGTCCTTACTCAGAAGAACTTATTTATGTATATACACGTAATCTTTGGGTAAACATTTATCTCCGGACCCCAAAACAAAAAATATTTTGTTATGAGGTGCGAAACAAAAAACTTATGATATTAACAAAATTTTAAGAAATTAAAAATATTTGTTAAAGTTTAAATTCGATTTCTAACGATTTTTTGTTTGTAATATTTGTTAATTGTTGTTTTATATAAAAATTAAGTTACAATAAAAAAAAAAAAATAACAAAAAGTTTTTTGGATTTACAAACTCCATTTTTGGCACCTTTAAGAAAAAAATTATTTGTATGTACAAATATATTCAATGAAAGATATTTAATACCACAAACAGTAATTTTTTTCTGTGTATATGTTAGTTATGTCACAACATTTGTTAAAAAAAATAATAAACGAAGAGATCGAGGAAAACTATAAGTATTTTATAAACTTTTTAGACTCTAACAAAACAGTATTGCTATATGAGAACCCCCATATATTTTTTGTGGGGCACAGTGTTTTTAAAACGTATGTATCTCTGACTTTTTCTGGACTTGTTTCATATTTTGCTCTATCTTGCTTATTTTTCAAGATATGGGTCATTTCATAGAAGTACCGATCTTTTAAATTTTGTACGCTATTTCCTGGCAATAGCAGATATACGAAAATATTATTATTATGTTTAGTGATGCTTGTTCTCTTTTGACAGCTGTGCTCCAATTTATTTTGTAGTCATGTAAAATGTTGCTAGCAAAAACCAATTTACAATGCGCATGTTTGTGTGCATGTTTTTTGTTCAATAAATGTTAAGACGGAAATTTCCATCATTAAACAAAGAAGAGTTAAGTGTGTTAACAAAAAGAAAATACAATTGAAAATCGTCGTTATAGTAAAATAAAGAATTAGCAACACTGTTTTTTAACACGACGCTACAACAATACAATACTTAGTACACACACCTAGAGAACTTTTTAATTGTTTTAATTTAAAATTTTTAAAATACTTGATTTAATCAGTGTTTAAACATAAAATTTGTTTAAAAATTTCTCAAAATGATATCAAACACGTTTTGAAGATTTTTTAAATGTAGTAAAATGACAAATTTGAAGTTTGACTTTTATAATTCCTTATACATTCACCTAATGTAGAGTACCAAATATGTACAATGTAAAATTTCTACTTGTTTTTTTCTGTATTTAAAAAGAAACTGTAATTGTACATTTTAAGGAGACACACAAAAATACATTTACAAAATGCAACGTTTATTTGGCGCCAAAAGTTTTTATCATAAGTAATTTGTTTGCAAAGAAAAAAAATCAAGAAGAATATACCAATCCGTTTTCTTCGGAATTTTGCCAAAATATTTGTAAACACAAACATTATCAGATGAAAACAAAATAAAAGTAGTACATAAGTTTAAAAAATAGAAAATTTTACATATTTTTCATTTCTGACTGATGTTACATTTTACCATATTTTAACGCATATTATTTGTACAAGCTGAATTGAATAGGTTATTTTTGCATTTATTTATTCGTTCTGTCATTCTTTTGATGCCAGTAAGTATGTGACACCACAATATAATTCTGTTTTTATTGTAATTGTTTTTGTTTTTATTGTAATTCTTAGAAAGTAATGTTTTGTTAAGATTTTGGTTATTGTTGCTAATATGTTGTTGTATTGTAAATGTTTTTGTTTTCTTAGATTTTATTGGCTTTATTTCTGTCTAGCCTCAAATAATTTTTAACGTTATTGCAGGGAATAAAAAGTTTTTAAATAAGCGTCGATCTATTTGGAAAAAAGTTATGGATAGACATACAAATTTAAAATGACAGATTAAAAGCAAATAAAAAATTGTTAATGTCGCAATAGATTATCTAAAAATCAAATAACACTGTATAGTACTCTTAAAATGGCCTACTTTATGTTGTAGGTCTGGCTGAATATATCGCATATATAATCTTAGAAATTTTAATACAGATTCGAAAAAATAAGTTATTGGTTAATTCAGCAACTTTTTTAAGTAAACTGAAACTTTTTATATAAACATCGAGCGCCCCGGTAGGCTAGTTGGTAGCGTGCTGGCTTATCAGTGCGGGGGTCGTGGGTTTAATTCCCACCAGAGGCTCTGGTCTGTTTTCGCTACAACGAGCCGAAGGCCTTTGTTGCTAGTGCTCGGTTATGGTATTAACATATAATTTGTAATTATATGATTGATAAATAAAATAAATAAATAAATATATAAACAGTGTTGCACCAGTAGAACAAAAAATTACACACTTGTAGGTCAAAAATTATCCACAACCATATGAAATTTTACAACAAATTAAAAAAACAAATTTTCATATTAATTTAAAATAATGGATTTATTTCATACTTGGGAATTTTTCATTACCATTACAATTCATTACCATCAGTTGACACTAATGCAAATGAAAAAAATTAATTACCATTTATTGGTATTGAAATTTTTTCCATTAAAAATTTTAATTAAATAACACAAATGCATAAAAAAACTAATTTTAATTGATTGAAAAATCTTTTGTTTACAAAGCAAAATATAAAATATACAAATATTAACCCGCATAAATAAATATTAAGGGTATTCATTTCAGATTTTTTTTGGTTGGAAAAATGAAAAATTAAATATTACACTCTTATGATGTGAGCGGTCATTTTTTGAAATAAAAAATATAAATATTTATACTGTCAAAAAAAAAAAGAAAACAAGCTGCGAATGATGTGACAATAATTAATATTTTTAAGATGCCGAATAGAGGTGTCAAAAGTGAATTGATTAATTATTTAATTACCGCATTTTGAATGGAAATTGATGATATTTATGAAAATATCGATATATAAATTTCTCCAAAAAACAATACAATGTAAATTTTGAAATATTATTTTTATAAACTTTTACATCATATGATGATTTAGCAACTGAAGAAATGACCGACAATTTGGTGGAAAAAGAATTGAACATTCTTTATGATGATTTGAGCGTAGTGATGTTTTTGCGGCGTGCGGTTCGATGACAACCGAGTTCGTCAAATGATGCGATGCGATAAAGATCACTTCCACCATCTTGTCTCACTTATAAGTTCAAGTGAGGAAAGCAAGTGTTGATTTTAAACTTGCTGTAGTTCTATACAGATTCCGGGGATTCAAAAGATGGAGATGGGGGCACTATACAAAATATAACAAAAGAGTATTTCCGGCGTTACTAGAACTTAAAAATTTTTTTTTTGCCCAATAGACACGAAAAGGCTCATATTGTGAAGTGAATTACCGCACTGTATTGGTTACGTAGATTGCACAAAAATTTTAATTGGCCGAAACACATCTTTATAACCCTTTGGGTACTTTTTTTTTTGATAGAACTCATTTAAAATTTTTTTCTTAAAAAATGACGGTTAAATTGAACGAGAGAAAATCAAATTTGAAATATGAATATCGCACATGATTTTTAAAATTATAGTTGTTTTACAGGGTTTTACAAAAAGAGATGTAATTTCTAGTACTTTGAACTACAAATTAACGATTTTCTTAAAAGTGGCAACATCATTTCGTTTGACGTTTATAGTGAAAAACTACAACTTTTTATCCAGATTTTTTTACACTTGGTTATAGGTTGTTAAAAATACAACTTTTTGTGGAATTTTTTTTCTTGTGTTTGTTGTAACAATAGTTGCATTTTTCCAACTACTAAAAGAACTGAAATGAATACCCTTATTAAAATAAATATTAACACATAAAGTGACGGTTAAAAATGCTAATGGTTTGTTTTTATTGATACATTAGTAATGGTAATGAAATTTAAAAACATTGTCATTGATCAATTAAATCAGATTCGTAAATTGTTAACATTAATTCAAACAATGGCAAATAAAATTATTTCATTACCATTGTTGTGGTAATGAAATCATCAATTAATTAGTTCAATCAATGCGTTAGTCCCATGTATGATTTATTTTATATACAAAATTCTTCTAAATAAACATTAGGGCGTTCCATTATAATAAACTAACGTAACAGCACTCAAGCTATGCGTATTAATGCGCTGAATACTGACAAAATAAATGAAAAAATTTGCACGAGATCTTCTTTTGCTTACCAGCGTTTAAATTTGACAATATTGATGTATATTGGTAAAAAAAAAAGGTTTAAAATCACTTTCAACTCACATGGAAGCCATTTAACAGGGCACCCTTTTACACATATTAGGCCCTTCACACGAATTCTGCTCCTTTAACAAAATGCTTGAATAATCAAGGCAAAATTACGAAAGTTTCATTTTATAAAGCCCAGTATAATTCTCATTTGGGTTTAAAGTCCAAAGACTGTAATAAACTTTACACAGAAAAAAGTACCACAAAATTTTATGTAAGTAAACATTTTTATTAAATTCATATTTGATTTCTAACAATTTTTTGTTTGAAATATTTCTAATTAGTTGTTTTTCATATAAAAATTCTTTGAAAATAAAAATTGAAGTTACAAAAAAATAACAAAAAAAGTTTTTTGTATTTACAAATTCCATTGTTGGTGCTTTTTCAAAAATATTTTCTTTTTCTATTTACAAAAATATTCTATACAAAAGTTCAATATTACAAACAGAATTTTGTATTTTTTTTTGGTGTATATTTTATAAAATAATAATTTTTTCTGTATATAAAAATTGCTTATTTTGTTTCAGTATTTTGGAAGTCACTTAGCGAAGTATATCTTTTTCCCTGCATAGTATACTTTTCACTGTATCCTTGTGTTTAAGGTTATATGATCTAAAATGTTATTGAAATTATCTACAACAATGTTATTAAACGGATTAAGGGGTTTAGGTACTTTACCAACTTAAGTTCGCATTTACAACAAATAACACATTTGGAATTAGATTTTAATATAGAATTTCGTAAACTCTCCACTTTTCCTTTTGTTTATAAACTTGTTGGTCGAAAAGTTTATTGTTTGCTAATGGCTTTTTGAGAGAGTGCAAGAGACTGTCAAAAAGTATCCAAGTAAAGAAGGCTGTATAATATACAGTGTATATGTGTGTCGCATGTCCATAAGTGCCGCTTACCACATGTAGAGGACGTTAGTAGTTATAGGATTACCATTGTTCATTGGGGTAAATAACCTCACTTAAAATTGTAATAAAACTACATTTTTGATTTAAAAAAAAACAACACGAAAAAAATTTTAAAAATTAAAAATAAAACAACACAAAAATTAAATATGTAAATTATTGTGATTACTAAACAATATTACTAAATATTATTGATGATTGTTAATGTATCAAATGCATTTATACTTGCTTAAAAAGAATCGAAATGCAATTTTAAAATGCATGCACATATTAAATTAATCGAAAATACAATCAAAAAGAAGACTACTGATTTTTCATTATATTCAGCCCATTTTATTGTTTATTTTCAATCATTGTTCTATAATCGACAAAAGTAGAAAAAAAAAACGATTTTTGTTACGCACAAATACGCACAAATGCATATATTTTTTTTTACTGTTTATGTGTATTTGAATAAATTCTTGTAATTTTTATTGAAATAATTTTATATATTAACAAACTATTTTGGTAAAAAAAAGAGAAATTATATGATTTTTAATTTTTAGAAACAGAAAACATAAAATTTTACATTTAACAGAAAATAACAACTCCAGCTGAATGTCAATAAATTTTTATATTTTGTTTTTGAATGACTGATTCAAATAGTTAAAAAATATACTTCTATGAATTTCAATTGATTCTTCATTTAAAAACAAACTCTACGTTTTACTTTTTAAATAAAGTACAGTCGGTAACGGAAAATATATTGTGAGTGCACAGATACATAAAAAATTCTTACCTAGTGGATAGTGACAAAAGTGTCGAAATGGAGGGCCACCGAGTTGATAAGGGCAAACGTCATAGAGGGATCTGTAGTGACAATTTATGTGGATAGTCAGGCAGCACTTAGTGCTTTGAAGTGTCATTCGGTACATTCAAGCATAGTGTTGGAGCGGTAATTGAGTTCTTCACAATCAGATTCTGTTGGGTACCTGGGCACTGTAACATACAGGGTAATGAGATAGCGGATGAACTGCCCAGACAGGATTGGAATCTGGACCTTATATATAGGGAATGTGGAGTTAAGCCCCCGTTATGTCACTAATATAGGTTGATCTCCGAAAGATTTCGTGACTACTATCTAATCCTGGAGCAGTACGACGGATTGCAGGGTGTCCAGGGTTATATGGCAATACTAATTGGATTGGATAGGAGAAGTCTCAGGTCTTAAGTAGGTAATAACCGGTCACTGCTCTATTGGAGCCTTTATTGGTGGATGAGAAAGAGGCACACATAGCTCTTGTAGGGAGTGCGGGGTTATTGAGGAGCTAGAGACAATAGAGCACATTTTGTGCAATTATCCTAAATTACAGAGTCAGAGACTAAGACGACTGGGGAAAAGATTCTACGATGGGTGATGTAGCTAGATATGATCTGAGTAATCTATTGGGTTTTGTCAGGACATAAGCCGGCTATTCTAGGTAGTGGTCTCGGGGTCAATACTTACCATACTTGCGCTCTGCTTTTTATGACGGGGCTTTCAACACCTTTACCTATCTTTTCTTTATTATTATTTTCCAAATGGTATCACAATGGATGCTATGGGTCTCCGAGTGGTAGTGTACTTTTTTATGGTACACAACTTTTATAATCTAATCTTAAGACGTCATTAAATCTTTTTTTCTTAATATTTTTGTTTCTAAATAAAATAAAATGTACTTGTACCGGATATTGAACCTGGCTTTTCAGAATGCCATCCGATAGCAATACCATTAGAGCTGTTTTGTCAGTTTCAAAAACAAAACATTTTAGATTTTTGAATAATCGTAGTTCTTCGGATTTTATGTTAATTGTGTGTTTTTTGCCAGTCTGTCAAATATTTATTTTTTTTCTTTTTCGAGTTCATATATGCTAGTTACAAATAAAATTGAATCAACATTATTCTATTCATGTTTAGGTCATTAAAACACTATTTTTCTTTGATCTATTACTTTCAAGAATGAGTTGACGCGTTTCGGGGGTTTTCTAGGTCTCCATCTTTAGATCTCTTTATAAAGTAAAAAGATTACTTTAAGGTCCCAAAGCAAACACTATATTGGTTGTACAATTTAAACTAATTGAGAATTATACAACGAACAATATTGTCTATGTTTAAACCAGTTATCTTGTTAATTTACATAGGGACAAACTTCGGTTGCCATAGCTATGTATATTTTACTTTCCAAAATAGGAAAGTTTTTTTTTCTCCGTACAATGATTAAATTTTCAAAAATTAAAGTTAAATAAAATTCAAATAAAATTGAATTTTATTGATTTTGGATATGCTTCAATATGATTTTTTTCCATTTCCATTCCCACTCACAAAATACACATTGGGTCGCAACAAATTTATGTTCATTAATTTTTTCTTCTACATCACACCCAGATTTCATCGTAATCGTAGTGAATTACATCGCCGACCTTCCTTGTTAGTTACATTAGCTTCTTGACAAAAAATTAAAAGCTTTGTTTTGCTTCATATACTCTTTTACATTTGTTTTCTAATTAAACGAAGTAACACGAAATCACTTGTTCAAAAAAATTTGCATTTTAGCGGAAAATATAAGTTGAGAAGAAAATTTGTGTAACACTTTATCATAAATGCATAAGAAAATAGCCTTAAAGGCACAGAAGTAGACGCATGCACACATAACACACAAACAAGGAAACTTGCAAACATTTGCTTAAACAAATGCTTACAAAGTATATTAGCAAAGTATAGTATAGAAGCATATGAATTCGCAGGTCATAGTTTTTCTTTAATAATTTTTTTTTTTGGCTAGAAATACTTTTTCGCATGTATTTATTTTTTATAAAAACATTATTGTTTCACTGAAATTTATATATATATATACAGGTTGGTTGAAAAGTTCCTGCGCTCACCAAGAGATGCCACTGCTAGCTCCAAACTTTTCTCAAATTGGTATAACTGTCCTGAGAACGCATGCAAAGTTGCAAGTCATTCTGTAAATTTTTTCTTTGTTTACAAGCCATTTGAAGTTGACGTTTCATTGATTTTTTTTAATATGGAAAAAATTTAATATCGTGCTGTCATTAGATTCTTTGTTTTGAAGGGTTTAAAAGAAAAGGAAATTTATGAACAATTGTTAAAAGTGTATAATTTTGGGCTGGTGAATTTAAACGTGATCGTACCAGCCTTAAAGACGATCCACGCGAAGGACGACCAAAAACTGCAACCACAGCAGAAATCATTGAGCAGGTACATAATATGGTTAGTGAAGATCCAAGTTTGACTAAGCGTGAAATTGCTAATGCCATAGGCATCTCAGACGAACGAGTACTCCATATTTTACATGAAGAATTACGTATGAAAAAACTGTTTGGAAAGTTAGTGCCGCACACATTAACAATTCAACAAAAACTGGATCGAAAACAAATTTCTCAGCGTAATTTGGAGCGTTTTAAACCGAATAAAACCGCCTTCTTGTGTCGTTTTATAACTATGGATGAGACTTGGATCTACCGCCATGATCCTAAATTGAAACAAGAACGTTTACAGTGGACTAAAGCTGGTTGTTCAGCTCCAAAGCAGGTGAAGTCACAACGATCAGCAAAGAAGGTTATTGCATCAGTTTTTTGGGATGCAAAAGGAATTTTGTTGATTGATTATCTTCAGAAAGGAAAAACAATCAACTCTGAATATTATTGCAGCCCTTTGGATCAGCTGGATGAAAAAATTCGTGAGAAAAGACCTGGTTTAAAGAAGAAAAAAATCATTTTTCATCAAGACAATGCACCTGCTCACAAAAGTGTTTTGACGATGGCTAAATTCATAGAATTAAAGTACGAATTGCTTAAATATCCACCGTATTCACCAGATTTGGCTCCCAGTGACTACTATCTCTTCAGAAATCTCAAACAATTCCTTCGTGGAAAGCATTTTTCGTCGAATGAAGAGGCCATAGCAGCCGTAGACGGTTATTTTGCAGAGCTTTCGGAAAACTATTATAAGGATGGGATAAAATTATTGGAAGATCATTGGAACAAGTGTATTGAGCTTCTATTATGATTATGTTGAAAAAAAAATATATTTCGTAACAAAAACAGTATTCTTTCATTTCGAGCGCAGGAACTTTTCAACCAACCTGTATGTAAATAAATCGAACTTTTTATGACTTTTTTGTATATGATAATTTTGTTTTCAAAAATTTAATGTAATGCGTAAAAATGGCGAAATAAAATTATTTTTTAGCCAATTTTGTGCGAAATAAATTTAGGTTAAATGTTTATTTATTTTGGAGAAAATATAATTTTTTGACATTATGAAATTTAGCAAAAATAAATAATCTTATTGCCCTGACTGGAAGCATCAACTTAATTTAATATTTTTTGTATAGGGTGCGTATATTGATTTTCAGCCTCTTTTGTTGTAGGTTTTGGAGGTTGGGATATGACTCTAATTTGTAGCTTCTACATAAAAATAAGTTAATATATATTTATATAAGGAACATATGAAAGCAACTGTGTAAATAAATAAATAAAGGAACAAACAAAATGTAATAATTTATATCATTTAGAAGATTTTTGTTGAACAATACATAAGAAACGCATAAAAGGGGTATAAATGCTGAAGTTCTCAAATGCAGTGTACGAAAATTACAAACAGTTATGGAATTTGCAAAATTATTTACAATGACACTTTGAAGCAGTGAACATAAAATTATTTGAAAGCATCCGAATGCGACTACTTACATACATATATAACTACTGCTACTATTTTTGTAAAGAGGAGCATATACTTAAGTGGGAAATAGGGCAACCTAGGGATTCGTAATTAAAAGCCATGTTTCTTCATGTTTAAAAAACTTAACGATCATCAAGTGTTGCTTAATATGATACCAGAATTATTTTTAATTATTTTGGTTTTTTTTTTATTATATTCTAAATTGTGTTTTTTTTTTTGCAAATTTGACAAAGTTTTCATATTGCTTAATTGGCACTAAGAAATCCTTAGTAAAAAAAATACAATATTTATTCATAATCATAAAATAAATGCACTTCCCAATTTACCCCACAAGACCCTGTATAATTATTTGCGTGTTGCTTTGTATCTGCGCATATAGTTAGGTTTAAAACGTACGTTTGTATTATGGCATATGAGAATATTAGTTAAACTCACAAAAGTAGCACACATTTTTTTTACATTCGAATTTAGATGTGGTACGAATTTTAACTCAAATTTTACTTAAGTTAGATATCTTGTTTCAAAATTTATGAATTTAATAAAATTTAAACAGCACGCTGAAATAAATTCGAAATGCTTCATCACGCACAATATTCACCAGATTAAGTTCCTTCGGATTATTTTCTATTTCCAAAGATGAAAAATGGCTTGGTGGTAAAATATTGATTGATTGATTGATTGATTGATTGGGTTGATGGCTATTTTAAGGAGCTAGACAGTTCTTACAATAAATATAGTATCAAAGCTAGAGAATTTCGCTGGGAAAAATGTATCAATCTAAAAGGAGATTATGTTGAGAAGTAAGGAAAATTTTAGGTCGGCTAATTTTGGGACCGAACTCGTAATACATATATATATACATGTTCGGAAACTTTGTAAATTATATTTGTCGTGCTTCTAGTACAATATGTTTCCTTGTAAATATAACATTTTCGTCGCTAAAAATATATTTGTTTGAGATATGTAAAATACATACACCGGCTAACATATACATTAGAAGTGTCCAAAAAAACATCAAAGTTTGAAATCGCAATCTCCAAAATGTTGCCCATATTCCTTAATGTCTAAGAACTGTTTATGCCAAGTTTCAGCTAAACCCATTTATATTTAGAGGTTGCACAATAAGTTAACTTTAAAGAATTAGTAATTTGTGGTTAGAGTGAATTCGAACTTTTTTGTTGGACCACCTTAATATACATATTTATGATTGCAATGTGTACATCCCACAAGTATAATAATAATAATGAGCCTTTTAAAAATTTTAGAAAATTTTATAGTAACACTTAATTATGATATTGTACCTAACATTTTTCTAAATGAAAATGTAAAATTACATATGAACAATACACTTGTAAGCGACTGAACCATTTTGTAATATACCAATCAATTCAGAATTACTTTTTAAGTCGATTAAGCGATGTTCGACAATTTCGACGTACTTCTCATAGAAATGTACTATCAGAATTTGGCTTAAATTGTATTAAAAAACACAAAATTGTAGGTATACGGATGTTATTTGGTTGTGAATGTCATGCCTCTAAATTTCAAAAAAATCAGGCCACATTTGGTCCCACTGGGTGACCATATTTGTATTAATTTATATGATAATATAAATTAACACACACCGATTATACAAATTTCGTTTCTTGTTCCATTTCATTCGTATAAAAAGGTTTTATCAATTCATATGATATGATATTGAAAATTAACAAATTCCGATATACAAATTTTGTTGCACGTTTTATTTCATTTCGTTTGCAAGGCTTAGAGTTTCAATTTCACGCGATCCTGATTTCATTCCATTTCTTTCCTCATTTTTTAAAATGAGCACGAGCAAGCATTTTTCTAATTTCACAAATTTCAAGATTTGTAAAAAGCAATTGACAGATAACAATTGCAGTTATTTATTTTCAATTGAATAATTATTAATGGCAATGGAATTTAAAAAACATTGCCATTAATGAATAAAATCAAACAATTAAAATCGTTATTATATTAAAAAAAAAATGGTTGAAAAATAATTTCATTTCAATTGATATCAATGAAATGCTAATAAAATCATCAATTAATTACACAGATAAAATGTATCACAAAATTTTAAGTAATTAAAAATATTTGTTGAAGTTAAAATTCGATTTTCAACAATTTTTTATTTGAAAGAAAAATAAAAATTGTTCCATTGTTTGTGCTTTATAAAAAAAAATTATTTGTATTTACAAATATATTCAATGAATGATGTTTAATATTACAAATAGTATTTTGTACTTTATTTTCAGTGTGTATTTTTAATTAATATATTAGAAATCTTTGTTAAACATAATGTTTAACAAAAAAAAATTTGTCAAAATCTAGTCATATGAACTTTTAACCAAGTTTTACAAGTTTTTAAAAGATTTTCTTAAAGAGAAATTTAATATTTTGTCATTTTAAGATAAAATCACATAAAATTCTAGTGTTCTAGGATCGGCAAGAGGATTGAAGGATAAGACTAATTCAAAAATAAAATTAATTTATTCCGATAGCCAAATTTGCTATCAACTGGTGGCGTTAATAGGAATTTTTAGCTGTAATACCAGTAAATCAGTTGAGAAAACAGTAACTAATATAAATTAATAATTTTGATTATAAAATAATAATGCTATTTTTATGCCCTTAAATCATATCCATTTATATATATATTTCTGTTGGTGCTAGTAATAAAAGCTGGCTGGCACACATCTACAAAGCTATTTTATAATAATAGCTCCCAGTTAAACAAAGAGAAAAAAATAACCTAAAGGCATATAAACCATATAACGTATGCCTTAGCAAGTATTAAGTCTTAATGTTATATTGTTTTTGTATTCTTCTCCTTCGTCTTCTTTTGGTACTTTTGTGTTGGTTTCATCTTAGTAAAATGTGGCAATAAAAGAAGATGATGAAAAAAATAGGAAGATGAATAAGAAGAAGCATAATGCAAATAATGTCTTAATGCCAGTTACAACAAGCTTCAATCTGCATATATGCAAACGTTTTAAGTTTGCCGACTCAAAAGAAAGTACCACAAGTAGAAATTCTAGTCGTCTGCACCTATACAAGAATATACAATAAAATACAAGTATAGTAGTGGTAGTTATGACAGTAGTGGTTGGTGATGGTGGTGGTGGTAGTGATGTTGACGATTGTTGGTAGCATGTGTAGTCAAATGCAATAAAAGGCTAAACAGTTGTATGTATGTAGTAGTGATAGACGTCGTAGCCTCTGTAATAATATTCAAATAGACGGTTACCTTGTGAAAAAAGTTTGCACCTAGGATACTACAAATATACAGGATGTACAGAGTTCAAGGCATCTAACCAATCATCGAGACACCGAGACAATCATAAAAGTACCTCGAATTACAAATTTTCAAAGCACTGTAAATTGTTTTTCCTTTGAAAAAATTTTACTCAAACTTTAATGGCCTCAAATCGTAACTTAAATTAGAAAATTTAATATTTTTTTATTTTCAAATATAAATTTTTCACTATAAAAATAATAATCATGTATATAATATTTGCGTGTTCATGTGAAATTCGTTATCATGAAAAATTATTTATATATATGGACTATAACAGTTTTTTTACTTAAAACCCGAACAAAAAAGTAATAATAAAAATTTCATAAATCCATTTTGGGCCCACTAGAATGAATAAAATAACTATATTGAAAACTTTTTAATATGAGTTACTTTTATAATTGGATCAGTGGCTCGGTTGCCTTCAACTCTGTACATCCTGTATAAATGTAGCATTCTTCGTTGACACATAGTGTGTGCAAGTGAGTGAGTATATGTAAGTGAGTGTGTCTGTATGTAAAAAAGAATGTTTTTGCGTATTGTAACTCTTTTGCGACTTTTGTGTTTACGTGCTTATGTAACCATCATTTTGATGCATGGTACGGTTGAAATGTAAACGAAGCCAATCTGCATCAGTAGCAGCGTAAAGAATTATATAATAAACTAAACAATTACACTTTAATACTTACACGCATGACAAGTTATATGTAAACAAGTGTTTAAGTATGTGTATTAAGTTAAAACGAATACAATATATACTTCCTGGCACTTAAAGTCTAACTTCATTGATTATTTCCGACTAAATATAGTTATTTTAATCATCTCAGGTGGACACTAATTCTTTGCGATAAGTAACATATAATTGAATTAATAAAATTTTCTTCACCACAAAAAATCTTATCACACCTTAATACTATGAAATTGTACAATTTATATGTACCTCTACAACCACCGTTCCAAACTTTTTAACCTCTGCATCATAAATATCTGAATCATAAATACTAATTAAATAATTAATTAATTTCTGTTGAAATTTTCCCAACTTATAGTAGGAAACTGTACTCCTACTATAAGTTGGGTAAATTTACTGTGTGTGCGTAAACGAACAAAAGTACACACATTAAGCGTAAGTTGGTGCACACAAAATGGGTAATTTTACATCGAAAGTGCGTAAAAATTAAGCGAAATTTTAAAAATAATTCCCAAGTTTACTAAAATTGCTCGTAAAAAATCTATTTGAAGTGTAAAAATACGGCTAAAAATGCATTTCTAAATGCGTAAAAATACCAAAAAAATGCGTATATTTACCAACACAATGCTTTAAATTAAACTGCACAAAAAATTTGATTTATAAGATAAAAAATTTTTTTTTATTTCATACATGTATGATTTATTAACAATTATTTAAAAATATAATACAGAAGGCATTTACATGATTTAGCGCAGCTTTCGAATTGGCATGTGCAATAATGGTCACCTTCAATTCTAATTTTAAAATGTCAAAATATTTATTACCATTCTTATGTAGTATATTTACAAAATTTGTGCGTGAAATTTTAATTTAATAAAATACATAATACAAACTTTGAATTTTTAGATTCCGACATGTTATAAACGGAATGACAAACTAAATTATACATCTTCACATATTTGAAGGGTATAACAACACATGCTATGTAGGTAATAATGCTAGGGCAATAACAATGAAAAATAAAAGTTGGATTTTCAAAATTATGTTTATTTTTAAATATCCTGAAACTTCAATACACTTAGTCTAACGATTTTTTTGCATTTCTATCCCTTGAATAAAGAAATTTTCCTGAATGTCTACAAAATAATCGATTACAGATGCAATTGCATCTTCATTCGAGGTAAAACGCTTGACAGCAAGGATTTTTTAGATTTGAGAATAGGTAGCAGTCACAGGGAGCTAAATTAAGAGAATAAGGTGGGTGGTCAAACAATTGGTACTTTAATTTGTTGATTTGTCCCATTGTTAAAATACTCTTGCGTGCTGGTGCGTTTTGATGAAAAATATTTTATTTGTTGCAAACCAGGTCGTTTTTTCTCATATATTCTCAATCAATTGATTGACAGATTAATTAAGAGGCTGATCAATAAAATACTCTTGAAATCCCAGAAAACCGTTACATTAACCTTCAGAGCCGATTGAACTGTTTTTGCTTTCTTTGGCGCACTTGCACCATCTTCAGTCCATTGTTTTGATTATTATTTTAGCTCTGGTGTGTAGTAATAAACCATGTTTCATCAAAATTTATGAAACGACACTTAAAATTCATATTATTTCGCTTAAATCGATTCAAACAAGCTTGAGAAATTTTCATTCTAGTCCGAAATGAAATTTAACATGTGTCTACATGACAGATGGAAGTTTTCAAAGCATTCAACTTTTTCTGTTTATGGCGGTATAAACAGGCCAAGCACATTTTGAACGGCTCTCGGGCAGGCATACTATTTTAATTGAATATTTTTGAACATATTTTTCTATGTTCAACCCTCTAATGCCCATTACCACGAAAACAGTCTTGCGTAAAGAAGCATTTTTTATTAAAGCAATTATTTTATATCGATATAAAAAACAATTTACTAGTTTTACTGCTTTTCGCGCTGTTATAAAATGAGATTATTTTATAACAGCGAGAGTGATGCCAAGTCAAACTTACGTAAATTTGAAAAATTAAACTTTTTTTAAACAGAAAATATATTTAAAAAATTGTCAAAAATATATTTATATAACATAAATACATTACATTTATGTTTACAAAAAAGGTAATTGATAGTTTCTACTGCCAAAATAAGTTATTTGTTGTAGGACTCTCAGGACATGGTCAGGACTCGTTTTGCAAATATATCTCTAAGTCAAAATATAGCTAACAGATTTTTTGATATTAAGCACAGCTAATATGCTCAGACTTGGAAGTAAATAGAACTAATTTCGTTAACATTTATTAATATTAAGTGTCAATTTTGCTAAACTTCTAACAATTTGCAAACAAAAAATTTATGGAGATCGATTTTAAATTTAAACAAATATTTTTAACTACTTGAAGTTTTGTGCTACCTTTTTTTGTATATATCAATAATTTTCGGTATGTAATTTTATTTTACTGATAGTGTCATTTATATGAAAAACCGAAATTATTTGATTATTGTATTTCCTGATTTTTCGCTCACCATTAAATAAAGCGATAAAACATAATTTTAACATCCGTGCTATAGTAAGTTTTCAATGTCAAATATCTCTATATATAAAGGAAAAACGTTACTGACATACTGACTGACTAACTGACTGCCTACTGACTAACTGACAGACTGACTGACTGGCTCACTCACTCACTCATCAACATCCGCAAGAGGTAGGAGGCTGAAATTTGGTATGTAGGTTCCCCCTCCGGCGTAGACATCCGCTAAGACGGGGTTTTTGGAAATTCCTTCGGAAAGGGGAAAAAACTCCCCAACATATAGAATTTTGTCCAGTGATGTTGTAAAAATGGGAGTTTAAATGGCGAAAGGTCTCCCCCTTTATAGTCTGCCAGTGTCGTAAAATAGTAAAAATCTCCTTGACGGCCTGCCCAAACCGCTAGACCTAGGAAGTTGAAATTAGAAATGCAGGTTCCTTTTCCAACAGTTAAGACGGGATTTTTGGAAATCCAATGGGAGAGCAAAAAAGGGGAAATTGTCATCCCTGACGATTTGCCAGAACCGCTGTAAATTCAATGAATTGTAAATTATATCAAAATTTTAATTTATAAAAAAAATATTAAAATGCACAAATTAACTCAATTACTTTAAGATACACTTGTTATACTCGTTCTTTAAAGCTTCTAATTTCTTTTGAAATTGCCTTACGATTTCGAATATACAAATTTATATTTTTTTATCGAACACAATTTTTTTATTTATTTTTTATTTTTTTGCAAAAAATTTTTTAGATAAAATCAAAAAAAAAAATTGAATGGCTTAAAAAATATTTAAACCGAAAACGAATTTATCACTTCGTTTTAATTTGCTAATTTTTGTTTTGAAAAATATTTTTAGTAATTTTTTTTAGGATTTTAAGGTCAAATTTTAGAACTAACTGATTGCAGCCTCGTCCAAATGTGGGGTTTTCAACATTTTTAACTCGACAGTAACACGGTAAGTGCTCTGCTGAAATAAATGAGATTGTGCCCATATGGCGAGCAACACGACGCATTTCATATGAAATTTTTTAAATTTTCTTTATAATAGTATATGGAAGAAATTCCTCGCATAAGTCATAACTATTACTTACAATGTGTGGAACTTTAAATCAAATATTAACAGGCATTACTTTCTTAATAGCAATGTAAAGCTATAGATGCATCCTGTTATTGTTGGTAAAGCGTAAAAATCGACAAAGCAACCGATATGTACGCAGGCTTCACACTGTTCATTTTAGAGATTATATACCCTGTGTAAATAAATGTAATATCAATGGCAGATATGTGCCTATGCGTCAATCCTACCCTGACGATCTAAGCCACATCGTTCATCAAGCGATGGCAAGTTTTAGCTGTAAGCTCTAGCCACCTCGAAACTCCCCTGTGAAACGCTCCCAATTAGAATAAAGTACTAGGGCTAAAAGTTGCATCAACACCTCACACACAATCTCCGAATTATATTCATTTAATTATTATCCAGTACCAACTCACAAGCATCACACACCTTACAACCGAATGTCGATTTTTAGATAGTTCTAATTTTCAACAATATTAAATACCTCGGTCAAATTTTAAGCAGTATTATGGTCACATTTTCACAATATTATCATCGTTTACACTTTCTTATACATTTTGACCCCAAAACACAAATAAGCTGTTAGCCAGAGACTCAAACTTGATAATTTTAATAGTACGTCAACGCATACAGCGTTGATAATAATTTTTAAGTTCCAAAAATAAAGACATGTTTTCCATACAAATTTAATAATTAGATACTAATTTGTTATTTAAATAAATCAACGAATTTATCTAGAAAAACTGGAAGCCACGGGTATTTAGTTTATAGCTCTCCTCTCATAAAATATTGGACTTAAAGGTCACAAACAAAAGGTGTATTTTGTCAGACGGTAAAATAGGATGTGTATGTATTTACATAATATCATAAAATCCCAATATCGGCATATATTTAGAAGAATTTTCTTCTTTTTTTCTCTTTAAATAAATTTGTTCAACTTCTTTTTAGTGTATCTTAACTTCAAGTCTCTGATGTATAGATTAAAGTATTTGAGCGGGTCATTAGAGAAGGCACCTTTTCCAAAAACCTATATCATAAGTGAAATTGCATACACCTCAGTAAACAACCATTTTATATTTCAGATTTTTAAACCAAGAAGTCTAGGGAGGAAACTTTGCCCCTGTTAGTTTCTGTCCGTAAAAATTCTTGGATGTCTCCGATGCAGGTGGAACCTACATACATACCAAATTTCATGCCAAGCTTTACTATAGGGTTTATGAGTATGACTTTAAAAACAATAATTTTCAAGTATTTCAGGTTTTGTCATTAAATCCTTTATCCTCCGCGTAAGAATTTCGACAACATCTGGTGGAGAAACCTCATAACAAATTTTAAGTTCCTAGCACCAGTGGTTTGATATGGGCGATGATGAAAATGTTAAAAAATTTTACCTACCAATTCCGTAAAAATATATGATATTATCATTTATTTGAAATTATTTCCGTTTTAGTATTTTTCTTTATTTTTTAATCAATAAAATGTATGTATGTCTATAGACACATATTTTGGAAAAGTTTTTTATTAAACTACAAACAGTATACTACATAACAATAGAAGTCGTCCAACAGAAGTCGTTAAATACGAACCGGACTTTATACGTCTGAAACTAAAGACCAAATGGAATAAGACAGCATTTTCAGTTTTTCATGCCGTGATCCTGTTTCCTTTTAAAAGGTCCTCAAATTTGCAAAGGATAACATTAAAAAAAATAGGTTTTATTAATAATACTCCTCCCACAACGATATTGATGTCAAATGACATTGATGTCAAATGAAAGAGGAGAAACTAAGCAATTTTATGCAAAATTTTACTTTATTATATCGCAAAAAAGAATATCGATAATGTCCTTTGAAAATTTTATCCTTATATAGCTTTTGAGATTACCTATTACCGAAACCATATTTATCCAAGTGGTTAATATTGTGTGAAATCTAAAACTAGCACCTGTCGATTCAAATCACATTTAGAAAAATCGCTTAGAAAAAGGGACAAATATAAAAAAAAAACTTATCGCTTATGCAAAGTTAAATTATGATTGATTAACTAATAATTGGTTATTAGTAACCATAATTCTTTAGTAACCCATTATTCTTTAGTTTTTCGTAAGCTTGCACATAAACATAATACCTTACCTTTTGGGACATCCCATATAAAAAAAGTTAAAATTGTAATATAAATTGTAATTCATGAGAACCTTTGAGTTAGACTCATTGTTTAGTAAGGTGTGTTTTTGCTGGGGTATATGTATTTATTGATTTAGTGGAAAGAAACAATTTGAAAAAAAAAAATTAAACTTAGTAGGTGGCGCTTGAGTCGATATATTTATGAAAACTTATATTTTTAATTACCGAGAAAAGCATATGAAAAAGTACGGGAGAATTAATATTCTAAATTACATAATATATTCAAAAGGGCGAGCAACGCTTCTTTGTGATATACTAAGATTGTCTGTCTGTATAATATAAGTCCAAATTTAACTAAATTCTATTAAAAAAATAGTTTTTTAACAAATTAGATGGTGGGAACATTAACGACTGCACACTAAATTTCATTTTCGTTTTGTAAAATGTGACACTCTGATACGTGGCAAATATGGGAAGTATATATAAAGTTTAGGTTAGGTAGATGTGGTAGCCTGTCAATCAGACTCACTTAGACTATAAAGTCCCTTGTGAAACCACGGAAGCTAGTAAAATCATATCACTAGCTTCCCCTGTCGAACCTTCCCGATTGCCTCAAAAAGCCTCTAAGTCGTCCGATATCGATATCAGCCAAATCACCCAGGTCCTCAAAGAAACATGAGCCCAAATGCAGTCCCCTCCTGCGAGCCAGGGTAGGAGAAGTGCAGAGAAGGTTCTCCACAGACTCCTCTTCGTCACCACAGCTTCTGCAAAAGTCACCAGCCGCAACACTCCACCTAACTGCGTGCGTAAATATTAAAAACAAACATAAATTGCAGTAGCAATAAATTTATATTATTATTGCAATTTAATTTTCACTACCAGTAAATTTTTACTGATTACTGCAATTTTTTCCATATTCTGTTAAAACGAACAATAAAAATATTTTGTATTTCATTATTATTTTCATTCAAAAATAAAATCATAACATTCATAATTATTGACAATTATATTTAGTTTGTAATCCAGTAAATTTCGTTATCAGTAAAATTTTACTGATTACTGTACTTTTTTTGAGTAATCAATAAAAATTTACTGGTAATGCAAATTACATTTCATTACCAATAAAAATTTACTGATAACTGCACTTGATATATAATACAGTAAGCCCATGTATGAAAAGAACGCATACACTTTTGCAAGTTGCTCGTGTGGAAAATATTTTCCTTCCCTTTCACTGTTTCTTCAAACAATTCTCTACTGTTTTTCTGCCACCAGGTTCACCAGCAGATTTGCTTTTTTTTCTATTACATTTGCATCGGAAGTTAAGTTTATTCAAAGGTAAATATGTCGAAAACACGTGCTGGTTATTCATGGAATGTTTATTAAGTTTTTAGCTTGTTTTCAATTTTTTTTTATATATATATACTTATATTTTTTTTTTGTATATTTCTGTTGATGCTGTTGCTGTTTTTACTATATGCATTATGATATTATTTGCATGTATTATTGCAATGGTTGATATTCAAATACAAAGTTATGAGGAACTTTGTTTTTAACATACTGTTTACCTGTATTATATTTCATTTTTTGTGATTGTCCTTTTGTGTTCTATTTAAATTTCATTTCATAAATGCTGTAATGTAACAATTACAAGGCAAATAAAGTTTTATGAGGATGTTTATGATATTTAAATATTTACAATAGTTTTCCTGTTACTGATTTAAATGACAGTGACATATTCATACAAAGGTAGCCTTTTAAAACATAAATCTGTGCTAAATTTAAAATAAGTATTTTATGGAAAACATCTACTTCATGCTACGTTCAAATCTTGTGATAAAAGAAATATATTTAAATATATTGTAAATTTAAGATTTTTCCTATCGATTTTTATTATGGATTACTAAGGCTAAGCAAATTTTGCGATAACATGAGTAAATTATGTGCAGACGAATGAGTTCTCATTTATGTCACTCCCATGGATGAGCTAAAAACATGACCTAAAATATTTTTTCAACATGCTTTTTTGCAAGATTTTTTTTTTTATATTGATTTCAACGCAAAAAAAAAAATAGGTAGAATATTGCCAGGAATTTTGTGTTAAAAATTCTCCAGTGTTTTTAGGGCTAAATTAAATCTGTTCCTGATTCAATAAAAAAAAGTTGTCACAATTCTTATATTTACATATCACTGATCATATATTATTACATCAGTTATTTTGGTTTGATTGATTTTGTTATACAACAAAATTTTTAATTGTAGGAATTAAAGATACATTTTTTATATGTAGGCAAGTGGTTTTCTCCATTGTTTTTAACTTTTGTGTTCGTTCGTGCTTAAGACGACTTCGTCCATGTTTTCAAACAAAAAGCTAGGATTTTTAAAAAGAAGAGATTTTCAGAACCTTTTTGTATATTGCTAGCTATACGCCAAATAGTTGTTATCGAGAAAAACGGTTAAGAATATATACATTTTTTTTTACAAAATGTCTAAAAACGAGTTTTGGATTTAGAAAGGGGATATTTACATTATAGAAAGTGATTTTTTCCTATTTGGTTTTTTAGTGTAAATTTTGTTCAGTGTAAAAAAAAGATTCGTGATATGTTGCAATGCCAAAAATGCTCAGTAAGGTTTGCCAAAGGCAAATATAAAAAACTAAGTTTTATTTATTAAATGTACTTATTTATTAAGTGCGGTCAAATCATTTTTGAATTTCTTAGAAAATAAATTTTTCGGTTGCAGGCACCGATACATTTTTTTGTGATTTTATCAATTTAATTCGGTTGTGCTTCTGTAATTGAAAAATACAAATTTTTCATATTGAATTAGCTTTGTCTTAAATAATTTTTTAAATATAAATTAATCTTGATCACATATACAGATCTCTTTGACTTTTAACCCTAACCCGCCTGACAAAAGTACCCGGGTACCCGAAAGTACTTTATGGTCAAATAGTTTCCAACCAAAAAAAAAAAAAAATACAATTTTTAGGCTCGGCAAGTTTCTTAAACTCGCCGTTTCGTAATGCTTTTTTCATTTTAAGCACTATTAATTTTTTATGTGATACCGATGAGAATTACTCCTCTAAAAAAACTGTCTGTTATTACATTAATACCAGATTGTATTTCCTTAAATCTATCGCGACTCAACGATGCTTTGAACACTGTTAAGGAGTTGAAGGAGGATTATTTCTTGCACCATTTATACCCACGACTAATAAAATTCCAATAATTGAATCAAGGCCTCCCATTTACATTAAATCAAACTTGGGAGATTTCACCTTTAAAACAGCTATTTTTTTTCCTTTCTTGTTGATGTTTCTGAGAATATAACTTTTTATATTATCTGTCAAAAATTTATCGAATATTGCTGTACTCACTCTAGTAAATTTGCGGTGTGGTCAACCTAAACAATAAAATTGATGCTCATAACATTTGTATATACTAAAATCTACCTTATTTGCGCAAAATATTTTGGGATGGAGTTTTAACATTTGTATCTCTTGGCAATACCATTCGGTCTGGTCACTTGCTACATATTCTGAAGCAATAACTGATACTTCGGCACGTAATTCAAGTTCCTCGTCTTTTTCTTCCTTCGTGAACGACACCTTCCATTCATCTGCATCAGGACACCATTCCTCATCATTTAAATGAGCGTTCGACGGTTCCGTAGTCCTCTACTTATTTTTCACACAAGATATTCAACATCTTCATAAAAAATGATCTAAAGACTGATGATGATACGCTTCCTCTTATATTTATAAATAAAAGTATTTGTTAGACTTTACCTCTTTTACCACATTTCCGGAATAACTTCTAGAGTACTTTTTCAGGGAGTTATCCCATACCCCAGTAAAGACATTTTATAGCCGAAGCTGTTGAAGAAGAACACAAGTTTCAGGTTTCTAGCCAAAGCGGTTTGGACAGGCCGCTATGGGTGGAACTACTCTCACTTTGAACCTCTGAATTATCCTTTTGAGTCCCCAATTTTAAGACGTTCCATTTGAAAGTACGTTTTATGATGTTCCTCATGAAAAAACAAATTTTTAGTAAACTAACCAATTATCCATGGAACATAATTAAAATTTTATTTTCCCCTTTTGGATTCCCATTTTTAACTTCCTCAACTTCGTTGGTTCTGCGTCTTGGTCTGAAAGCAGTCAATCAGTCGCTTTATTCTTTGATACATAGAGATTTGTAGTGTCATGTTCAAAAAACTATTAACTCCGAAAGGATTTTTATACCCGGGAGAGTCAACTTTGTCACCTTATGTTTTAAATAGTATAATGTAATAAGCCAACCAATCTTTATTAGAAATTACACTTTCCAAAGATTTTATTGTAGCGCAAGAGGTAGTTTTAATTATATTGCTCAAGCCACCATTACTCAATTTAAGAGAATAAGTTAGTAAGTAAAATGAATATATTAATCGGGATGGAAAACTAAGAAGCAAATACAATATTTTGTAGGAAAAATCTCATCGAAAAATTCAACTTGTTATACTTTTTTAATCTACTTGCCAAGGGATTTGGTTAGATATGTTTTTAATTTTAGATTACAGATATCCGTGGCACTGAATTTAAATTTTGACTTTTTTAGTTTCTCGCTGTTATTTAGCTTACACATAAGAGAATATTCCATGGAAATATATTGCTGCAAAAACGTATTTCGTACAGCGGTAGTTTTTATCTAAAAATCCACGACTTTTCCACAAACATTGAAAATATGTATCGTTGAAGTCTGATGTATTATCTATCAAATTTCATCAAAATTAATTCCTATCTCGAATAATAAGGTTCACATTTATAGTATAGTAGTGTAAACTAAATTGACCTACTATTCCATTAAAATATAAACTAAGCCTTTTTTTTATTCAGATTATAACTTTTTTTTAAAGAAAAAATACAGTTTTTTTTTTTCTAACAACAACTAAACTTATTTATATGAGTAACTTAACCTCAAAGCGCAACTACCGCAATACAGAGCAGTTTGTAAGTATAATATCAAACAAGCTAAAATGAAAAAAAAAAACAAAGCCGTCTGTATATTAATTTTGCCGACAAAAGTCATAAACTTTATATTTCTTTGGGTGTATGTTTAATGCTTTAAAAAAATATATATAAATATAAAAAAGTACTATTTTTACGGCTAAATAAAATTGTTTTAACTTGTATTAAATCTCTAGAATTACTTCCTTTTTGCTTTTAAATGACCTCTTAAATCGAATTTTAAAATAAATGCATGTTTTCGGTTGTAAGTTTCGCCATTAAATTTGGTTTTTATGTGTGTAAGACCATGGTCGGTAGAAAACCAAGCAAAACTTTTTAAAGGTGTTACTAAATGACAATTATTCTATAACAAATATTTAAAGTTGAGTTTCATAATGAAGAGTTAGCTTTTACTTTACATCTTAACAAAGAAAAATGTCAAAAAGTCTTGTAAAAAACGGCAACTACAATAATATTAGTTAACAAAAAAAAACCTCCAGTATGACATCAAATGTTAATATTAACGTTAATTTATTCAGTTCCTTTTTTAACCTCAACTTATATTTTGTTCTTAAAGAATTCGAGTGGAAATTAAAAAAAAAATTCTAAATAATTTTTTAAATATCTAAAATAGTTAAAATATTTGTATCCCACGAATATTAAAAAATATCTTGATTTAAGTAATAAAAATTTTTGTATATTTTACATTTTTATAAGTTAATAAAAAAATTTTAATCTTTATAGAGAATTTCGGCAATTTTTCTTATTTTTATATCTGGCTAAAATAATTTTTTTTGCTGGGAAAATATGTTTAAAACAAAATATAAAAGAAATTAAATTTTCGTATAAGTATTATAACCTAATCTCACGATATATTTAAGCTCAGCAAAAGTAATAATTTTGTTACACTAAAGTAAATAGGGAGGAGAAAATATAAATACAATACACTAAATAAGCTGCTTAAATAGGAATAAGGTAAAGCATTTTGTAACACTGGCGGTGAAAATAATAATATTAATATAAAATTTTGAGCAAAGGACAAAAATATGTAAGTATTTAGATAGGGGTTATTTTAATTAATTACACGTTATAATACTACAATTTCTGTTTTTACCGCTCATTGTTCGACACTTTAACGTCGGTGCTAAAACCGATACAGGTTAATTTTAGTTAGAAACACATTCTCAATTATATACTTTCATAATATTACAGAGATTCTTGCTACATTTCTTTTTAAAACAAAATAATTCTCCAAGCTTACAATTTATTTTGTAAATTCAAATTTAATTCTACTAACGAAAAATTACAAGGTAAATTACAATAGCAACAGTAAACTTATAAGGTAACATTTTATGCAAACATACAATTGACCAAAGTAAAGAAACCGGAAAATATAATTTAATCATATATAAAGTTGGTTGCGGTTTTTTGAATAATACAAACAATTCGTTAAGGGTTTTAGTACCCTACAATGAAAATTGTGGAAGATAATGTTATACAATTTTCAAACATTTTTATACCCTTCACCACAGGTGGAAGGGTATATATAAGTTTGTCATTCCGTTTGTAATTTCTACAATATTGATCTTAGACCCTATAAAGTATATATATTCTGGGTCCTTATGAAGAGCGAAGTTGATTTAACGATGTCCGTCTGTCCGTCTGTGTGTTGAAATGGGTTTTCCGAAGAACCCAGACATGATGAGGACTTGATTGTTTTTTATTTCTGTTACATGTGATCCATTTCTGTTTGCTATTAAAAATCAGACAGATCGGTTAATAAATGGCTGAGATATTAGCAAAAAACCAGGACTACCTCTAATTTTTCCAGTAAAATCCCTTTGTTTAATATGTATGTAGAATTTTGAGCATAACAACACATCCATGTGTTAAAATTCTTTTCTTTCATCTCCACCATTTATACACAAACAACACACATACAAAGATTTGTCATTTAAATAAAAACTAAACAAATCCCTAATGAACGAAGACTTATATATGTACATCTATTGACGATGATTTTGTGTGAGCTTCAATAGCTCAGTTGTCTAGACGCTATGTCACAAATACTTTTTTTCTCTAAGCCCGCGGAGTTCGAGGTTGAAATCTCGGTCAGGTCAATTCACTTTTTTTTTATTATTTTCTTAATATTTTTTTTTTTGCTTATTTTTGGTTTTTTTTTTTAACATTTAATAATTAATTTATATAAAATTTTATATTAATAATTAAAATTCTTTTCTTTCATCTCCACCTTTTATACACAAACAATACACATACAAAGATTTGTCATTTAAATAAAAACTAAACAAATCTCTAATGAACGAAGACTTTTATATATGTACCTCTATTGACGATGATTTTGTGTGAGCTTCAATAGCTCAGTTGTCTTGACGCTATGTCACAAATACTTTTTTTCTCTAAAGCCGCGGGTTCGAATCTCAGTCAGGTCAATTAATTTTTTTTTGTACATTTTTTTTTATTATTTTCTTAAGACTTTTTTTTTGCTTATTTTTGTTTTTTTTTTTTAATAATTAATAATTAATTTATATAAAATTTTATATTAATAACTAGCTGACCCGGCAAACGTTGTTCTGCCTAGGAATAGGATTACATTATTATCTAGGTAGCTCGCACAAAGTTTGAATATTCTCACAATAATAGTACCCCAGATATGCAATAATAAATTTGTACTTCGTATGGGAGGTGCCACGCCCATTGCTTGGATCCCCCATATTTTTTGGAAGATTATGAATATTATTATCAAAGAAGCTCACACAAAGTTTGAAGACTCCCACTTTAATAGTACCCCAGATATGCAATAATGAATGTTTTCTTCGTATGGGAGGTGCCACGCCCATTGCTTGGATGGCACTCATTTTTTTGGGAGATTATGAGTATTATTATAAAAAAAGCTCACACAAAGTTTGAAGACTCCCACTGTAACAGTACTCCAGATATACAAAAATACATTTTTACTTCGTATGGGAGGTGCCACGCCCATTGTACCCATATAGGTCAATTGTGAATCTAAACCATTCAGGGATCAAATAAAACAGACACAACAAATTTCATCGAAATCGGCCCAGCCGTTAAGGAGGAGTTCAGTCACTAACACACGTACAGGAGAATTATATATATAAAGATTAAATAATCCATAAATAGGCTAAAAACATCAACATTTTTATAAAAACCCTCTGATACAAACAAAATACAAACGTTTTTATACCTTTCACCACAGGTGGAAGGGTCGCGGGTTCGGATCCCGGTCAATTCACTTTTTTTTGTACATTTTTTTTTATTTTCTTAAGATTTTTTTTGTTTATTTTTTGTTTTTTTTTACATTTAATAATTAATTTAAATAAAATTTTATATTAATAATTAAATAATCCATAAATAGGCTAAAAACATCAGAATTTTTATAAAAACCCTCTGATACAAACAAAATACAAACGGTTTTATTTCTTTTTTTTTGCTCCGATTTAAAAGAATTTATAAAAAGATTTTTAAACCATTTTATTTCTCACATGTTAAGAAAATTTTATACATAATTTACCTTTGAGTGCAACTATTTTAGGTCATAACTTATAATAATTTATAAAAAAAATTATAAACTATTTTCCTTCAAATTTTTAAAATTAAGCTAAAGAAATTACAAATATTTCTAATAAAAAAGAGAAATAAAATCCCAAATGCAAATTCGCCAGCTAAATCAAACTATTTTGTAGAAATAAAACACATGCAGTTGTAGTGATTTCTTTTAACGATTTGTTGAAAATCTTTTCTTTCACCTCTTCACCTTTTATACACAAACAACAAACACTATTCTAGAGCTGTATTATGACCTATGGATACGTCTTGTATAGCAAAAGATCGAAAATCTTTAGTATAACATATTTGCTGAAAAAATCGGAAATATCGGTTCAGATACAAAAAAGTTATGCCCAAAACATAAATTTTTTTAAAGTACCTATTTTCCCGAGTCCAAGTTTTATTTCCAAACTAAATGGTTAATTTTCTCTTAAAGGCGTCCGTATATAAATCTGTCCATTCCATATATGTCCATATATAAACTTTAGTTTTTTCCCAACCATGGTGAAGGGTATATAAGATTCGGCATAGCCGAATTTAGCCGCTCTTACTTGTTTTTTAATATTTTATGCATTTCAAATGTACTCGTAGCTGCACTTTCACCGTTACATATCAACGTTAAGTATAAATTTAAATTTAAAAAAGTAATTTTTATAATAAATGTATTTTCGCCAACCATAGTCGTACTATAATATAGTTATCATATTATGATAATAAAATAATTATATATATTATGCCTCGTAAGTATGAAAAAGTTCTTTAAATTTAAGTATATCTCTTTAAGAAATGTTTTTGCTAAAGAAAAAATTTGATTCTATTGACTTTTTTTTAATAAAAATACTATTAAAAATTTTTCATTTCTAATTATTTTTTAATAAAAACATTGATTCTATAGCAGGGGTGCCCAAAAGTTCCTTATGGAAGAGCAAACACCAATACATTTAAAGAATAACTTATTTTTATTCAATATTTTTTATTGTAAAAACCAATACATACAAAGAAAAAAAATATATATTTCATATCATACGTTAAACAAAAACAAAATATACATTGATGATTGCTGTCGTCAATGTTTACCAGCAAAACATACAAAAGTGTTGTTGCTTTGCACTTGCGTGTATACAGTGTGGAACGACAAAAAAAAACTAATAAGACAAAGTTGTTTGTGTATTTCGTATTGCTGGTGCTGAGTGCTCTATGTGTGTATTAAAACACACAGCCTATAGCTAAGTGCTTTTACAAGAACAAATGAGCACCAAGCGCATAGGGGTTGGGCACCCTTGTTCTATAGAATTTTTCGAATAGAAAAATTCTTAGATTCTAAGGACATTTGTAAGATTTTTTTCTAAGAAGCTAAGAATATATCTACTAGAAAAAGTTCTTCTAAGTATTTTTCATCATGAAAAGTCCTCAGAATCTTGGAATTTTTTAGAATCTAAGTTTTTTCAAGAATATATGAATTTTTGTACAAAACAACTCTTGTGTCCACAGACATTTTCTTCCACAAGAAAGTTGTTATTTTACAAGAAATAAATTAATAATCATATTCTTTAAAAAAAAAAATATTGTTTTTATTGAATTAAAAAATATAAAAGCTTCATATAAAATCGTTTTGATAATACATTTTTTTGACAATGAATTGATTATGTATTAAGCATTTTCGAAAATAAAGCCCCCCCTAGGTGGAAATAATAATTATCATATTTTGTTTATAGTCAGAATTTTTGTTACCACAGTATGGTTACAACCAATCATGTTATAAAACAGAAAGTTACATCATGAAATAATAAAAAAATGTACTATGCTAATGATGACCTACGTGTGAGTACGTTTCCTAACATAGAGGGTGGGCCATTTAAAATTTTAAATTTAAATCGGCTATAAAAAAAAAGTACAGATTATTTTTCCAAATTTCTGGTTTTATTGGAATAGTTAAACTTTGTCATTTAAGAATGGAACACAATATCATTCATATGACTACCACGATTGGGCCATTGTTCTTCGAAAATGAGCAAGGAGCCGCCGTCACACAGCCAACGCAACCATCGATATTTTACGATCTGGTTTTGAAAATCGAATAATCAGCCGAAATTGTAATGTCAATTGTCCGCCTCGGAGCTGTGATTTGAGCCCTTTGGATTATTTTCTGTGGGGAGCCATTAAGGATAAATGTTACGAAAACCATCCAGAGACAATTAAAGCGTTGAAACATGAAATCAAAGTTGCCATTGAGGAGATTCGAACCGAAACAATCGAAAATATACTGAAAAATTAGGTTGATCGGATGAGGTACTGCCGAGTCAGTCATGGTAGTCATATAAATTATATTGTGTTCCATTATTAAATGGCAAAGTTCAACCTCTCCATTAAAACCAAAAATTAAAAAAAACAATTAGTACTTTTTTATAGGTAATTCAAATTTAAAATTTAAATGACCCACCCTGTACCTATACGCCCTTATATTAAATTCAATTTTTCATTGTGCGAGAAAAATGTTGTTTTTTTTTTTAAATAAAATTAAATGTAAATATTAAATGCTGATGATTTCATATATTTTGAAGAATTTAAGGAAGTTTTAACGAACATACAATATTCTACTTCAAGTTTTTAACATTCAAAGAATATCTTATTTTTAAAAATAATAAAATAAAAAACAAAATAATACAAAAATAACTAATTTAGTTGAAAGCTATTTTAAAGTAAATTAAATATAAATGTATTCGAACTGGATCTTAGTTCTGTAGAGCAAGGGTTGCCTTCATATATGGCCATATCTGGTAAGAAAAGAAAACATATTAGCAATATATGGAATAATATATGTATTTATATATAAACAAATATGTAATATATTATCAAGTATGTAATGTATTATCATATATTTCTCAGTATAGTAATAAATAATTACCATATATGAACTTTTTCTTTGTATGAGCAAATATGCTTACAAAGTTGACATATTTGTTTATATTTTTTAATACATGAAACCATATATGATCGTTTGCACCTGAATGAAGCTTTTTCAGAAAATAAATGAATCTTTTCTAAAATTTAAAAAATAACTTTATTGTTTTTATGAAATTATTTTTTATTAAACACAAAAATGTATTTTTCACTTCATTTATTAAGTTAATGCAATATACAAAATTACTTAGCGACTAGATGCAAAATATATCAATATATGTGTATTTATAAAGAAGGTAAATATTTACAAATTATTTAAATTTAATAATAGATTTTAGAAAAAATGGAACGGACGAACTTTAACTTTAGCGGGCATAATTTAAAAAACTCATTACAAAACTCGGCAGTAATGCCAATTTTAAATTATATTTGTTTTATATTCGATTTAAGCGGCATCCTTTGTCTCCAATTTATAGCATTTTTAATGTTATTTTTTACCAATCTTGGCATATTTTGGAACATAATCAATAATTTGCTACACAAAAACACTAGGCTTGAACGAAGTTCGAAACAACCTCCAAATCCTTGTTTTTTTGCCTCCAAATATAACACATTTGCTTTTCCTTTTTTATTTGACATTAACCCATTCCGAAATATTCGCTGGGGATCAGCATAGTGAACAAAATTAGAATTTTGAGGACAACAAAAGCTTACTCTTTGATTACGCAAATTATTATAATTAACGGCGGCATAACTAACAGAATTTTTGAGGTTTGAGGCAAACAGAGACTTGATTTTAATATATTTACTATTTTGAGCAAAACTTACACAATACTTTTTGAATGCACGTTAAGTTTTAACGTGAATAATTACCAACATTAATATTAAACTCCTTCATGTTACTTCGTAAAAAGTTTTGTAGACGTACGTTCGATTATATCGAACTTTGGAATTAGCCGTCTAAAATATTAAATAGAGATGGGCACGTGAGAGATTTTTGACTAACGCTCACGCACGATCACCTGAGTAATTTAAGTTTTCGTAATGCTCACGAAATACTCACGCTTATTAAATTACAATTGAAAAAATATTTCGAAAAATTAAATATAAAAGAATATTTTTGCACTTGAACCACTTGAAGTGCTACCATTCGAACTAAAGTAATAACACAGTTCAACACAAAAAAAAATTATGGGGTTCCGAAGATTCTTCTTAATAATTTACATACGAATTTAATTTTAGAGGCGGTTAAAGTTTCCCAGCTATGGCCTGTTCTTGCAGCATATCGGTATATAAAACTATGTCTTCTTTACATCTCAGGTGTAGGGTATGTTCATCAAATTTGTAGATTATGGTATGGCAAATATTTTTGTAAATCATATTAACCCTCTAACTCCCCCTCATAACGAGACTTTTTGGCTTTGTTCTAACAAATTGTAAAAAACACCCCTAAAAAGGGGAAGTGCGGGGATGAAATGTTCTACAAAAATTTTGGTCATACAATTCTATGTCAGAACACACCAAAACCCAAAACTTAACACAAACACCAAAAACCAAAAACCAATAAAATTCAAGATTTTTCATCAGATTTCTACTCAAATTTTGGGTTGACCAACATATTATATTATAATATTTAGGTCATCCCAACATCTGACTAGAAATTTGATCAGCAATCTTGAATTTGTCTGGTTTTTGTTGTTAACCAACAACAACAAAAATAATAATTTACGGTATATGGTCCTTTGAAATCTCTATCTGTTAATACCACTTTTTATACAGTCCATTAAAAAAATATTTAAAATAATTAAAAAAATTAAAAAGTGAAAAAGTACCTATTTTTGGCATAACTTTTTACCCCATAAATTTTTATCACATATTTCGAATTTCATTCAAATCGACGTGTAAATGTTGAAGGAAATTTTCTCTAATATCATTCTAATATAATTTTTCAATATTATTACTCTATGTGAACTAACAAGGTTTCATACGATGTAAATTTTATTTAAGTTTTTTTCTTCATTGGTAGACATAAACATAGTCGATTTAAGTCCAGTACAATATATTTCCATAATATTATAATTTTCTACTTGCCTTTTCCTTAGCTGCAATTTCTAACATTTTCATTAACTGTAAATTGTGTAACTTATATCCAACACACATACTTTCTCATTCTCTCTCCTTCCCCCGGCTCTTTGTCACAATTTCATTATGGCCTACTAAAAATATAGTTAAAGCATATTTGGTTAGTCTGGGTAAATATCCAAGGGTCTGCTAGTGTATTGCATTGTATTTTATAAAACTTTTTGTATGTAACTGCCAACTTTTACAACACCAAACTAAGGTGTACAGTAGGGTGGATTGAACTCATATTTTAGAGGAATTTTTCTTGCAGTAGGGGTAGATACATACAAATTAAAGATATAAAATTGGAATTGATATTTTCATCTAAAAATCTACAATCTTTGAACAAAGTGAGTTTTTTCAAAATTGTTTTTTTTGCATCCTTGTTTTTTTTTTGACAAATAAAATATAAAAGACTTGAATTGAAATTTCCATATAAATATGTATTTTTTTGGTAATAAGAGAAACCGAGAAAGTATTATATTGTTACAATTTTATTTACCTTTTAAATAAATCGAGTTCTTTCTATATTACAAATAATAAACACTGTTTGAAATTATTTATATCTCTATTTATTTATAACAGTCACTAAAAATTACAGAAAAACACTTTAATAGCACACTTTATTTACATGATTTAGATAGACTAAACGTTAGCCACACTTTAGCTCTTCACACTCTGCGTTTTACTTATGAACTGAACTACTGCGTCACCGAGTACCAGTATTTATATGAGTAGTCAGGTATTCTAGTTATTTCTAGTTTTTTACGACCCTAGATATTTCCAGCTGTCAAAATTCGTGTGAAGAAATTTCTACAACTAGAAATTTCTTGTAACAATATGAAATATGTATGAAATGCGCGAAGCCAATATAAATTTCTATTTAATTGAAAAAATGTTTTTCCAAAGATTTTCATGCTGCAAGCGAAATTTCTTAAAATTTCTAGTTTGATCCACCCTAGTGTAGAAGTTGTTTTTGTTGTTATTAGGGTAGAAAATCAAGCTAATGCTAACCAAACTGTCATAATTAATTTTTTGCTTGAAATAAAACTTAAAACATAAAATGACATTATATAAAAGTTTTAGTAATACAAATAAATAAAATTTTTTACATATTTTTATAGTTATTATATTTAGCATATATATTTTCATTATTTTCCAAAGAGTGACAAAGGGTGTGCTACTGAAATGCTGTATATTACGATATTTTATAAGTTCTTTAAAAAAATTGTAAATAAAGCCCACTCTCCGCTAGCTCCCAACAGGTATGTTACCATTCAGTATATGTACCATACAGCACATGTATCGTACGCAGATGCGATTTGGAATTTTTGATTTTTATCTTAGTGATTGAAGAATAAAATGACATATACATGATTTTGGGCTAGAATTTTATATCCTTACTTTTATGCCCTAAACATCGAATATGGTACTTAAATGATAGGTGGCTAACTTTCAAGTTTCAACAATATAACATTTCCGAGATTTAATAAATCAAAATCGGGGCGTATTCATTATGTTTTAGGTCCAGAAAGGCTATATTTGTTAAATAGTTTTCACTCAAAAACGGGGTTAACATTTTTCGGATATAAGCCTAATTTTAATTATTTTATGGAGGGTATAAAAAAAATCCGGGAACGGGTTTGCCAGGAATACCGCTTTTTTGTATTGTATGTGTACAATTTTATATAGCTTATTTTTTTGCGATTTTAAATTCGAATTTTTTATTATTCTTTTTATTGAGTTTTCATATTTTGTTGTCGTTTTAAATGTTTTTAAACGTAGGCATCACTATTGAATGGTGATTTTCAAAATTTGTTGTTGTTTCACCTAGGAGTGATTTTGCACCAATTCAAAAGCGGATCACGTATCACGTAGTGATTCCGATAATGTGTTAAGTTTTATATATCAATTTTTAATTGTATAAATGTATTTTTTTGTTAAACTATTTTACTTATTTATTTAAATTTATTTTTTAAATGTAATCACTCCTACTTTGTTTTCTTTAACTTTAATAAAACGGATTTAACCAGATAAGTGTGATAAAATGAACTATTTTTCCCCTTTTTATGTGTTTTTGGATAGTAAAATAATTAATTTCTTTCGCTTAGTTTTTTGATTTTATGACTTTTCAGTGTGATTTTGGTTTAAATATTACGCTTAGATTTGAAGTTATGCACTTTTTTAACTTTTGAGTGAATATGGAGTCTTTTTTGAACGGACTGCCTTTATGCGTTTTTTTTTTTGGGACCGCATCTACAGCATAAACAAAGACCTGAGTGTATTATATTTACAGTTTTTGTTTTGCATCCAAATGGACATTATTTATTAATTCCGTTATAATTAGAATAATTCAATAAATTACCTTCTGACCATATATGACCCACAGTGCGCGATTATATTCATAAATTTCCCCTAATACCTGTTATTGCAGGGACGTGCAGTGAGGTTTTCAACTGGGTATTCTCGTTCTATTAATATAATTAAAAATATGTTTATTATCGGTTTTGATTTTCTGCACTAAGTCATGCGCTAGGTTTCTTATTTTTTGTCTCAACACAAACTAAAAAGACTGGACACGAGATTTTAAAGTCTGGCAACTTTGGCAAAATGTTGTCTACTAATACTAACATTGACATGTCTTTCTGGTATTGTGTTAGAATGAAACAATTATATACACAATACAGTTTTTTCTTTTCTAAGATGTTTTTAGGAGGTTTAGATCTTTTATTTAAAATAAAAACTCTTTTCCAATTGAAAATATATTTAATGGCAATTAATTACTTAAATACTTAAGTCTCATCATTAAAATTCATTTTCTTGTATAGACCAATGTATGAGCAAAATTGGTGAAAATTTGTATGTTTTTTAGACTGTAAAAAAATGGACCCTCAAATGCGCGTTAAAAATGGTGATTGCGTTGCACATATGTTAAAAACTAAATGAATGGTATAGGGAAAACTTTTTAGATCTAAATCCGACAAATTGTGAGATGATGATATTTCCTACAGACCATAATTTTGGCTTGTATCTTTTCTTAAACAATGAAAGAATTGTGTTTTTTATTGGAAACAGATTCAATTTCGAACATCAAATTAACTTGACTGTGACAATGGTACCTTAGACTCTACGGAGTTAGATGACGAGTAGGGATGGCTTTATATTTTACTTTACTTATATATGGATTGGAAATATATAGTTGCACTTCACAGGATAATGTGGGTACTTTAAAGTTTTGCTTCAATAGAGTGGTAATAAGGTACATTTTTAATTTAAGAGTCCGGGACCATGTATCTGGTTTTAGGATACAATTATTGGGCTATGATTTTGAGGACTTCATCAGCCAGATAATTTTGTTTTACAAAATTATGAAATATAATTGGCCATCGTATTTGGCAGAGAAATTTGTTTTCCGTAATTTCGACACAATTTATTTTATGATTTACCCTGTACACTCTACACTTGTTATGCAAAGATCTTTTGTGACGAATGTGGGTAGACTGTGCAATGATGCAATTTCATATTCCGAATGGATTTTTTTACAAACCGTATCTCAGTTTGCAAATATATTTAGAGCCAATATTTAAAATTTATTACACTTGTTTGTTGTAGATTACCTTTTTTCTTATTATAGTTGTGTCTGAATTGAGAGTATTTTGTGGGAAATTTATTTAAGTAAAGATATATTAGAATAAAATTTTTATATATAATATGTAAATGAATTAATATATACTATTGCCATATTTTTAGTTTATCTGCAGCTATTTAGCCTTTTAGGTTAACAGCTGACATTGAAATAAAATAAAAATAAAATAAATAAAATAATACACTATCAAATAAAATTTAAAAACAAAATCATTTCCTAGGAATTTATGTGTTTTATTTTTAACAAAAATGCTACACCAGTAAAACAAACACCATATAACAAAAAATAAGATTTTTAAAACTTTTTTGACATCTTTCATATGCAATTAGGATTATATACATACATGTTGTCCCTCTAAAATTTCTACTATTGAGTTTTGCTTTATTATTGGTTCATCTATCTTTACATTTGAACAATTTAAAAAGAATTAAAATAATGAAACTAAAAATCATTCCTCCATCTATACATATCGTACAAATTTGTATTTTGAAGTTGTCGTACAGTTATCGATTTTTAATTTGGGTCGTTAAAAATGTGTTTTTTCATAATACTGGTACGGACAATAATGATACTTTACCAATACCGATACCAATTCCGTTATTTCATTTGGTTGCCAAACGTGAAAAATCTTTTTAATATTTTAATTAATAAATTTTTTTTGTTTAATAAAAAGCGAGTTTATGGGATACAAATTATATCGGAATTAATTGTAAGAAGCAGGAACCTTCAATATCCCGGGAATTAAAAAAAATCCCCCTGCACGGTAAATTATTAAGTTTGGGAAAAGAATATCCCTACTCATATCTAACACTCTAAATGCATTGAATATTTATGTATTTACTGTATTCTACTACAGTATACTCGTATTGTTTTTAGTTATTGTTAGCTATGAACGTAGTTACAGGTTTACGACAATCGTAACTATATATATCTTTGCACGTTTCGATCATAAAGGTAACATGAGTGGCAACATTTTACAGCTCATATACTCTATATTGGTGCCTCACGATTTGTACGTACTTATATAGAAGTCGTATTGTATATACACTCAAAATTATAGGACAGTCGAAAAGAGTAAAAATTCAGGAAGGTGAACTTAAGCCACGTTATCAAAATGATTCTTTTCACCGAACTGTGCTTAAGAGGAATTTTATTACATGCCCTAGGTTTGTTGGGTGACATGTCGTAAGTGATAATTTTCTTCCTTGTGTCAGTTCTCTTTAATGAATGCAAAAGATCTGGTGGTTGGTAGGATATATTTTTAGTGTTAAATTATTTTACCAACTTCTCATCTCGAGTGTATCAGTTGTCTTATTTACTTACCTCTTAATTTTTTACATTATAGCCAATATTTGTTGTTGTTGGTTGTAATGGTGGTAGTAGCAATTTGACCACGTTTCTGTCCAGTTAGTCTCGTCTATAAACAAGTTTAAAATTTGAGTACATTTTTTATGATTACCACCATTTTTTATGTGTTCACATCAATTTTCTATGTTATGTTGGGAAAGTAGAATTGATGTGAATAGTTTCATGGGCAATTATGTGTTTGTAACATTATCCGTGTGTTTGTATCAAACATTTTTACGTTATCGAAACTAATTGCAATTAAGATTTGTTGCATACGATAGTTGCATTGACAGTTTAATTATCACTAAAACTATTATGATGTTATATTTTTTTCTTAATAATTTGAATAAAAAAGTAAATAAATTTAAAAAAAATGTTATCAAAATTCTTAAAATTTTGAAAGTAAATCTTAAGTCTGAAGGCAATGTTTTGAAAACACAAAATAATATTCTCAAATTTTTAAATAAAATTTTAGAATTTTTATAGTATCGCAAACTTAACAGCAACATTTTTGCAATTGAGTGTATACAATAAATCCGATTGTTTTCCACTAAAGTGCAAATATTGTGTAAGGCAAGACAATAATTTTTGGCCGTAAAACTACGACGCAAACAAATAGAAAGAACTAACTTGGTTTCGATATTTGTTTAGTGACTGTGACGCATAAGTACCCAGCAAAAAAAAAGGTAGCAAAAGAAGAGAAAAAAAAGCAGTGATTTTGATTCCGGTGTTGTGAAAATTTGGATCGGAACCAATGATTTTTACATAGGGGTGTCATAGGGTGGAAGTTTTCTTTTATGATCCTTTTTCATTGCATCTAAAGCCCTTCTTATGGTTTAGTGAAAAATTTAATCTTTTGTTCTTCCCAAATAAATTTTGAGTTTGCCATTTAGATTTCTACAAAGATTCCTATACAAAGTTTGAGTTTTACTGTTCGTTAAATTTTAGCGGGAAATTCAGCAATCGGGCCTTATTTATCTCTATTCGAAATCCTTGCAATTTTTACTACAATAAATTTTTTACTTTTTGTAGCGTCATAGATTTGAAAAGTGTTTAATTTCATTAAAAATCACATGTTTATAAGTTGTGAAAAATAACTTCCTTAGAAGAGAACTAAACGATACTTTAGAATCAATGAAAAATTAATTCCTTAAGAATCACTTCCATTTATTTTTGCTGGGTATTGAAATCACATACAATTAATATAACTCATACACCCGGGGTACTACAATCAATGAAAACCAGATTATTGGTTGGTTAATAGCTTGGTCACGGTTTGCAGTAATTGTGAGTTTATACGAGAGGGAAAGGCACACAAACTTGCTTGTACTCGCAATTATCTTGTCTTTTCAATTCGTACTTTTTTATATGTAAAAAATACTAAAATAGCAAAAAAAGACTGTTGCAGTGTGGACACGAATACAAGTTAAAAAAAGAATTTTAGAAAATTGCTGAAAGGAAAATTGCTGTGTAAACCGAGACTTAGGAAATTTTACAAAATGGATATATCAACGAGCGTCGGACTAAAAAAGTTTCTTTTTTATCATGAAGTAATACCTAAAAAATCTGAAGCTGATCTAGGAAAAACTTATGGAAAAATTGGTTAAAGGTGAACAAAAATTAAAATTCACAAATACGGTCATATTATTTAATAATTGTTAATGTAATTTTTAATTCAAATGCGAAAAAGTTTATAAATTTTAGGATTATTTATTCAATGATGATTTTATATGTGATGGATATTTTTTTCCGACTCCAACTTGCAATATGCACTTAGCTTCTTCTTCATTGCTCGTTAAATCTTTTATAAATTTAACTTTACACTCTTCAGCACCATTAACGATTAATAAATTTTGAAGGGATCCCGAAGCAGTTTGATATTCTACATGGTCTGACTGTCAGTAAAAAATAAATGATTAATCAGTTAAAAATATACGTTTTAATTTTACATACTAATAAAAATAACTGATAATTCATTTATTTAAAATTGTTCCTTTTTCTGTATTTTTCTTTGTTTCTTTAATGTACAAAATGTATACTCAAACACCCTATAGACACATTTTGTGGGAATGACATTTTGTGTGTGTGGTTACGAAGTTCTTGATATTTGAATTGAAATAATTTTGTAAATAAATAAATAATTTAAATAGAAATTAAATTGAAAATTATTGAATATATTTTTTTAAAACTGTAACGGAAACGATTAAACCACAAATTACCGTCTTGTTGAATTACAAACAAATGAAAAAAAAATTTATTTACTGAAAAACTGGTAAATTATTTTGAAAAAAAGTATAAAAATGTTAAAATTAATATTTCTTTGAAAAGTAAATGTATTTCTTTTTTTTTTAACTGCACTGAAAACTTTAAAACTACATAATATTATGGGTGTACCACATTAGATGCAATTTCATCGAGTGTTGAAAACTAGAAAGCGGCGTATTTTTCATCTTAAATATTTCTAGAAAACATAAATTGTATTAGCAATTATTCGTAAAAAAAATTATTCAGATTTTAAGAATTGAAAATGAAAATTAAAATAATGAAAAAATCACTTTTAAAGTATTAAAAAATGTGCCCTTAATAAATTTTGACTCTTGACAGTTTTAATGGGTTGTTTGAATACAAAGAAGACAACGCAAGGCATCAATTGTTAAAAAATAGTGCGGAATATTTATAGAACTTTATATTTTGAAAGAAAAACAACATGTATATGTATTGCAGGCCTTTCTTACTTTATACTTAAGTAATATGTGAATAATTTCGACATATCGTCCGCTTATTCGTTGGCGAGAAAATTAATAGAGATGGTTTATTTTTTTAAATTTAAAATTGGCTGCCAAATCAGATTCGAAACTGGATATCTCAGATATGATACTAGATATTGAGAAACTGGTTTTGAAATCAGGTAGAGGATATTTTCAGTATGTAAATCTATTTCTTAATCAATTTTTTCAAATCAATACAAATAAAAACATATCCTCTGCTGAATGAAATAGTAAAAAATCGGAGACGGAAATCTAGTAAATGTCTGACCAATGCACATATGTAACAGGGTAATGATTTTTTTTATGAACGAATTGCAGGGCACCGTACTGATAATAAAAATAGTATTAAGTCGTCAATTCGGAACAAAAATCCTTCGCACTGAATAGAATTTCTAAAAGCTTCCAATACTTTTTTTACATTTTTTATTTTTTTTTTTTCAAATAGTATTCCAATAAACATTGAAAAGTTAAAAAATCAAGAGCTTAAAATATTGCTTGTTTTGTGCTTTTTTTAAGAGATTTTTTTACAGCCAAAATCAAGTTCATACAAATAAAAATAATAAAGGTATATTTCGTTTATAATATTAAAAAATTTGCTCAAATTTACAATTTTTCTGTGAAGATATTTATAAAATCTGAATTTCTTCGATGGATTTTCGCGAAAAGGAAGGCATTATATTTTTTCATATTTCAGAAAGATTCTACAAATTTCTATGCTTCAGAATAAAAGAAGGATTAGCGAAAAAAACATCGAAAAACAAAAATCAAGATTAAATATACAAAATTAATATTATAAAAATGTATGTATGTTAAAAAGTGTTAATAAATTTTACCAAAACCAATAATTTCCGTGTTTCTATGGCTTTGTTCAAACTTAAAGTTAGGGCTTGAAAACAAGTG
This sequence comes from Eustalomyia histrio, assembly GCA_949748255.1. Taxonomy (NCBI): domain Eukaryota; kingdom Metazoa; phylum Arthropoda; class Insecta; order Diptera; family Anthomyiidae; genus Eustalomyia; species Eustalomyia histrio. The sequence continues at coordinate 126,814,053 of OX456523.1, forward strand.
TAATTATTATATTGTTTTGAACTTGAGGATTTAATTAAAGTATAATCTCACTTTCGACTTAAATTCCAGTGTCCGTTTTGATGGAATATGCCATTGAATTAAAGTTTAAATCAAGGCTTGAAATTGAAAAATATGACTTGAGTAACATTTTATTTCCAGCAATAATTTTTATTGGGATAGTTTGTTGATGAGAGTATTAGTAAATAACAAAAAACAATGCAATTTTAGGTAAAATATTACATTTTTACAAAAATTAAAAAAAAAATAATTCAAAACTTTATTTCTTTTGGTGCGGGAACTTTTTTAACGATCACGAAAAAGTAACATTGGGTTTCTTTACATTTTTTAGGGCTATATCAAGTAATTTTGGATAAAAAAAGTCATAACCCTAGTATACATATGTATTACAGTTATCTAGAGCACTTCAAAAAATTATTTTCATTTTATTTAAAATAAAAAAATTTTCAATAAGTTAAAGTTATTCAAAACAATCCAATTTTGTTTTTATTTAAATTACAATACCTACATACAGACACACATATGGTTATATATACAAAATGCGATTATACATAAAGTGAGTGAGTATACATTTTGCAGATTGAAAACAAACAAAAATACAAAAAACCGAAACAATTTTGAATAAATGAATAATCACTTATTTTTACGGAATTTGTAGGTAAAATTTTTACATTTATTTCTAACTGAATAATCATTTGTTTTTTACTGATGTGTTCGTTATTAAAACAAAATGTTGAAATAAATAACAAAAACCATTTATTTAAATGAAAATAAAGTAGACCGGGTTTTAAACGAAATATTATTTATTTTAAGTAGTATGATAGATCTGATAAACAGCATAAAAGTATCTGTAATTAATATCTGCAATAAGTTGATAAATATCTGCAATAAGTTGATAAACTTTTAATGAATCACATATCGCTGCTTTCTGAAACTAATTCGTCATCATATGCCAAAAATTTTTTATTATCTTCCAAAAAAAATTATCTTCCCCTTATATATTTGTCAGAATTCATCAATAATACCGGGTTGTGAAAAGTAGCTGTTGCTCTAGATCAGAAATCAGTTGGAAAATAGCTAAAAACCTTTTCAAGGGATGTTTTTACGGTCTTTGGGGGTGGAATAAACACATAAATCCAGTTTTTGAAAACATGTTGCATATCATATTTTACACTAAACTAATCACTTTTGTATTTAAATTTGAACAAGTTTTTATATAGAACATGTGTTTATATTTACTTTATAAATTTATCTTAAATATTAAATTTAAACTATTTACTTAATTTCTTCTATTTTCAGGTAATATCGTACTTTGGTTTGTCAATTAGTGGTTATGTTGTGGTTATATATAAAGGTACTTTTAAACAATTATACAATTTTTTGGAAAATTCAATTTAAATTCTTATTTTAACAAGATAATGAAGGTATATTTATGTACTGCCAAGTCTATTACAAATATACATATAAAAAATAAGATGCTTTTCATGAACGAACAAGAAAATTGAAACCTATTAACATGTGGTTTGTTATAAATAAGTATATGTATGTGTTACTAAACTATATACAAAAAAAAATAAGTATATTATCTATAAGTATTAGGGTGGCACTTAATTATGTGGATGAGTAAAAATATGAAAATTTACTTTAAAATAAAATCAAAAGAAATCTAATACCAACTTTTTTGAATAGATGCATTCAATAAGTGAATTTTATTTCATAATTTTATTTTTTTTTTCTCTAAATCATAAAGCAACTAAGTAATAAACAAAGTCAAATCCAATTAAATGTCATCGTACTGCACAAATTCTTAACTCCAAGACCACATTTTATATCAATAGAATAAAACCATCTGTAATTTTTAAATCTGTATGTAGAAAGAAAAACTGCTTCTAACTAATTTACTTATTTCTTGTAATGAATGTGAAATTGAAATACAAATGAGAATCATTTGTATAGTAATTTTTTTAAATAAAAATGTCCATTTTATTTAAAAATGCATATTTCTATAGAGATGAAATATCACATTTATACGAATGTGTTAACATATACCAATTTGTTTTGTGGTTTTATACAAGTTTAACTTTTAACTCAAGTTAAAGTGTTGTATCTTTTAAACTATTCCAATGGCAAACATTCACACCAACATCATCATTTGTATCATGAACATCATCTCTATTAGTTGTTTCTATGGTATTGAAGTTTATACATCATCTTGTCAGCGTTATGAAAACATTCTTACATACATACACACTCACTCGCATATACAATACTCATACACAAGAATTTTGATTCCAGTATATGTGTTGTGACGATGAACGTCATAGGTATATTTAAGTAGTACTAGAAAGTTTATTATATTAAATTCAGGACATAGTTTTTTTTTTGTTCTTAAATTCCTATAGTGGTTGTGCATAAGCCAACCACAAATTTTGTAAGGGATTGTTTAAAGTAAGTACAGTTATATGTGTAACTATTTGTAGACTGGATAAATTTGGATTAATTTAGTATTTTTTAAATATTTATATAAAAATTTATGTGACAAAAACTCACAAGAACATATCATTGCTATTGTCTACATTACACTTTTTATTTAAAATCCCAAGTGTTCTTTAATTACGTATGCTTAAGTAAATCTCTTTGAAACTCGATTACTTAACAATCGTTAAAGTATTTTATAGTACTTTTGTTTGCCAAGAAAAGAGAATAATTTTAAAAATTACCGAAATTTCAAGCCAAAAACAAGAATAATTTTCACAAATGAATTCCAGAGCGGGACGTTACACTGTCGTTACCTACGTCTGATCTGCAGCATTAAAATTTTACTATTTATCTTCTTATTTTCGGAGATAGCTTTAATTTTTGTTCAAAAATTTCTTTAAAAATACCTTCATGTCTTCTAAAAGGTAAAGGCTATCTGAGTTTTGATATCCATAATTTCTGTATTTGAAATTTTATTAAAAAATTTTTATTTATTAAAAAATTTAGGTTTCAGGTTTTGTTAAATACAGCTTATACTAAATTTACAAAATACCGTAATCTCGCATAAAATCGCTTTAGATCAAGTTTCAAATTTCGCCCGTGTACTGTATTTCGATTTGATCAAGAGAACAATTTGAAAACTACTATAGCAATTACTGATTTATTATATTTTTAATTCGGTAGGGATTTTTTGTTTGAATGTTTGCCTCAAATATTTTGGAAAATAGTAAAAAACTGCATATTAAAATATTTTGTAAATTTACTGTTTTAAACATAAGTACAATTTTGTAAAATATTATACAAATTCTGTTAATATAAGCATCAAATTGGAACAACCTCTTTGTACATACTTTTACACACAATAAAGTACAGGAAAATACTTTTTTGACTTAAATTAGTATTATTTTGTTTAATTTAGATTTACGGACATTTTGTAAATATATTTTAACTTATAATAGGAATATAATTATAATTTAACAATTTTAAATTCAGAAATAAAAATAAAAATCTAAAATGTATGAATTTAATATTTGTGACATAAATAACAAATTGTTGAATTTCGTTGCTAACACCCCTCCAATTTTATTGCATTCTACCTTAAATAAACGACTTTGAATAAAAAATTTGTTTGAAAACCTAAACCCGTTTCGAATCGCTCCAAAGATCATGAGATCTTAAAAATTCCCAAATATTTAAATGATTTGTATATATCGTGCGATGATCGTTTTAAAAACACTTTTGGTATGCTAAAATCAGACCATTCCCGTCGCCCGGTCTAGACCGTAAAGACATCCGGTCGACCGGTTTTAAAGACCGGCCTAACCGGTCTACCCGAATGACCGGTTCTGACCTTAGGCTTTAGTAGAATCTAATAGGAAAAAAACAACAAAACTAAATAAGTTGTGTTGAAATATTATTATATATGGCAAATTTCCCATAAGTTCCCCAAAACTCCAACATTAGCAGTTGGTCAGCCAACATTAATTATTAATCTATTCTAATAAATGCTAAATAAAAATGTACCATACTTTTTAAAAATTTTTATAAATGTAGGAAGCAAATGAAATTTTGTGTAAAAATCAAGGAAGACGTTTAGAAGGATTAAAAAATTTAATATTTTTGTGATCTGCATTCCAATATTATGTTTTCTTCTTTGCTGTAAGATTTAATTATGATCCTCACTCAGAAAAAAAGTAAGTAGAAAAATTTGTAAACAGTTTTCAGTCCCACTTTACTATTTTTGTATTGACTTTTAGTAAAAAATTATTATTTAACAAATCTTTTTGCCAATTACATTTTACAAATTACAGAACTTTTGCAGAATATTTACAATGTTATTTACAATGTTATTTCTAATTAAAATTTATTACTGCAAACTTAATAGTTTTAAAAAAGGGATCAGAAGTAAGTATACCGAATCAGAATCAGCCCTAAAAACAAAATGTTTTTTGAAACAAAAATTACCAAATTAAAACAAAATGATAAATTCGTTTGTTTTTACAATTCTTTAACCTTTATTTTTTTTTAATTTTGTTTAAAATATTTTTTTTTTTAAATTAATAAAATAAAAAAATGTTGATGCTCGATAAAAAAATTTTAAATTTTGTAATAATATTAATAATATTAAGTAAATTTTTATGCTGGTTTAAACAAACAGATTTTAAATTCCACTTTTCAAAAAGTTTACTAAAACGTAGCTAATTTTTTCTACAAACTTCATTGTACTACACGTCAGCAGACATGTCTTGCTAAGATTAGTAAAAAATACCGCTGGGCTCAAATTAGCAAAACATCCCATAATAACAGCAAAATTTTAAGTTGTCATTACAGATTTTTTTTTTTTTTTTTTGGTGAGTGTTGACAAATTGTTAATTAAATTTTACCATATTTTTTAATGTAGATCAAGGAGCTATAATCCGAAACCCTTTTGATTTTGAAAATGTTCAAAAACTTGGGAACTTTGGTAGTGAGTCGGCAAGAATTAACGTTTTCCCAAAAAAAAAACATTTTTGTTCAAATTTGTGGCATTGAGATCAAGCGGCACAAAACTGGGGATGTAAGCATCGAAATTCGACAAATCGTAATTTAAAAAAAAAATCGGAAGGCAATTTACAAGCAACCATATTATATCAAGATATTTTCAACACAACCACAGCCAATTTACTGCAATTCAACTTTAGTAATTTATAACCAAATTCAATGAAAATTTACACCATATGTGTGCACAAACTTGCACATAGTGTGTTTTACAAACACACAATTTATAGTAGGTATACAGTCTCCAGATATGAGTAGGGTAAAATTCAACCTAAAATAATTAAAGTGTAACCTATTTCTCAAAAATCAAAATTTGGTTGCACGAGTAAATATGTTTGGGTTGGATATTTCCCAATATGTAACTGAGATAAAATTATATTTAAAAAATGATTCCATTAAATTATGTCAAATTATATCAAAGATACTTTTTACGATCAAATTGGAAAAAAGTTATTAGAAAATGATTCAATGCACATAACAAAATTAACGTGCCGATTACTACGAAAAAGTCTTTGACTCTAGTTGTGACTGTATACCCCATGTGTTGATTGTTGCCAAAGGTACAGAGAATTTGTTTATTTTTTGAAATTTTGTTTAAAAAAAATCAAAAAGTGAGACTATTGTAAAGACATCATCACAACATTGGAATATAATATTTGATTTTTTTTGTTTTTAATTTTATTAGTGTTTCGTATGAATAGTTGTGTCTTATGCCAGTCACAAGTTGGAATCGCAAAGTAAAATAACACTAGATCTGCTTGATGTCCAATTCGCATACTTTTTTTAATTTAACAAAAAAAAAAACATACCCAAGTTTGGTTTCAATCTACGGGTATGCCGCCAGAGACCTTCCTTGCAAGTTAGGTGCCACATTTAGCACAACTCTTGTTTTAATATTTATCTTGTTAAGCTTAATAGTTCAGGATAAAACAAATATGTATTTAAAGATGCGTATGCCAAAAGTGGGCGTGTATGGGGATGTTTCTAATGTGAGAAACTTAAAAGTGATTCTGTATGAGTATTTTAAATCCAACAGTCTATGTAAAAACGAACATAGAAGTACATACATATGTGTGTATTTTGTGTTTTCTTTTTCTTTGTCGGATATTAAGTAGTATTATTATTATTACTTGGTATGTAGAAAATTTAAATTGGCATTATAGGCATGACTCTTTTACTCTTTCTCTTTGAACTTGATAAGAAGACTTTTTTTGTGCAAACATCTTGAAGCAGACAATTACATTCTTAAGTATGCAACTCATATATACGCATATATAGTCATAAATATAATTTTGAATAAAGATAAAAAAATAAAGATTCATTTTTATTTTTTTCATATACATATTTTTTTTTATGTGTTCATATTAAAATACCCAGGAAAGTCATATTGAGCACTTGTCTTAAATAATAAACTTAATACATACATACAAACGTACTCTCGTTTGAACATATAAATACACTTACAGACATGCTTTGCATACTACATGTATACGCATACATCAAAGTAGGACCACGCGATACATTTAAAAATGTTACGCAGATAAAACAGAATCCTTGCTGAGAATCGAATTTGTCGGCAAACGAATATTTCGACTGTGGTAATGATTTGATTGTGACAATAGAAAATATATTGAGACAAGAGTTATGACTGGGAAAACTCGAAAAATTGGGTTGCTGTACTCAAACTTTCGAGTGATAGAAAAATCGTTTAGCTTCTGTATATAATTGTTTATAATAATTCCTGTTTTACATTACTTTCGAAATCTAATTTAAACGAAATTCAGAAATCTAGTTCGTGTAACATATAATTCACTACCATATGATTTAAATCTTGTTAAAAGTGTATTGCGAGCGTAATAAAAATGTTTCCTAAGACAGTAGTAAGTATTACAAATTTTTAATAACTCCATAAACAATATTTTCAACTTTATAAAGATCGCAAAAACAAGTAACCGATTAGCTTAGAGTGACTTTTGATCAATCTTAAAAATCATTTGCATTCGACAAAAATATAAAGCGTAAGCTATACAAAAACTCTGACATTTTGTTTTTCGTGTACCACCTTTATCATATAAATTGTAATTTGCTTTAGGTTAAGTACAATATTTCACTAATAGTTTAAGTTTCTTTTCATTTTATTTTATATGTAGTTACGTGTTTTTTTTACTATTGACAAAAATCTTTTAAAAAAAAGATACACATTCTTGTTTATTATTCTTTTAACTTTCAACTTTTTCTTTGTGAATATATGAAGAAAAAATAAACTATCTACACTTTTTACTGATGAAATGAAATATTCTTTTGCACTCACACACGTGTCATCATTGTCGTATAGAAAAGAAGTTCTTGTTATTCATCCGCTTTTCCTACTTCTTTTATTAAAAATTTTAATAAAATTTTCATTTACTTTTGGTAGAGTAATAAAATTGTTTGAATTGTTTTGTCTTGTTGTAGCTTGTTAAAATAAAGTTATTATTTATTTAAATTTTCTGTGTTTATTTATATACACATAAACCACTTATTGTATTCAAAACATATTGTAGTTTCAATTTCAAAGGATATGTGATCAATTTTTTAATTGAAATGAAAAATTTAATTTAATTTAACTTTTAAGTGCTGTCATTTGTAATATTTTATAAGTGTGGTAGTTTAATATACTATATTTCTTATATGATTTGAATTATATATATAAAAAAATATTTTTGCTGCAATGGGTTCAAGAAAGGACATTAACGATGCCGCAAGTAAAACAATATAAAGATATTCCCAATTGAAAAGATTTCTGAAATTTTTTTAAATTCAAATTTTTAGACAAAATATGAAACAAAGTCACTTATCGTTGTAAACTATAGCCTGCACCGATATAAAACAAAGAATACCTAATTTGTGCAAACAATTTTTGCTTTATTTTATGCTGTTTATGTGGAGCTAATAATCTGCTATCAAAGCGTACCATGGCTACAGCTAGGGTATTCAATAAGCTAATCCCTGTGTGATTAAATATAATTCTAATATATTGACTTAATGATTACATTTTACAATTGTCTTACCTATATTAAATGTGATCATATATGTCTTATGTGGTATACTTTATCAAGAGATCTGATCAGATCTAGATTTTAACAGATATAATTGGTTCCAAATTTGTGTGATCTAATTATTGTAGATCTGGTACAAATGTATCTAATGAGATATGTTCAGATCTGATATTTTTTCACGGATATGTAAATATTTATAGTAAAAGTTATATACGTTTTTGAATATAATAATGTAGCGTATTAATTTTTTTTAAATAAAGGAAAAAGTGGCTAGTTATTAGTATCTCATTATTATAAAGTCTAAAATAATGCAGAAAGTATGCACATAAAAAATATAATAAAAAAACTTAAAATGTGCTCTTAAAAATAGGTTTTAATTTAAAGTTTTAGATTGCATTAAAAATAAAATAAAATCAAAAATGATAAAATAAAAAAATTGTTGAACGGAAAATACTAAGTATTCTATCCTGCTGGCTTTGTGGAATTTCTCAATTTATATTCTCTATAATTTACTAATAAAAATTTTCATGTTTCTTTACAATAAAATAAATTATAAAAATAATATGATAATGTGATCTAAAATCCTACTTTTACTATTCATTTAATAATGGCAATATTTATATAATTGTTGTAGAAACGGTTCTTTGCTTTGTTGTAACTCAAAATAGAACAACAGTATTTGTACGTTAAATACAACAAAATATTTGCTTACTACAAAAGGAACTTTAGTTGCACCACATAAAGGCAATCTGATTATAGTAACTACGTACTTGGTCTTACTTGAAAATTCTTTAACTGTCAACCAATCTAAAATAAAATCATTTATAAATTCTATATGGAATTTGTGATAATACGATTTTTAGATAAACTTCAAATTAAACCATTAAACTTTAGTTATGGTACTAGTTAAATTGTAGTTTGGTGTGATAATCCCTCAAAGCTTGAACCGTTTGCCTGCACTTTCTTATTGATAAAATTCAGGTGTATTTTAGTTCAATTGGCTTATTATGAAGGCTAAAAACTCAACATTATGTCCGATTGTACTGTAAATGTAAATATTATGACAGTAATTCTTTAACATTTTTTAAGCTTTTATGGCTTTGCTTTATATAACTAACGTTGATTGATGAGAGTGAAAGTACAGGATCTGTTTTTGTTATGACTCCGGCGGCAAATTTTAATTTTTGGGCACAATCCAAATTTATATCAATGCTTATTTAAATAATATTGAATATTGGAAACATCAGAAAAGCCCAACATTTGGGGTCAGGAGGCCGAAGGTTGATATTCTGTATTTATTTTATTTGGATAACTACACAATACTTAAAATTTAAAAATATATGAAAACGCCAGGATTTAGCACTCCTGCATCTTAACTATGAAAAGTATGAGTGCCAAAGGTTGGCATTTTGTAACATTATCTACACCAAATGACTATTTAACTATTTTTGAGTGTATTATTTTTTATTAATTATTTATTTATTTTTTTAAAAGTTAGAATAACAGAAAATACCATTTACAAGAAATGATATTTCATTTAAAAACCGGTCTACTTACTTTTCATTTAAAACAAAATATTTTCTTATTTATTTTTAAATGTTGTTTAAACAACCGACACATCCGTAAGAAAGAAATGATTAAGCAGTTAAAATAAATGTTGATATTTTACCTACCAATTCCGTAAAAAATAACTGATTTATTTGAAATTATATCGAAAAAAGTTAAAATAGAATTTTCGTTGAAAAATTTTTAATGGAACGAAAAACTTTTTCTTCTGATCGTATTAATTATATAATTACAAATTATATCACAATACCTTAACCGAGCACTAGCAACGAAGGCGTTAACAGACCAGAGGCTCTGGTGTGAATCGAACCCACGACCTGCACTAAGCTAGCACGCTACCAACTAGACTACTGTGGCGCTCTTTTAGATTGTAAAATTATTGGTTTTGGTAGAAAATTAACAAAAATTTTGATTTATTGTTTAAAAATGTCTAGTTATACTCGATGGACTTAACTGCTAAAATTTTTTGTAGCAAATTTGTGCGTTTAAATATAAAATAATTTTCGATATCACTCAGCGGTCCTTAATATCTCTGCAAAATTTTCCAACATGATTATATTAAATTCAAAGATTATTTTATGCCGAATCTAAGTATGCAAAAAATGCATTTTTAAGCACTTTTCCTCAATATTGAGCCATAAATTATTTTATCCTGAGGCAGGGGTCAAAAAAAAGAAAGGTCTTCATATAACCTATTTTACTCAATATATATGTCAATATTGAGTAAAATTGACAAGAGAATACCCAATACTTGTACGATATAAAAAATTCAGTTGCACTTTTATACCAACAAACTGAATTGCTTTTTTATAGTGTTTTTCTTGGCGAAATTACGCTCTTATATAAAAAAATTACTTTGAAATTATTGCGTAACTATAAAAAAACGGTCAGATTTATGTACTAAATGCCCAAATACATACTGAATACTTTAACAACTCGATTGGCGAATTAATAGTACAATCGAGCCTTAGTTTGCACTCTCCCTCCATAATTGGGTCCTATAAAAAAGGCAAAAACTCGATTTATGACAATTATTAAAAAAAAAAATCAAATTGTTATTCGTAATAAACTTCTCTTTTTTGATGAAAATATTTTTTTCGTTGCTCAAAAAAAAAATTTTTTTTTTTTGTTGCTCAAAAATTTTTGAACTAATTTTTTTTTCCATTTTGTTTTTGTTTATTATATTAAAATATAAAAGATATATTAATTTGCTTGCACAAAATAAAAACCCAATTATTGGATACCCTAACATTTACGCAACAATATCGGCATATTTATTGCATCGTTTGTTTTTCATTTTTTTTTTTTTTTTTCATTTAAATAATATATGTACTAACTAACTACATTCGAACGTACAAATTTTATTTATATGAACTTGCGTTACTTACGGCTTTCAAGCACATTATTCTCTCAAAGGATTCGAATCAAAAGAAATAAAGTCTAAAATCAAAAGACATAAGCACATAATGTAACACACGATTTTTTATTTTAGTTAAATTTATAATATGTAAGAGTATATGAATATTTGAGGGATTTATACGGTGTGTTTGTATATATTGCATTCGCTTTTGCATCATATTGTATTTTATTTTGTGTGCATTTTGTATACTGTGCCGCAAATATTCTAAGGCAAAATCACAAGTGTATAAGTATGCAATTTTTCTAAATCGTTGCAAATTTGTTTTTATTATTTGTTCTTATTACATGTAGCTGCATTCTGATAACAATTCACAATGTGCCTGTAAAGTATTGGTTATTTAATTTAGTTTTTAAAATCAGGTTTTAGTAGTTACATGAAGCAGACAGTTGTGTTTCAATTAAGAAGACTATAAGTTTAGTAGATGCAATAATCAATAATTAGGATTGCTGTATGTATGGAAAACGCGAAGAAAAAATTGTCTCTACTTTTCAAGAGATGGTGCGCAACTAACATAATGAGGATATCTTAGAGCATGGCTAGGTAGACATGGTCCTGTATTTGACGCATAAAACTAATATTATTTCATATTTTTTGGCAACAAAAAAAGTCTGTAAGGGAAACTAAAAATTTTGCTGTTATTACGGAAAATTTTGCTAATTTGAGCCCAGCAGTATTTTTTGCTAATCTTAGCAACCCATGTCTGCTGACGGGAAGCACAATTTCAAAATTAGTAGCCGCTACTAAATTTTATCTAAATTTTTGAAATTTAAAATTTGCTTAAATCAGCAAAAAAGAATCTACTAAGTAATATTAATATTAGTACAATCAAATTAGTATTAAAAAATTAGTGAGCGCTAGTAAATTTTAGTAAAATGCTGTAAACTCAATAAATTGTAAAATACAAAATATCAAAATTTTAATTTATAAAACAAAAAATATTAAAATGCACAAATAAACTAAATCATTTCTAGATACAATTGTTACACTTTAAAACTGATAATTTCTATAGAAATTGCCTTACGAATTCGAATATGCAATTTTTTTTTATAGAACAATATTTTTTTATTATTTTCTTTTTTTTTTTCAAAAAATAAAAGGTTAAAGGTTAATTTATTGAGACTTCATTATGTTTTCATAAAAATACAATGTTAAAATCTTATAATTATATATATATAGAGAGAGATATTTAAAATTGTAATGTATTATTTTAAAAACAATTAAGCGATATTTTTATATAGCATCATGCTTTGACATTAATGTGTTGTTAATATAAAATTTGAGAGATTAGTTGGAATATTTATTTTTTAAATAATATTTTAGACAAAATTAAAAAAAAAAAAATCGAAGGCTTAAAAAATAGTTAAAACATAAACGAATTTATCATTTTATTTTAATTTGATAATTTTTGCTTTGAAAAATATTTTTAGTAAATTTTTTGATTTAAAGGTCAAATTTTAATTATTTTAAAGTTTGATTTATAGAATTAAAAAAGTTTAAATAAAAAGTTTTGTTTTAAGTGGATGTTCTATTTTTGGACATGAGCCGGTTGTGAAAAGTATCTTCACTTCTGGTAATTTAAGTTTGTATGTATAAGTTTTAATTACTAGAAATAACATTTCCTTCAATAACCACTTTTTTGAAATTAGTATTTTTTTTTTTTGCTAATTTAAGCAAATCGGTTTTCAAAAATTAGTAAAATGATTTCTGAAGTTAGCAACAAAAATTTGTAAATATTTTGTAAAAGTTCTGTAATTTAAAAAATGGAAATAGCAAAAAAATTTACTAAATAATATTTTTTTTACTAAAAGTCAATACAAAAATTTCTACTAACTTTTTTTTGAGATACAAAAATCTTACACGGTTGTATTTTTTATAAGAGAGTTGTGTTTTTATTGTTATTTTTTGTTTGTACTACATTTAGACGAGCTCCGACAATTATCTTTTGTTTATTTGATTGTTGTCCTCACTATAAATGTGTTGATCAGCATAATTTTGTTACCAAAAAAATTAGTAAAACATTTTTTCAAAATTAGTTTATTGCGGAAATACGAGTAAAATAATTAACGTTTTGATGGAAACACAATTCTAGCAAAAAAATGCTGAAAACTAGTATACTTGATACACAACCCCTTTTACTAACCTTTCTACTAACTTTTTTTTTTTTTTTCTGTGTACAGAAAATATAATATTACGATATTTTAGGCTCCTTACACCTATAGATAAAATGCACGTTGCAAGTAAAATGTTGGACAATGAATGCAATGACCTTTATTGCAGTTGTGCTTAAAATATTTTAAATATAAAACAATTTCTTGTCTGGGTACATAAACTTACACTCTTTACATCTGAAATTTAATGTTTCGGTAACTTTTACAGCATGTTGTAACATATTTATATATGTATTCAAACGTACATGTGTTGTGTACGCACATATTTGTTACTCGTTTCGTTTGAAGTCATCAGTCTTTTCACCTTTTTGTATTCTGCCGACAACTACACAACATCAATGACAAGTAAACATGCATACGCATATTGTCTGAATTCAAAACATTCATACGTACCGTTTATACTTTACACACAGTGCCCCGTAGGGGTATAACTTTTATACCTGCCATCAGGATGTAGTTATTTTGGAGAAAAAAAAAACGATCCGCACCGAGGTCAATTTTAATATCAAATTTTTTTAGCGATTTTCAATTATTCTCCAAATATATTTGAACAATTTTGCATACATGATTACACTCAAAGGAAAAGTAATTTTATATAGACATCAAAATTATCCAAATATATAAAGAAATAAATGTTTAATTTCAAGAAATTAAAAAAAAAATAATTGCTACAAAATTTTGCAGTTCTAATTTGGGACAATGATATTAATCAAAAATTATATATTTGTATCATGAGGAAGTTTTGCACAAGCAAACAAATTCAGCAAAAATCTGTCTTTCAAACTCCAAAGCATTTGATGGGGTCCTTTTTTAACGAACGTGAAAAAGTAATATCATACAGCTTCATAATGCTGCAAGGACATGAAATTTTTGACATTAAAAAAAATGCTAAAAGTTATATCCCTAATGCGCAGTACAGTACCGTTCGGTGTATTATGAGTACATATTGCACTAGAAGTCGCACTGTTATTTCAGACATTGTTTTGCGTTATTGCGGAAAATATCAAACGCACAACAGTCTCGTCCTCCCGTTCGGTATGTAAGAACGTGCTTAGCATATTATGTATATTCGTTTTCCGTAACATCAGTAACGACATTTCGTCTATCATAACGCATCATGTCAATTCCGGAAGTCAATTTTAATATAAGTAGTGGCATTTATGTTGACTTGAAACGCATAGTAAACGCATTCGAGAAAGAAAATTCAATTACCACTTAGCGATAACATTATTATGGACATTAAGTTATTATTAACACTTTAAATATATATTATCCTTATTTCAGGAAAAAAAAAACTTGTTAAAGAGATTTGTCTTTGATATTGCGACATACGATTATGTAATTTAAAGGTACTGTAAATAAATTAATAAGGGAAAATAATGAGAAGCTAATTATGACTTTGTTAACGAATTAATTATCACTTTTTGTAAAGAACATTTTGACGCATATGCATAAGGGTGACAGCGATTTGTTTGGGAAATTTTGTTTGGTTTAATTTCATGAATTCCAGGGCAGAATTAGAAGACACTTGGTCAAAAATATTTAAACTGAAAATTTGACCTAAATCAGATAACCATAAGCCGCAGCGTACAGCGATTGAAATAATTTGAGCATGCTGAATACAAAAAATAAAATTACACAAAAAGACTTCAAGATATCCAAAAAAAAATTTGCTTAAAATCTTTTTCTTAAAAACATCGTAAATAAAATATTAAATTTTGTAAATTATTCAGTTTAATTTCTTCGACCTCTTTAATATAAATTCCAGGTAATAATTAGTCAAGTTTAAAATTGAAAAAACAGAAAAATCCCTTAAGAAGCTATCTATTGAGATAGCGAAATATTGGATAAAAAATAAATAATTTTGTATAAAATATACCCTGAGCTTGACTAATTATTACCTGGAATTTATTAAATTTTATCTTGCATTGGTGTTTTAAATGCACACATAAGGGTTCTAGAAATGTCAAAAAAGAACAATCGTCATCTTAAAATACCACTAAAAAAACGTTAAATACCGATAGCCTTAGAATAACCTAAGGAAAAAATTTAAATAAAATTAACCTTAAAATATGTTAACGAAATAATGTTTAAATACCGATGTTTAAATATGTATAATGAACGCGACGTACAACGGGCCCAAAAAAACGACGTACGACGGTGTCTGCAAAATATGTCATATTTATTTTAGTGCAAAGAGTACCGTAGAAATTCTTTTCTCTGCAGTGTCTGCTTCCCTTACCAACTGCCCAATTTATTTTTTCTTTTTGTTTTTTAGATTTTTATTTTATAAAAACAACAAAAAGAAATAATTATTTTACTAAACATTTATAAACGAAAATACTTAGGTGGTTTATAGTATGTTGTTCATTCGCTAGTACACAAAGAGAACATGAGAGCCATAGAATATTGTATGTTAATTTTACTCATCATATGATTTTCGTTTACAAAAATTTTTAAAATACGCGAACTCTGTTAAGTGAATTAGAAACAAAAAACAAGAGTATAAGAAAAGACGTTTTGAAAAAAAAAATTGATTCTATTTCACAACTGCAACGCTTGGCGCGATTTAGTTGTCAGTTTGTATGGAAAAATCTGCACGTTGTTGTACTAGGCCGTCACTTATCCATTATCAATGACCCTTTGAATCTGATGCCATTATCAATAAACTTTTTAATCTAGTTGCAAAATAATTAAAAAAAAAATGTTTGACTTATTTATAAAATACGATAACCGATTTGGCCCACATTTCAAGATATATATTTTGGACCCATTCTCACCAAACTCTGCCTAGAAACTTCTGAATATCTAAGACATAAGAAATGCTGTCACCCTAATATACATATATGAGTCATTCCATTCCAACTATCCAGCTAAAAGAGTGTATACCCAGCAAAAAAATGGTAGTCATTCTGTGACTATAACTTCTTTCATTGCTTCTTAAACTTCAGTTGACATTATTTTATGATTTTTTGGTGTCTAAAGCACTTCCAAAAGAATTCATGTGTTCATATAAACCCGATGCATATCTTAAAAAATCACTCTTCATTACTTCTAAAGCATAAGTTATAGTATATCGTAAATTTTTTGAATCTAAAGCATTTATTCAAATTGAAAAAATTGTTCTGATGAACTTTTTTAATTTTTTCATTAATAATTTTTTATATTTTAGTTTAAAATTTCATGAGGGTTAGAATTTATACAGTTTCTCAATTTTTCAAAAATCAAGAAAAACAGATTTTTTTAACCTTTAATTGAAACTAGCTGGCCTGTCATTTGCATTTTTTCAGCCTTAAGTACTTATGACGACGCAATCTGTGTATTTTTGCATTATGTTTATTTAACACTACACCATTTCCAGTTTTAATTCAGAATTTACAAAAATAATTTTAAAATTGTGTAAAAATTATTTCAAATTGTCCAAAAATGTTTTAAAATTGTGCAAAAATTAATTAAAATTGTTCAAAAATATTTTAAAGTTGTCTAAAATGTTTCGAAATTGTACAACCAGTTTTTAAATTATCCAAAAATATTTTAAAATTTGTCAAAAAAATTCATAAAAATTTTTGAAAATGCAGAATTATTTATTTGTTTTAATAAAGAGAATTTGTATATTAATGCATAAATGTTGTTCTTTAAACTTATTTTTATGCATTCTTACCCACCAAAACCAGGGTTTCAAATACTTATCAGCCTATTTACTCGCTTAATTACTTTTCTTTGCGATGTCCCAAAAGTAATGAGTGGTCATTACCTTATCACTTACAAAAATCACAATGAAATGGTAGTCATTACCCTCTCGATTACGAAGAGCAAACAAATAATGAGTACCCATTACTATTTGGATATCGCGGACAAAAGTAATTCAGCGAGTAAATAGCCTGGTAAGTAGTTGATACCATGTTTTTGCTGGGTATAAATTAAATTTTCATCAAAGGTTAAATACTACAAAGTATATGAAACCTATTCATTGTATTATCATTGCTTCCTTAAAGTAAAGTATGAGTAATGCTAGCAGCTACATTTGAATACTTCTATCCTATGACACGCTAATTCTAAATCCATCGATGAAACCATTAGAAAATAAGTGATGCCTTTGCCATAGTAGTGATGCTTTTATTGCTTCTTTGGCAGCTTCATCTTTGCTGGGTATATGATCTACAACTTATTATATTTATTGTTCCAAAATTAAAACACCTTTTAAATTTTTCGGAAAAGCAAAAATAAACGATCTTAGTGAATTTCCAAACATAGGAAAAATTGGCCAAAATCTATGAGTCGTATTCCGATTTTCTTGCTATAAACATGATATCGAATAAATTAAATACGCTGAGAAAATTGGAACGAGCTTAAAAAATATAATGTTGAGAAATAAAGAAATTTTTCCCACCGTCGTATGAGCGAAAGCAAATTAGAGGCTGGAAAATTCGTACTTACTGAAACTTTATTATTATACACTATAAAGTTTATTATAGCTAAACGCTACTGTACGTCTAAAATTACATACTTTTATTTTTCTAAAACCCTTTTTCGATCCTTAAATAAGAAGAAATCGTTAATTTATTTGTTATATTACAAAATTTGTCATATACTTTGTTGGTAAAAGCTGAACTTCATTGTAATTTATAAAATAAATTGATTAGAGTTAAATATAAAAAATACTGGCGCGTAACCATAGTACTTTGGGAGTTCTAAAGACTACTTTTCTTAAAAGTATACTTTAAAGTATACTTTAGGCCTACTATAGACAATTAAAAGTATTCTTTAATCGTTAAAGTCTGCTTAAAAATTAAAACTAGCTGAAGTTGTTTTTTTTTTAAATTTAGCAATATTTACAACAGCTGTTTCCGCCAAGAAAATTTTTGTGAAAAAATGTTTGAGTTGCAAAATATAAAGGGATTTTGCATAATTTATATTTAGTTTATAAATTTTTATTAATAAAAATACACTTTTCTTTCCTTTTTTTTCTAAAGTTTTTCCTTTTCACATTTTTCCATTGAAATTTCTTTATTTACACACTTTTCATTTTTTCAGCAAATATAAAATAAGCTGATCAGTGTTGCCACTTGTTTATTTTTTAGTACAAATTGTATGCAGGCATTTGGTACATTTGATGTGATACCCATTTAAAGCCGGTTCAACTTAAAATTGGCTTTAATTTTGACTATTATAGCAAGAATGATAATAGCAGGTTTTTAGTTTAAAGTGGTTTTTAAAAAAGCCGACTTTAGTGCGGGACTATGATTACGGGCCACTGTTTTTATAATGATCAACGTTAACAACATAAATAAGTAGTTTCTGTTATGTTATTTGTCTATTTGTAAGTACATTTTTCAAGTTCAGAGAACCCAAAAACCTAAATAATTGCCACAAAATAATTTTCTCCATCTAAATTTGGCTTTTGAATCACATTTCGTTTTTGCTACCTCTCCATTATTGTTGTCAGTTTTGTTATAATTTTGGCCATTCAATGTTTATAATTACCCGAGTAAAAAAAGTTGATCTGGTGCAGAATTTAATGATACACTTAGAAAAATGTATGAACTAAAACTAAGTTCACACCTTACTAAAATAAAAGCTATGAATTTTTCCTAAAAATTAATAAAAATGTTTCAAAAAAATGCAAATTTATTTGATTTCAGTTTACGAAAAACTTTCATCAACTTAAAAATAGGGACCCATTTTCCCTAATTTTTCTTCCTTTATTTATGATAAATATTCATTTCTTCAAAGCAAATATTCAAAGCATGTATCGTATTCCAAAGAAAAAGATGGAAATAAAAATGACATTTTTCAAGAACGAATTATTAGACGATCAATAGTTAAAGGAAGTTTGTCGAAACAATTCAAATAAATAAGTGATTTATTCCCAAAATATTAAACATTCAGAAAGGTAATTATCACTCTTTGTTCCCTTTATTATTAATGTTATTTCCGTAAGAAATATTTAAGTTTTTTAAAATTTTTTATGTAATTGCGTGTCCTTATAACGAAATTTCAGAATTATAATTGTAGCTGTATTAACTTAACATCTCTTTATTAAATGTTATTACACACACTTTATGTTTGGACTGTACGTATTATTTACTCTTTCTGAAACATTATGTGATTTATGTACTTTTTCGTGACAGTAAACATCATGTAACAACTACCCATTCAAAGGAAACAATTACGTTTGTAACTTAATTGTATATAAAATTATATACGCTAAAAGATGGAGTTAAAGTTAATGCGAATAACGAAGAAATCGAGCTTGCAATTGTTCTTTTTTTGACAAATTTAAGAAATACAACAATGTATTGTAGTTTTGTAGAAAAATAAGTGGCAACGATAATCAGCTGTTTGAATGATAAAATATTATCTTTAATTATTCAGTTCAATTTCTTCGACCTTTTTAATATAAATTCCAGGTAATAAGTATTCAAGCTTAAGGTCTTTTTTTACAAAATTATTTATTTTTTATCCAATATTTCGCTACCTCAATGGATAGCTTCTTCAGGGATATTTTGTTTTTTAATTTTAAACAAATTTTTTAACAAATCAAAATTAATGAAACAACAAAATTGTCAATTTTAAAAAATATTAAAAATTAAACACAGGAAACAAAAATTATTCTATTACATTTTTATGAACCTATTTAATTTCCTATTTTATTCTTATAAATTAAATGTCTGTAATTCTGAGCTACATTGTCTGTATCTGTTTTAAAATTAATTCTTTGTTCTATTGGTGTGTTGATAATTTGTAACATTTCTAACATGAAGCGTCTTTTGTAGTTTGTTTCTGTATTTAAAACTGTTGTATTTTCAAAATCTGGTGTATGGTTAAGAGTGGCACAATGTGTTGATAATGCAGTTTTCTGAGAAGCTCTATTCCTATATTTTTGATCAGATCTATGTCCCGCTAATCTAGTTTTTAATTTGTTCTTTGTGGTACCTATATATATTTTACTACATATTTCATTATCTTTACCCCTGCAAGGTATCTTGTAAATAATATTAGATTTATCTAATTTCTCTGTCCTATCTTTCATTTTACTAAATAATCTATCTAATGTATTATATGTTCTATGAGCCATCCTATAATTATTGATATCATAAATATTAGAATTTTCTAATCGTTCAGAAATTATTGGTACATAAGTTAAAGATTTGTAAATCTTAGGTTCAGTAACTATATTCACACTGCCTTCCCTCTGTCCATTGTACTGACCAATCAATTTATAAATCAATTCCCTTGGAAAATTATTATCCTCTAAAATATTTCTTATTCTTATTTTATTTTTTCTATGAAAAACTATATCACTAATATTTAAAACTTTATCTATAAGATTTTTGGCAGTATTTATAATTACTCTTCTCGGATGTTTTGAATAATAATTAATAATTCTACCCGAAGAAATTGGTTTTTGGTACCAATCTTCTAACTAATTATTCTCCTTTCTTATTACTAATGTGTCTAAATATTGAAGTTTACAACCACATTCCCTTTCAATTGTAAATTTAATATCCTGGTGATATGAATTAAATATGTTTAAAATATTTTCTATTTCACATTCTGAAATAATACAAAATAAATCATCTACATATTTCGCTATAATCTTTGGTTTAATAGATAATCTTCTAATACATTTATCAAGTAGTTCCTCCATAACTATATCTGCTACAACTGGAGAAGCTGGAGAACCCATAGGTAATCCTTTTTGTTGAGAATATAGTTTTTTATTATATTGAAAATATCTACTAACATCTATGCGAAATTTGAGAATTCTTAAAAATAATTCCTTTTCAATAGTCGTATGTTCTTTAATTATATTCCATTTTTCCTCTATAATACTTAAGGCTACATTTATAGGTATACTAGGGAATAAGGATACTACATCTAATGAAATTAACTTTTCCTCATTCTGTATCGTGATTCCCTTAATTTTATCCTTAAATTGTAATGAGTTCTTTACATTATATACTGAATTTTCTGTTATCTTTCTAAGAATTCCTGTTATATATCTGCTTAGTTCATGAGATGGAGAATTGATGCTTGAACAAATTGGTCTTAATGGAAACGTTTCCTTATGCACTTTCGGAACTCCATATAATTTGGGTGCCGTAGCGGTTGTTGTTTTAAATGTTTTCCTTTGAAAAGGTGTTATTATTTCCAATTTGAAAAGGTTTTCTACTATATATAATTATTAAATTATTATTCAAAAAAATTTCCACTAAAGGTCACCCAATGTGGTGACGAAATATTGTGATAAATAAATAATTATAATATATTTTTTATAAAAAAAGATCTTAAACTCATTTCAAACTAAAACATGTGTGACATATGCAAATATTTTTTTTCCATTTCTCTAGTAAAGCCTTTTAAGGTCTTCTTGTTAGATATTTTATTTTTTCGGTCACGTCGGTCTGAGTCATTCCATAGATTTTAATTGGATTTATATCCGGTCATGGAGGAGGAGAATTCAACTTTTTTGGGATATTATAAAGCAACCACTCCCTTACGACGTGTGCCGTGTGCTTCGAATCGTTGTACTGGTGGAAGATCCAATTGGTTGAAAGTTCGAATTTATTTGTAAACCTAATCAGATTGGCTTTCAAAAGGATTAAATATACATGGCGATCCATTGTGGTCCTAAAAATGACTAGGTTTCTTACTTCAGCAGCTAACATGCACAACAGATCCGCCACCACGTTTTTCTGTTTGTAATTAATTCTAGGTATCCAAGGTTTTGTCATATCCAAATTTATTAAACTTGGACCAAATATATTGTACTTGGAGTAATCCAAATCATCATTTTTATGCAGTTTTGCAAACTCAATTCACATTGCCATGTTCAGTTGGTCTATAAATGGTTTTTTCATAGGGTTTCGGCTATAAAAAATGCTTGCTCTCAAAAAATTGCGAACGGTTTCAGGATAAATACTGACTTGTTTCGATTTTTCGAGATATTTGGCTAGATCAACTGGGCTGGTTTATGGTTAAGCGATATCAACTCGGATCACATCTCGTTTGGCGCGCTCGGAAAGCTTACTTGGTCTCCCAAAACGTTGCTTATTGTCAGTTGTTTTGTACTTAATATGTATGTAGACTTTATTGGGCAACTATATGTCTTATAAAATTAGTCAGCAGAGACTACAAGAATGGTTAAAGCTAATGATCTCTAATTTCAAAAACTACTTAAAGTTGCCATCTCCTATTAAAAGGTTTGATATCTTATGAAGAAGTGACCCATTTACTCAAAATTTGGCAAAACTTTAGATAATATTTTATATCTTTCATGATATGTATTTTTTCGTGAAATTTCTTCGAAAACTATCGAAATAAACTTAAGTAAACTTAATTTATTTAAAAAAAAACAAACTTATAATTAATCATTAATTTTTGTTATAATAATAAAGAAATTAATAAAATATATATCGAAGTTAACCATTTTTAAACTTTTAATGTCATTTCCCTATGGAGCCGCATGGATTAGCGGTCAAATACATCTTCCTCTAAACCGCCAAAAAGTATGGTAGTATGCAAATACATGCAAAACAATTTGTAGTTCAAAATCATTTAAATACAAAAATTGAAAAAATTCAATTAAATAAATAAAAAAAACGCAAATCTGCATTTTAAAATTTTATATTTTGCATAATATAGTTATCTTCTCTATTACAACCTATAGGTTAAAAATATAAAGATATGTTTATAAAATTTGGTAAGGAAGTTTCTAAGGACCAATCCGGTTGAATTTACCTATAATCGGCCGATATTTAAAATTATCTTCCATATATGCGTTATTTTCAGATTGAGCTTAATAACATTTAAGACCGTATATATCTAGTTTTTATTTGGATTGTGAATGTTGTATAGCTCCATGAATCATGCCTCCAAAGTTGAAGAAAATCTAAATATATTTGGATCTAGTCCTTTGCGGTATTTGCTTAATGAAGTTTTTCCACTCTGTTCGGTAAATAATCAGGATCCTTCACGAAATTTGACGCGCTTTCCGAAATATGATCCGAATTATACATTCTGTAGGTAATCATATATTCGGCATGCCCAACTTTGATCTTTTTATTACATTTTTTGGGTTAGTTTGTTAACAAAAAATTTTATCTACAGATATATTCAGTTTAGCTTTCAAACTTTCCAATGACCAATTTGTAATTCACACCGAATTGGACTTCAAGTAGAAACTCATTAAGCATTTGAACAATTTAAATGTACATATTATCATCCTACTTTTGCTAAAGCGATGTATTTCAGCAAAAGCTATGTCTTAATTTTAAACTTAAGAAATAACAAAAGTTTTTATACAAATATGTTAGCAATACGAGTGTTAACCAGAACTCGTCCTAAAATATTACCAAAACAAATTTTCAAATATTAGGATATTAAAATATGTGTGTTACTAAGTCTAAAGTATTTCTTGTAAATAATTGGCATCCATACAAAATATCATGATAATATTTAAAACATTTAACATTTTGCCTTCGAGACATAATAACGGATTTTGCGTAACCATGTTGCGATGCAAGATGTGTATAAAGTGCATATTTATGTATTAATATATTTAGGGTTAAAATAACATACACACCGTAAATGTAAACTTTATTGCAAAAATACAAAAGGAATAAATATATTTTACTCACTCGTATGCAGCAAAACGGTAACATGCAGATGCATATTGTGTGTGTGTGCGTCAGGCTGCTTCAAAGTCCTTTGTTGCTTTAATTTACGTGATTTTTCCTTTGTTTCCTTCATCGTGTGTAAGCGTGAATTAATAGTCACCGGAGTGGGAATAAGTTACTAATTATGCTTTTGATATGTTTATTACATAAAATATTCAGTTAAAATATTCCATTAAGTCAAAGACTTTAGCTGTTGTGTTGTGTGATTAATAGGCTGTTGTGCGAGATTAAGGAGTAGTTAGTAATATTACCAAGAAATGTAAATATATATGAATATAAGTTGCACATTTATGGCAAAAATACAATTTTTAAAATTTCATATTTATATACTAAAATATATATTCAATTTATAAAGTTGTTACGTATATATATAAATTAAAATTGCGCTATATTACAACAGAGTCAACAGTAATGTATTAATATTATTAATTTAGTTTAAATACATTTGGTTTAATTCAAAAAATACTACATAATATTTGATTACTCAAAATAATCAGTTGTTGTTTAAGTAAAATCGAATAAATTTAAATTCTTTAATAATTTAAATTACTGTGGAGTACTCATTTCACATATTTGTTATATGTCAGATTTCAAAAAACAACACTTACATAATGACAGCTTATCATAAGTTAATTAATAACACACTTTTCTATCTATTCACACTATTATTATTAGAAACATTTACATATTTGACATTTTATCTATCATTTAATTATGCATGAGGTATGAGAGTTATAAAACAATTGCTGGTGTAAAATTAAACACATGAACAAAATTTTCGCGAAAATATATGTGTATGTGTTTTGAATACCAATATACTGATACTGCTTCTACTAAACAGTATACCTATAATTACTGTGTAAGTCCGCGTTAGTAATTACATTGATAATGGCGATACAATAAACTGCAAGTGCCAACGAGCACATACGTCCAAAGGTACAAATTATGCTTTAAATGAAATTCCCTTAAAAGTATTTAAAATGTATAAATTATTGAAAGAATCTTTAAATACCCTCAAACACGATATTGCTATATAGAGATTTGTGGTTCGGTTGTGATAGCAGATTTCTTTCAGGACTAGTGAGTACGTGACATGAATTCTTTGGGAGTCACGTGGCTTATGTGTGACCAGAAATAAATAACTCGTTCGTGTGTTTAGTTTGTGTAACCTTGACTTTTGTTATTTGTATTGTTCTCTGTGAAATTTTCGTAATCGTATGTTATTTTTCACTATCCCAGCAAAACTTTCATTTTTCATTATTTGCAAGCATAAATCAATGAGTTTCCGATCATTGCTAACGTATTGCGTGATTTATAAAAATAAAGTAATAATTAAAATATTTTTGAAAATCAAAGCAATCAAATATTATATGCGTAGAGTTCTTGGCTGGCAACCAGAGCTGCCAGGATTGCTTACCATCATGACCTCGATATATTTAATAACGATTGATATAAATATTTAAGCTAATTTTTTTATAAATAATTTTTTTTATGATACTCTATTTAAAGGCACATTACATTTCCCATCATCATAACAATATAAATAACCTCTTACTTAATCACTTCTTAATTAATAGGTCCATACATTACCATAAGGCTCATCGCTTGTAAAATTCATCAATGAGGTAAGGTTTCAAATAATGCATCAGCCCATATATACATTACT
Source organism: Eustalomyia histrio (assembly GCA_949748255.1). Lineage (NCBI taxonomy): Eukaryota > Metazoa > Arthropoda > Insecta > Diptera > Anthomyiidae > Eustalomyia > Eustalomyia histrio. The sequence goes on from OX456523.1 coordinate 126,839,627, forward strand.
TTACATGTTACTTGGTAGTGTGTGTTTTTGCTGGGATATTTACGTGAGAACAATAACAAAAAATGCTCGTGAGTGTAAGTTAATAATCATTCAAACGCCCTTCTCTAGTTTGGACAACATTAATTTGACTGTAACAACAGACTTTCGGTTTCTTAGACTTGGTTATCAAACACCCGAGAAATTCGGTAGCTTCATCGAGTTATTCGATTGGCAACAAATTCGGTTGTCGGCTCATATCTGCTATATTAGTGTTGGATAGGGTGGCCCGACAAAGAATACCGTTGAGAATTGGTTGAAAAAATGGCATTCAAACGTGCTGAATGATGAGCTTAATATGGAAAAAATAAATAACATTTCTTTGTTTGGAAAGGTGATAGAGAAGAGATGAAACGTGGTAAAAGGCTTCAAAATGTCAATATTGTAATTGGGTGAGATGAAAAATCTAAGAAGAGTTTTTGTTCGCCATCTGATCAAAGTTGGAGAAATCGTTAAAGTTTTTAGTTTAAAGCCCTTTCATGTTATTTTACTTCTTTAAGGTTAAGTTCTAAAAAAAAGTGTAGAGTTTTTGCATGGAGTAGATTTTGTTTATCATTGCATTTTAAAGTTGTAAGTTGTGATTGAGAATTGGTGATATCCTTGTAGTTTTTAGTTCAAAGCTAAAAAAAAGTGTCGAGTTCTTGCATATCATAAATTTTTGTTATCATTGCCTTTTAAAGTTGTAAGTGTTGAACTTTTTGGCAAAATAAGATTTAAATCTTACGCATTAAGAAGCCTGTTTATTTTGTATGTTTTACGGAAAAGTTCTAGTCCTCATAGATATATACTTAAAACATTCAGAAGAAGGAAAATAATGATTTTCAATAGATAATAAATGTTGCAATACTAAATCAAAATTGATAAATAAAAATATTTTTATAACACACTACTACGTTGTGAGGATATTATGATGTTGCTACTACAAAAATACAGAATTATTATTATAGCAACCGAATTACTGTTTTCAGTGTCAAATTACTCATGTCTCCATTTGTTTTCTGTTGGCACAACCGAACCATTCGAATGGCTACAAATCTGTTTTCTCTTTGTAGATTGGATAAAACGAAGCTATTGGTAATGGGTCCATTCAAAAATAACCGGTTGAAGAACATAAATTATTACCTATGCTAATGCAGCATAAGATGTCCAGCAAACCTGCTCCTTGGATTTTATCTCCTTACTGGGTGGTCATTTGTCCGATATCGAAAAATGAAAAATTACTGCTTTTAAGCAAAAGATGTTGGTTTTTAAGATATTGCTCTATATTAATTAGTTAGTAATAAAGATTGTTGGAAGCGCCACCAACTCAACGAAAACTACCAAGAAAATATCTTAGTAACCCTTTGATGTCAGAATCAATGTGGACGTGGTTAGAAATATTTTAAATATATAAGTTATTGGTTGAGCCTTGAATATGAACTGATATCAATTTTAACCCTATATCACACATATTAATTTCAGTTGAAAAAAACCGTTATCAAAAATAACAAAAACTATAGAAACTATGACTTAATATACACAATGTTGCCTATGTTGTTTTTTAATTTTTTTTATATTTTTGGAGGTTTTTCGTTTATTTCTAGTGTATAGCGAGCTTTGAACCTCCGTATATTTACAATTTCCCGGTGCATAAAAATTTAACTTAAACGTTCGGTTACAATTCTTACTGAAGTGATTTACAAAAGGACCCAAGATATTTTGCAAACAAAATTTTGGTGGTAGATTTATGATGGTTTGGAAGGCATTTTGTGCCGATGATACTTAAGAGTTGGCTTTTCTGAGAAGAAAAATGAATTGGGCAGAGTACAGAAAGCTCTTTTCCATTTTTTGTAAGAAATTGGGAAAAATATGATTTTTTAGCAAGATAATACCGCTGTAACCATACTCTAATGTGACTAAAGTCACGCAACATCACTCAATTGTAAAGGTCTCCTGATCAGAATCTCATTGAAAACCGCAGTTATAGAAGTATGGTTGAACTTTGTGGAATATTAATTGTGATACTCTATTACTATAACGGTGGATCATGAAAAGCTAAAACAGCTCCGTATGCTTTCATTTTGTATATCTGTTGTATAATTTATTTTAAACTAAGAAAATTAAATGAATTCGACAGGTATAAACGAATAAATATGTTTTGCAATATGGTCTCAATTTACTATGGTAATTTATTTTCTTCAATAAATTAGTACTTTTAAAGTCAAAGTTTCTTGTGATTAATATAACAGCATGAAATTCATAAAATTGAAGTAAATTTTTGACATATTTACCAGAAAGTAATTTGATTTTTGTATAACAAACAAAAAAGTTTTTCAAGAACCCTCCAAATTTCTGAATGTTAGTGAATGAATACTTTTCGATTACTGTTTAAAAATTTGTTGATACGATTCAAATTATTAAAATGTGAATGATTTTTATTCGATTTGAGGTCATATAATCATATTTTTTTTCAATTGCTTAAATGTAAAAAATACGATAATTTTATTAGTAAGTTATACACGCAGAAAACAGATTCATTCTAACAACCGAATTTCTTGCCAACCGAATGGTTTGGTTGAAACCACCGATATATTTGTTTACCGCAACCGAAGTTCGGTTAACACAACAGAATTTCGGTTGAAACCAAGTATTTCAATTGCATCAGGAAAACATTTGGTTGGGACAACTAAATAATTCGGTTGCTGCAACAAAAATATTCAGTTGGCAAGAAATTCGGTTGTCACGATGAATCTGTTTGCACTGTGTAAAGAATAAAATAAAATAATATTAAAAATGATAAGAGCCAGCAGTATAATACGTATTTTCGGTTTTCTGTATAACACCATCTTCATATCCATGCACTTTTTGGATTAATGATTTATGATTTCCTACTTATATTTAGTGGTCAAACAAATTAGGAAACACGAAATAACATACATTTATACTTACGTCAATGAAATTTAACAATTGTTTTTATCTATCTTTATACACAAATGTATTAGCATTGTTAAATTTTGTTTAACAATTTAGAAAGAATATAATTATTCGATCTAAAATCGAACCAAAGTCATTCATTCACCAATTAAAAATAAACTTCAATATATTTAAAAACATCATATATATATTTAATGATTTTAAGCCGTTTTCGATTTTCAATTAACATTTTGTTGTTTTATAAGTTCCCTGTGGGAAAAGGAGCTATCACATGGCACATCACATAACCGGTTCAATGTGATAGGTACCGGTGACGGGACCGACCAATTTAACACGGGCTTGACCTAGGAGGAGGTCAATTGCCCTCTATGACATGTCACAGGATTGGTCTAAAAAAACATGTCATGACTTTTAAACCGGTCACTTGGTAGTGTATATGTATTTTCGGTACCGGTCCAGTTTTCACTAATCAACGGACAGGTCCCAATTCCCAACTGAGCCCTTTTTCCCGCAGGGTTGGTACTGTTACTAATATGAAATTAATAAATATTACCTATAGCTGATTTTCTTGGATTCTTTCCTATAGAATGAGTATTAATGCCATTATATTTTTGTGTTGCATAAGGACGAATAATAATGTAATATATCTGTGAAAGAGTTATTTAAAACACACAACTTATACCAAAAATATACGCCCGAAATGGGGGGCCAAAATATTTTCATTATTTGTTGCATATAAATAATTTTCTCTTTATTTTTACGATAATAATTGAGTTTTCAGTACATTTAATACACCAACAACTAGAGATGTCAAATAAGATTTATCAGCAGGATTTATAATTCCAATCTTGACATCCTGAGATTTTTGCAATTAGTGGATTTTTTGGAATTTCGCAATTTGATGGCATTGTTCGGGATTCAATGAAAAATTAAAAATTATACAGTATGTTCGCAAACATCATTTTGTAACGTGAATATTTTGTTTCATCGAATCATCTTCAAATATATTTGTTCTCTGCGTTTTATTGTGCATCGAGTTAGTGAACACAATTAATACATATACTTTTTACAGGGGAGACAAAAAAAGGTTTTACAATAAACTTGTGACATTTTTAAATCATTTTTATTTTTTAATTTAAAAAGTAATGATGTATGAAGTAATGATTTAATTTTAACTAATAAAATGTAAACTACAAAAATCTTGGGATCTTGGAATACGGAATATACCGTTTGGTATCCCTACTACCAATTGAACCCACTTAATGTTAAATATAATTATATCTCTGATTGTATTTTCATTTACGCATCATTTCTGTTGCAAATAATGTGTCTCCTCAATGTAAGACCACAGTTCATTTTCAATAAGCCCCCAAAAAAGAGGGGTTTTATGAGAATTTCATAGAGTAAATTTTCATTGACACGTGTAGGTATATTTTATTTAAATAACCATTTACATTCAATCACCGAGATTTAACCATCAAACACAATACATTCACACAATAGTACAAGCACGTGAGGGACTTAAAAGTAGTGGCAAATGTGTGCGTGCGTGTCTGTTGTTGAAATTTAGCGATTTTCTAAAATTATATACTACAAATACTACGGATGGCCATTAGAGTGGTTCTTACTTAGTAATTTTTTGAAATTTTGATTGTAATTCACCCTTGAAATGAGTTTTGGTTTATTGTATATGTTTTTATATTGTAGAAAAATTTAGTATACTAACAGGACTGGAAGGGATGCGACGGGGGGCAACTGCCTTAAATATTAAAAAGGGGATACTACTGGGAAAAATATTTTTTATACTCATATGTGATACTTTTTATATATTTATCACTACTTTATAAAGATTTTATTTCTATAGCTAAGCTTTCGACAAAACTCACATTTCTTCAAAAATCCGCTTAAATGAATTGCTGCATCTGCCAGATGAAAGGAGGGATATCTGTGATATTTTTCACCTTTTATTCTCTAACATTAACTTGACAAACGTTAGGTAAGGGTAGGTCGAAAATACGAAGGGCCATTCCCTTTTAATAGGTGACATATACCTATGACAGTGTATTGTCATATTCTGCATTTTCAAAACTCAAAACATTAAGTAATACTAAGGTATCCCTTCAGTTTTCTCAAATCAACCCCCTGCAAGCACTCCAAAGACCGTATTATAACATCCCCGTGCCACTAACTTAACCTACTCCTTGCTAAAGCCGGATAAAAATAAAAGAAGTTCTCCAGGGTCTCATCGTCCTCCCCACAAGCCCTACACACCACAGAGTCACTCCATAACAATTTCGAAGGGTTTGATCGTAGTGAAGAGTGGTCTGTGAGAATTTCAATCATGTTGGCCAGTTCGCGTTTGCCCAGCCTTAAACTTACCCTTGTCCTGTTTACATATAGGTCACCCCACAGGACTTTTGTGATCGTACCAACATTATCCCCATTCCAGATCTCCTTGTGCCTGTTGGTGACCCATTTTCCAAGCTACGTTTCCGTTATCCGAAAAGGATTTTAAAGTTTTGATCCATGCATGGCTATCTCGTCAGCCCTCTCATTCAACTCCACTCCACAGTGTGTGGGTACACATATCAACCTCAGGCGGCCCCTGCCAGAAAATGGGCTTATTATTCACTCTCAGTCCAAAGTAGTCTTTGCTTTCACAAACTCCTCTGATAGAGTCCTAACCGCAGTATAATTAGTCGCAGTTAAAAATCGAATGCACTCCGTAATAGCCACAACCTCCACCTGAAAAACCATGTTGAGCTCTGGAAGTCGGAAGCACATTTCCATTTCCATATCTCCACAAAGGAAACTAAAACCAGTTCTTCCGTCCAGTTTGGAGCCATCAGTGCATAAATTAATTCCATTGGTATCATTCAAAATACCTTCATCCATTCATCGCTCCCTGTCAGGAAAAAGAAAATCGCAGTCCGCCACACAATTTGTTCCGCCACCCTATCACATTAACTGGACGAAACCTTAATGTGTAGTTTTCAATATGTTCCGATATTTAAAATTGAAGCTTTGGCAAGTTTTGTATTCTATTTCAAAGGGTTAACGATACCATACACACAGAGAAAAAATTATCAGTTTCTAACTGAATATTGATTATCAGTTTCAACTGATGCTATTCGCATCTATTGATTGTCACAACCAAATTACATTTTCTATTGGTAGATAAAAAATTTTTTGTTGCTAAGAATTTCAGGGCTTATTGACGACAAAAATGGTGTTGTAATAATTTTAAAGTCGTTTAAAAAGGTCTCAAAATTCTGAAGCTGGTTGGCTATGAAAAATAAGTGATTTGTTAGATTTGCTTAGATTTGGTCTATTTTTGAACCTAAATTCGTCTTTTTCGCCTTGCAGAACAAAATTATTTAATATATTTATATTATGATTTAGAAAGCAGTGATCAATATTTAAATGTTCGTAGGTTGGTAAAAAGGTAGTTTTATTTTATAAAAATCCCTTTTTTAACTTTAGGAACCCAATATTTTTCACAATATGTTTTTATATTAAAGGGACTTTATTTATATAAAAGGACTTTGGTCAAAAGTCGCAATTTGACAAAATAAGGTCCACTCTAATGGTCATATATATGTAATTTGGTATTTTGTGTGAATGAGATTGCAGTGTGTGCAAGTATTTGTATGGCAGCCTGTGATGAGGTATATGTGAATGTGTGTTCAAAATATTTAACATTAGTAATTGTATTAAAATGTAATTTTCATGCATATGTTAAATGCAATTTTACGACTATTTGGCTTTAACTGAGATTTACATTTATATAAGTATTTATAACAATAACAAAAACTAAACGGTTTATGCTAATAAGCTCTATACATAATTATTTGTCAACACTTTATGCCGACCGTAAATGTTCAGCAGTATTAAATACCTACCACCGTCATTACTATTGGGTATTTAATACATATTTTATGAACTATTTTAAAAATATAGACGATATGTGTATGTGTATTAAATACACTACCATAATATTCATATGGTTGATAGTTGTAAGTTGGTTATACAAAACGTAAATAAAAATGGCAGTGACATTACACTGTGAAATATTATATTAAAACCTGAATTTATTTAAACAGTTTAAAAAGAAAATATTCAACAGCTGATGGAATACAAAAGGAAATTAACCAAATTTGAATAGATTTGTTTTTATATTTAAAACAGCAGTCTTAATATTTTTTCACTCCATTATTGACAATATATTTAGTTATCTGAATGTGTTAATATTTAAGTACAACTTTATTTGCATATCAAACAAATACTAAAGTGCTTTGGGATACATCCAATGAACTTGTAGTGAAACTTGTCAAGGAATAAAAAATATGTACAAACTTTTTATTTTCCATATCGAATATTTAGTTTTTGTTTATTTTTCTTCCATATTTTCTATTTTATTTCAAAGTAAAAACATACAAGTGTAAGGGATTAAAATTTTTTTTAACTTACTATCAACTTATTTAAAAACAAATAATTTTGCATTTAAGATTATTATTAAATTAGAAGTCCGTAAAAAATTTAGTAAATAAATTTCAGGTCGATTTGAGTAATTTTTAACAAATTGTTTGTTCCAACACTGTTTTAAAATAAAATATCTAAGTAAGTCCCAGAATTTGGGAGTTATTTATTAATCAAATAAGACCCAAAACAATTTAGTTAACTCTCAACTCGATACGTCTTTACATATGTAAAATATTTCTTAATTCAAAACATCGAATATGTTAGGTGATTAAAATATTATTTTTTATTTGTCAAAATAAAAAATTCTGGAAAAATCAAAAAAATCTAAAAAAACATAATTATACGGAGATAAAATATAAGCGGTTGACCATTCCCGCTCCTTGAAATGTTGATTTTGTGGTAAAACCACACCTTGCAAAAAAATTAACTTACTCGAACATCGCGAAGAGTTGCCGCATCGGCCCAAATGTTTTAAAATTATGAATTACAAGGGAAAAATGTCACCTTTTATTGAATTTTTCAAAGAAAATTATATTTTAAAAAGAGCTTGAATTTAAATGATTTAAGAATTGCGATTCGCGTAAATTATCTTACTAATAAGGATTATCCGGGCTTTTTCCATCTATTTATAGAATTACCCTTTGGCAACCATCTTCGATTTTCGAAGCACAAATTGACAGGGTTGCCATTCCATATGTTAATGTTACCATTTCTGGGAACCAATTGGGAATCTGGCATACTAATATCTTTTCTTTCACAACATATTGAAATTATCTACTACAACAAATTTTTTGCATTATTTTAATTCCAATGTTCTTAGGTGAGAAGTATTTCTCATCTTGTTTCACTGGTTTCAAATCACCAATTTTAAATTTTAAAAATTATTTTAAAGAAATTTCAAAAAATCATCGATTGAACTATAAGGTTTTATTAAGCACATATAAGGGATTCAAAATGCCAAAAATAAACCAAATAAATTTACAAATAATTTGTTTATCAAATTGTAGCCAAAATTAATTTTTAATGAGAACTTAATAATATTTCATGAATTTTAATGAAAAATAAATAACTTTTGAGACAATTGGACCAATTCCCTTTTTATTTTATTTTAATTTTATTTATTTTTTTTTTTTTTTCATTAAATAATCCAGCACAAGATGAAAATCTCTTAAATTAGAGTATATAAAACAGTACACATATTTCATAAAAGAAGACAGTAAAACACTTTGAACAAATGTATAAAAAAGTAAAAATAAATATTCCTTTGCAACATAAATATATTTTACAATTCATTAAGGTTAAATCAGTTAATCAAAATTTTTTGTTACTAAGAGCAAATTTATTTTAATAAACTTAATATACAATTTTGCTAATGTTCAGTAACGGTTATTAACTTTCCTGCTATTTCTTTTACAAATATTTGGTAAAATTTGTATCTGATTTTGGTAGATGGATTTTAAATTGCAGCTAACTGCAATGTACTTAAATATAGTAGCGCTTACTAATTTTTGATACTAGTTTCATTGTACTAATATTAATAATATTTAGTGCATTTTCTTGCTAATTTTTAAACCGATTTTAAATTCCAGTAGACATTAACTTTACCAACATTAAGTAGCGGCTACTGATTTGATTGCACTACACGTCAGCAGACATGTGTTGCTAACATTAGTAAAAACTAAAGCAAATTTTTCAGTTATTATTATAGGCATTCAAACTCTTACTCATCACCGTTCCATAACTACTTACAATATTTTTTATTGTAATTGTGGTATAAATACTTGAATAATGTAATATTTGAATACAAAAATCCTTTTTAAAATATATTACATTCATAACGTTGCACAATCAAAATTGAAGACATCAAAATGTTTACCTTTAAAAGTTTAAAATTATCCCAACTTGCATTTGTAAGTTTAAATTATTTGATCAATTTTCCTCTATATATTAGTACAGGTAACTATTTTTTACTTTTCCTTGTAAGCAACTGTGCATCCCAGCAAGAAAAACAGCTAACACAGAAATAGTTTTTAAAGGCATGATTTACAAAAAAAGAACTTATTAAACTGCTTCCAGATTATATAATTATTGGGTGATTTTATTCACATGTACTGCTTGCAGTAACTTTTTATTATATACTTTTATTTTTATTTAATCTTAGACAAAATAAACGGATTTAATAAATTTTTGCACTGCATGTTTATTATAAACTTTATTATAAAATATCGTAAAATTAATATAAATAAAAAGAATATTGCTTATAAAGTAAGCAGTAAAGAATGACTCAATAAAAGCTCTAATTTGAAGGCATCTAGGCAATACTTGCAAAAAAAAAGATTATTTTTTGCTTGGATATTATAGTTGCTGTAAAAAAAACATATAGAAAAAATAACCAGAAATACAAAATTTACTTATAATCCCAAAAAATGCAATTTTCATGTCAATCGCTTAAGCTGCAGAAGTTGCACAAGTGCACGCACAACTGACATTATTACTATTACTCCTTGGTTGGTGTTGTATGTGCTGCTGCAATTGTTATTATTATTATTATTATTGTTTTTGGTTATTGTTGTTGTATACGAAAGAGAAAATTAAATATAAACCCCCTTGTAAATCACATTTAAATCATCACCAACAGAAAATACCACTACTACCATAAATATAATTTGCCACCATACCATACACCATTCACCGTATTGCCATCAATTTTGTACAACCATCAATAATACCACAAACCAAATCACTGTGGTTTTTTACAAATGCAATCAATGACTGAATTTTATTTATTTTTGTGTAAAAATAATTTTACTTATTTTTTATTGATATTAAAAAACAATAAAAAAGGAACATAGGTATACTTTTAAATATTATTATAAGGGTTAAACTTATTTGCTATGTTTTGCATACATATATATACTGATAATCAGTATTTGAATTGCATTGTTTTCAAAATTTTAATGTAAATTTCTAAAGTTTATTAAACATAACCATTCGCAACTGAAGATAATTTTAAGAAAAATAAGGCAAAGTTTTCCATACCGAAACAATGTTGAAGTTAAGATCATAATGGAGGGCGTATGATTAATATAAATTTTTATTTTGTACAATTAAATTACTTATATGTACGTTTGACATATTATTTTAGGAACGTATTAAACATGTTAAATTCCAATTGATACTAAAGTTGTGAAAATTTTCAATATCTAGAGTAAAATAAATTTTTTTTAACTCAATAGTAAAATTTATACAATGCAATTATATACCCAGCAAAAAAATGGTAGTCATTCTGTGACTATAACTTCTTTCATTGCTTCCTTAACTTCAGTTGACATTCTTTTATGATTTTTTGGTGTTATTCTAAGACACTTCCAAAACAATTCATGTGTTCATATTTCAAATCCAGTGATATGGATATAAACCCGATGCATATCTTAAAAAAATACCTCTTAATTACTTCTAAAGCATAAGTTATAGTATATTGTATATTTTTTTAATCTAAAGCATTTATTTAAATTCAGAATATAGTTCTGATGAACTTTTTTAATTTTTTCAATTAATCATTTTTTATATTTTAGTTTTTGTATAAAAATAAATAAATTACAATTTTATGAGGGTTAGAATTTACGCAGTTTTGCAATTTTTATAAAAGTTTTGAAATATCAAGAAAAACTGATTTTTTTGAACTTTAATTGAAATTAGCTCGACTGTCATTTGTATTTTTTCAGTCTTATATATTTATGACGACGCAATCTGTGAATTTTTGCATTATGTTTGTTATTATACACTACACCATTTCTAGTTTTAATTTATAATTTACGAAAATAATTTTCAAATTGTGAAAAAATTATTTCAAATTGAACAAAAAAATGCTTTAAAATTGTGCAAAAAATATTAAAAATTGTTCAAAAATTTTTTAAAATTGTCTAAAAATGTTTTAAAATTGTACAACCAGTTTTAAAATGATCCAAAAATATTTTAAAATTTGTCTAAACATTCATTAAAATTTTTGAAAAATGTTTAAAAAATGTTTTTTTACTAATGCAAAATTATTTGTTTGTTTTGATAAAGAGTATTTGTATATCAATGCATAAATTTCGCTTCTTTAAACTTATTTTTCTGCATTCTTATGAATTAAATTTTAATCACAGCTTAAATACCACAAAGTAAATGAACATTTTCCACTCGTGCATCAGAATACCTAATCATTGTATTATCATTGCTTCCTTAGAGTAAAGTTTGAGTAATGCTAGTAGCTACATTTGAATACTTCCATCCTATGACACGCTAATGTTAAATTCATCGATGAAACCATCAAAAAAGAAGTGATGCCTTTGTCATAGTAGTGATGCTTTTATTGCTTCTTTGGCAGCTATATTTTTGCTGGGTATGTTTTCAAGTTTAAGCAAGTAATCAATAAAGTGTTATAAAATTATCCTTTCAAATGAATGCCATTCTAATATAAATCTATGTGTGAGTGAGTATGTGTGGATATGTTATTGTGTATGTATGTTCATATATATCCATATAAATTAACACATTACAAACATTCATACTGATAGTTATACTCAATCAATTTGTAAAGTGTGCAATTGAAATTCAAAAGCGGCTTTTATTCTTTTTATTTTAAATTGATTTTAAAAATGAATTGAATTCACTTTATGTAAAAATCTGTATTTAAAACAAAATAACAATGTTTGAATGTGTATTAACCTATTTATTATGATAAAAATATCCAATGCTTTTTAACAGTGCCTTTAAGTCCTAACCACCGTTTAAAGTTGGCAATATTTGTTTATTTTGTTGAAAAGAATTAATTTTTATTTTGCAACCTGGTTTTTGTGCTTTGCACTTTACAAATGCAAAGAAAAAATTCTTACAAGGAAAGACTGCGTTTTGGTTGCCTCCGATACGACTGAAATTTAGATTCGTCTTAGTAGAGGCAGTATTTTTTAGAGAACACAGATATTTTTTGTACAGGCTCAACAAATTTCATCTTTCGGATTAAAGGGAGTGGAAAAATAAGGGTAAATAGATTTTTTTTTAAGTTTTTTTATATTTATTCTAAGCAAATAAAACTACAATTAGGTATCAAATGCGAGGTATTTGACAGATCTCTCTCGGGGTCTACAAAACATGATTAATGTTTGATTTTTATGCTATGATTAAAAAGACATATATTTTTAGGAGTTACGAAAAAAAGGATCATAATCCTCCTAGTTTCCTTCTTTCGTTTTCCAGACGAAATTCAGGATCTTGGGTTGACATTGTCCATATCTACTAAAGATATATGTTAAGTGGGAGGACGAAATAGCACCATTTTCAAAACTTTGGTTACACTGGTAGCAGTGAGACCAAAACCATTAATTGTGTAAAATTAAACAAATACACTAAAAAAAAATTGTGTAAGTTTAAATAACAGAAAATACAATTTACAATAAATGATAATTCATTTAAAATAGGGTCTACTTACTCTGTATTTATTACAAATAATTTTTATTATTTAATTTTTAATGTTTTTTAAACAAATGACACAACAGTAAAAAAATGATTAATCTGTTAAAATAATATGTCACAATATTACCTACCAATTTCGTAAAAAATAACTGATTACTCATTTATTTGAAATTGTTTCCGTTTTTTGTAATTTTTTTTGTTTTTTAATCTACAAAATGTAGACTCATACACTTTATAAACATATTGTCTGAATGACCATATGAGTGAACAGAGCAAACAGATTCATAGTGACAATCGAATTTCTTGCCAACTGAATATTTTGGTTGCAGCAACCGAAAATCAGATTCAACTAAACAATTCAGTTGGCAAGCAATTTGGTTGTTACAATGAATCTGTTGTATGTTTATGAAATTCTTGTAATTTAAATTGAAATCATTTTATATATAAACAAAGAATTTAAATAAAAAAAACAAATTACAAGCAACATTTAAATTTATAATATCTGTAACGGAAACAAACAGACCACACATTTTCGTTTTGTGGCTAAATTTTTATTAATTTCAAACAAATGAATAAAGTAAATAAAACTAAAAAATGGACAGATGACAGTAAATCATTTTCAGCAAATGATTTTCCATTATATTCAGCCCATTTTGTTGTTTATTTTCAATTATTGTTTAATAGTCGACAAGGGTAGTAAAAACAATCTGAAGTCTTTTAAAATAACTATCAATTTATAACTGACAAAACGTTAGAAACAAAATGATTTTTGTGGTTTGTTTTTCATATTGAAAGGTTTTTTATTTGTATGTAATTAAAAGATACAAAAGACACAGATGGAAATATTTTTATATGTATTTAAATAATTTCTTGTAATTTTTATAAACTATTTTGATAAAAAAATAAAAATAAATTAATTGAATTTATATTTTTAGAAATAGGAAACATAAAATTTCATATTTAACAGCAAATATCATCTCGTACTAAAAGGTTTTATTTTTTATAGTTTGTTTTTTTAAATGACTGAATCAAATAGTTAAAAAATATATTTCTATGAATTTCAATTGATTTTTTATTTTAAATAAACTACAGTCAGTAACTGAAAATATATTGTAGCGTTATACAAAAAAATAATAAAACAAAATATAAAATATACAAATATTAACCGGCATAAATATTTACACATAAAATGACGTTTAATAATACTATTTTATGGTTTTTGGAACGAAATTCTAAAGCATTGTCATACTTAATTAAATTCATTCATATCTTTAAATCACTATCATTAATTCAAACAATGGGAATGAAATTTATTTCATTATCAAACCAAAAGAAAACCTAAAGAAATACAACATTCAATAGCTAATAATGTAACATGTAATCCTGACACATCCTTAATTTTAGTATCAACATATAAACATTTCACTAGAATAAGAGCGTTAAAACCAACATTTCGCCAAAAAGATATTTTTTATTGGCTGAGGTACATTTTTGTTTAAAATGTAAAATTTTTACATTTTCAAATGGTCCATGTTCGTGGTGGGAAATATTCTGAACAGATTTTAAATTTGTTTTTTTTTTATTTTTCAGTTATAGTAGAAGAAACAGCATTTCTTTTCTGTATGCAAATTCATTCAAGTATGTGGTAACGAATTGTTGTAAAAAAAAAATCAAAAATGTTAATTTGTTTTCCCCGTTTTTCTTTCGTCTCCTATAAAGTTTCTAAATGGATTTAATGCCTTTATTCGTGCGAGATATTCATATGTAGTCGATTATTTATATTTACAGTAACACCTTGATTACAAAATTCAATCTTTTAAATCATTTTGCATAGAATTGTCTATTAACATCTACTTGTTGTTTTTTGTTTTTTCTTCATCATGTTTTTCTTTTAGGTTTCATTTTCCAAACTAAATGCTTGTAAAGTAAAACTAACAATTCCCATTATGATACTTAAACATGGTTTTATTTGCACAACTTTCCTATAATAAACAGGAGCAGCAGCAGCATCAGCAGCAGACAGAAATAGAAACAACAAGATTCATGTATCAAACCGATGACTACATGAAAAGAAATGTAACGTACATATTTGCAAGTGTAGATTGCTACAGAATATTTGAAGTATATTGGTTATTTCAATAGTAACCTTAACGATATTTTGGGTTTTCTCTTTACATATTTTGGCTTTTTATTTCGTTTTTTCCTGGTAAGAAACACGAAAGTTATTGTTGAATGGTAACCAAAAAAAAAAACGAAAAGGAAAACAAGAAACGCCAGAACGAGAAAACTTTATTATCTTAAATAAACAAGACATTGAGACCGTAACATAAACAAGAAATTTAATGAAATTTAGTTGAATTAAAATTTAACCCTTTAGTTATTTGTGAAGAAAGAATGCTAACTTCATAAAAGGCCATAACTGAGCCTTGCGAGAGCGCCAAAACAAAAACTTATATGCAAGTATAAAATCAGGGTTAAACAAACTTGCATTAAAGTGTGGTGAACATATAAGAAAAGTTATACATTAAAGTTATACATTATAGTGTCTTAATAAAATGTTTTTAAGAGTTAATTGAAGTAATAGCCCTAAAGTGATGCGTTTAAATGAGCTGAAAACAGGAAAAATAAGGAATTTTTTGGATTCTAAATTACGTTTTCCTTTTTTGTTAGCAATAAATAAATTTCAAAATTTTAAGTTTCTAATATATTTTTTTTTAATATGCTTGTAGATATTCAAATTTTTCATTAGCATATACTAGCACTCTTCTCAAAAAAAAAAAACTATAAACAAGTTAGTGTCATGCCAAATTCCATTTAAATTTTAAGTGCGGTCGGTCAATTTAAGACTATTTTAAGTAGATTTCAAAAATAAAAAAATTAATACGTCGATACGCTCAAATTAGTGTTTCTAGTTCGGTTAACTGGTTAAAGAATTCCGCAATTAATCTCCATTCTTTCGGTTAAACAAATAGTTTAAAACTCAAATAATTATTCCACCCAAATAATCAGTAAGAATATGTCGATTAAGGGTTAAATTCTTAATACTTCCCAATTTTGTTCCAAAGGGCAAAAACACATGTTCCTCCTCAGGAATATGAATGCTCAAAAGCTTAATTGACTACAAGAATCTTTAACAATTTTCTTAAGTCCTCTTTTTACAGGCAGCTCCTGTTTATTGAAAAAAAAATCCCAAAAGCCTCCAAATTATTTGAAAAGCTTTGGGATGCTTTAAGTAACTTTACTTTATATTTCACAAAAATCAGCAAGTTGTCTTCTTATTTATAAATGAAATACATTTATTTTGCATTAAACGATAAATCGCCAATTTTTCCGATTAATCGACCCGAATGACCGATTAATAAATTTTCGTAATTTTTTGAATTATGCCCTAAGCGGTTAACCGGCAGGGTCGAATAATTAGAAATATTAACACACACAAACCAAAAAGAGGTGTTGAAGTGCTTAAGTAACTGTTAAAGTACAATGACGTAACATCAACAAAAACAAACACAACACACTAGCTACAGCAACAAAAGGAACCAAAATATTCAATGAAATTTTTAAAAAAGTTACAGAGACTAAGGAAGTTGTTGTTTTGAATCTGTCTGTGCTGAAATATGCATATGTGCGTTTATCTATATATCCTAGCAATCAATTTTCATTCATAAATAGTTTGCAAACAAATTTTGAAAGTTTTATTTACAAAACGACATTTTGTAATAGTACTGTTAGCAACATTGGACCTCAAATGCATAATACAGAATATCTTAAAAAAATTTAAGATTTTGAGAATATATATATACCCAGCAAAAAAAAGTAGTTATTCTGTGAATGTAACTTCTTTGATTGCTTCCTAAACTTCAGTTGACATTCTTTTATGATTTTTTGGTGTTATTCTAAGGCACTTCCAAAAGAATTCATGTGTTCATATTTCAAATGCAGTGATCTGGATATAAACCCGATGCATATCTTAAAAAATCACTCTTCATTTCTTCTAAAGCATAAGTTATAGTATATCGTATATTTTTTGAAAGCATTTATTCAAATTGAAAAAATTGTTCTGATGAACTTTTTTTATTAATCATTTTTTATATTTTAGTTTAAAATTTCATGATGGTTAGAATTTATGCAGTTTTGCAATTTTTATAAAAGTTTTGAAAAATCAAGAAAAACAGATTTTTTAAACCTTTAATTGAAACTAGCTGGCCTGTCATTTGCATTTTTTCAGCCTTAAATATTTATGACGACACAATCTGTGCATTTTTGCATTATGTATTTTATTTAACACTACATCATTTCCAGTTTTGATTCGGAATTTACGAAAATAATATTAAAATTGTGTAACAATTATTTCAAATTGCCAAAAATTTTTAAAATTGTTCAAAAGTTATTCAGTTCAATTTCTTCGACCTTTTTAATACAAATTCCAGGTAATAAGTACTCAAGCTTAAGGTCTATTTTATACAAAATTATTTATTTGTTATCCAATATTTCGCTATCTCAATGGATAGCTTCTTCAGGGACCTTTTTTTTTTTTTTTTAATTTGTTTAAAATTAAAAAAACAAAAAAAAAGTCCCTGAAGAAGCTATTCATTGAGATAGCGAAATATTGGATAACAAATAAATAATTTTGTATAAAATAGACCTTAAGCTTGAATTGTTCAAAAGTATTTTAAAGTTGTCTAAAAATATTTAAAATTGTACAACCAGTTTTTTAATTATCCAAAAATATTTTAAAATTTGTCTAAAAATTCATTAAAATTTTTTAAAAATGCTTTTTCAATAATGAGTTATTCATTTGTTTTAATAAAGAGTATTTGTATATCAATGCATAAATTTCGCTTCTCTAAACTTATTTTTCTGCATTCATATGAATTAAATTTTCATCAAAGCTTAAATACTACAAAGTATATGAACATTTTCTACTCGTGCATCAGAATATCTAATCATTGTATTATCATTGCTTCCTTAGAGTAAAGTATGAGTAATGCTAGTAGCTACATTTGAATACTTCCATCCTATGACACGCTAATGTTAAATTCATCGATAAAACCATCAGAAAAGAAGTTATGCCTTTGCCATAGTGATGCTTTTATTGCTTCTTTGGCAGTTTAATTTTTGCTTGGGATGTCTTCAAAGTATGGGCAATGAATATATATATACGGTTGGTTGAAAAATTCCTGCACTCGAAATGAAAGAATACTGTTTTTGTTACGAAATATATTTTTTTATTCAATATAATCTCCTAGAAGCTCAATACACTTGTTGCAATGATCTTCCAATAATTTTATCCCATCCTTATAATGGTTTTCCGGAAGCTCTGCAAAATAACCGTCTACGGCTGCTATGGCCTCTTCATTCGACGAAAAATGCTTTCCACTAAGGAATTGTTTGAGATTTCTGAAGATAGTAGTCACTGGGAGCCAAATCTGGTGAATACGGTGGATGTTCAAGCAATTCGTACTCTAATTCTTTGAATTTTGTGAGCAGGTGCACTGTCTTGATGAAAAATGATTTATTTCTTCTTTAAACCAAGTCTTTTCTCACGAATTTTTTCATCCAGCTGCTCCAAAAGTCTGCAATTATATTCAGAGTTGATTGTTTTACCTTTCTGAAGATAATCAATCAACAAAATTCCTTTTGCATCCAAAAAAACTGATGCCATAACCTTCATTGCTGATCGTTGTGACTTCACCTGCTTTGGAGCTGAACAACCAGCTTCAGTCCACTGTAAATGTTCTTGTTTCAATTTAGGGTCATGGTGGTAGATCCAAGTCTCATCCATAATTATAAAACGACGCAAGATGTCGGTTTTATTCGGCTTAAAACGCTCCAAATAACGCTGAGAAATTTGTTTTCGATCCAGTTTTTGTTGAATTGTTAACGTGTGCGGCACTAACTTTCCAAACAGTTTTTTCATACTTTATTCTTCATGTAAAATATGGAGTACTCGTTCGTCTGAGCTGCCTATGGCATTAGCAATTTCACGCTTAGTCAAACTTGGATCTTCACTAACCACATTATGTACCTGCTCTATGATTTCTGCTGTGGTTGCAGTTTTTGGTCGGCCTTCGCGTGGATCGTCTTTAAGGCTGGTACGACCACGTTTAAATTCACCAGCCCGAAATTCGACGGTGCATTTTGAAGGTGAGGACTCCTTATACACTTCTAACAATTGTTCATAAATTTTCTTTGCTTTTAAACCCTTCAAAGCAAAGAATCTAATGACTGCACCATATTCAATTTTTTTCCATATTAAAAAAAATCAATGACACGTCAACTTCAAATGGCTTGTAAACAAAGAAAGAATTGACAGAATGACTTGCAACTTATATATATATATATATATATATATATATATATTCATTGTGCATACTATGAAGACATCTGTATATACAGCCAAAAAAGTCCCTGTAATATGCGCTGTATGCAGTAAAATGTCTTCAATGTACACAGTAGAACAACGAAAAGTTTAAGGACAGTCCCCAAAGTAACAAAATGTCTTCATAGTAACTTGTGGAACGAAAAAGCGTCCCCGCAACATGTGCTGTGCACATATATTTATATATATATATATATATATATATGTGCACAGCACATGTTGCGGGGACGGGTTTTCGTTCTACAAGTTACTACGAAGACATTTTGTTCCTTTGAGGACCGTCCTCGAACCTCTCATTTATCTACTGTATAAACTGAAGACATTTTACTGGATACAGAGCATATTATAGGGACGTTTTTGGCTGTATATACAGATGTCTTCAAAGAATGCGAAATGAATATATATATATATATATATATATATATATATATACATACATGCATTGCCCATACTTTGAAGACATCTGTATATACAGCCAAAAAAGTCCCTATAAAATGCGCTGTGTCCAGTAAAATGTCTTCAGAGTAAACACTAGAATAACGAAAAGTTTAAGGACAGTCCCCAAAGTAACAAAATGTCTTCATAGTAACTTGTGGAACGAAAACCCGTCCCCGCAATATGTGCTGTGCACATATATATATATATATATATGTTGCGGGGACGGTTTTTCGTTCCACAAGTTACTATGAAGACATTTTGTTACTTTGGGGACTGTGCAAGCACAATAGACACTTTGCTAAACTTTTGTAAGTTTTCTTAAATAAAATTTAATTATGAAATAGCTTTTTACACGGGAAAGGTGTTATGTTTCATCTCAGCAAAATCGAACACTCCACTCCAAAATAAAAAGCTTTTAATTAAATACAGCCAAACAGCTTTAAATTAAATTGGTTTAACATTACACAGAAAAAAAGTTACAAGATTCTGGTTGTATCACAGATCGTTTTGTAAATATAGATAATCAACAATGGATTTTATAAATAAGAAATGTTTTTTAAGCCCGATAGATCTTACAAAAGAGTTAACTTTAAAACAAACTGTCATATTGCGCTCATGTTTTGATATATATGATCAGTATACTCTGGCAAAACATCATGAAGCTGGAACAATACTACCAAATTATACAGATTTAGTTTGAAAATCAATTATCAATAAACGCACGTAATATTTATGGCGCACATAACCGTTCTAACAATCATATTATCGGATTTGTTTGTAAACAAAATTGCCGCATATGATGTGAAAACTATCCACAACAAACTGTACAGACTCCATTACATCTAGAAAAATGCAATTGATGTATTGATCTTTCGAATTATACAACTTTTTGGACTATAATTTAATATTTGTGTTTATAAATTTTTGAATTTTTTTGCTTCTTTCACTACTTTATTTTACAAGGATCTGCTGTTTATGTTATAATTTTAAACCATATATATTCGTACTGTTATGTGTGTATAAAATTTAAAAAATATTCATAGGAACTTTACTTTTTTGCCGGGCTATAAAAAAATTATACAATATAATTTACGATCATAAATTTATTTATTTTCACACACATTTTACATACAAAACAATTATTATAGTAATTCTGACTTTTATATTAAACAAGAAATTGTTCTGTTCCGCAATTTAGACATTTATTTTTGTAATTGAATTGTTTTTCACGGGGAAAAACAATATACTATGCTTAACAAAAATTATTGTAAAATATGTTTGTAATAAATACAAATAGTTAATTTTGCTTTACAAATTGTTAATTTTGCTTTAATAATTCTTTAAAGTTGCTGAATTTTATATGTTTATTTTTGAGTCTTACAAAGTAATTACAAAAGTTTATAAACGGCATCTTGTGTGTGCTCACACTTGTATATCACTTAACGCTTACATTCATGTTTGTTGGGTATACATTTTATAAATATCACCACGAAAGAAAAAAATAAAAAAATGAAAAGTACACGGAAATATTGTAAACTAAAACCAAAACGAAAACTTAGCTATTTTTATTGTACTCGAATACAAAGAATGAACACGAAATTTATCTTAATAAAAATTGGTAAAGGTATTGTTTAAAAAGAAACCTGATTAAAAAAGTTTAGATATAATCATATATCTATTTATATATTATCATATATAAATATATATACGTCAATATGCATTAGCACATATAACTAGTTTCCGTGTATATTATATTTTTTAATCTAATCTGATACAATTCGTTCTGACATTTTTCTGATAAATTTGTATATTACTTTATCCCTAAATATATTGTTGGGTATAATTTGATCTGCCATTTTTCGGATCAATTCAGATTCATCTAAATCCAACAAATATATTGCTGGATTTAATTTGATCTGTCATTTTTCGGATCAATTCAGATTCTTCTAAATCTCCCAAATATATTGCTGCATCTAATTTGATCTGACATTTTTCGGATTAATTTAGATATTAAGGAATATAAAATTGGATATGATTAAATATTGTGCTAGATAAATTTTTTTCATTCGGCAGGGTAAAGTTTTGCTGTAAAGACAATCACAATGGTGTTGGAAAAAGATTAGGGTTTAACACCAATTTGAATTGAAAATTATGCCCATCCAAAAGCCGGTTATACAGAAAACCTGGGGCCTAATTCTCGCAGTCGTTTGCGAGCGACATTTTTTCGTTCTTGCGGAATTGACAACATTTCGTATTCTGTCAGTCGTTATCGAGTATCGAGTATCGATTTTTCTAATGATCGTACTCGTTACCGAACGATTCTCTAACGCACACAATCGAAATTTTACTCGTTAGCAAATTACCTACCGAAAAAAAAACGCTTCAAAAGAAAAAAGAAAATGTAAGTAAATTATGTCTTTTAGTTTTCATATATTTAACAAATTTTTTAACAAATAAAAATATAAGGTCAAACAAATCAAAAATCAATGCAAGACAGAAGCATATTTTTGGTGAATTCATGGCAGAACACTCCAATTTGGCTAAAGGAATTCTGACAAATACATCTCAGGGCAAAGTAACTGCCAACAGACTTTGGGATACCCTTGCAACCAAATTAAATGCTTCTGGGCCGCCAACCAAAGATTCCAAGATGTGGCGAAAGATAGGATGACACATTTAATTTAGTTTCAATAATAAAATATATTTGTATAAAAAAAAAAACTTCTGAGCCACTGTGAGGAACAACTTGTAGAAGCGGCAGGAATAAATGTATCTGTTGAGGGTCTGAAAGAGGTAGAGACCTTTGGTTCAGTGGCGCAAGGAAACATTTCTGAATATCAAAGTAGTGATTTGGAAGCAACCATTGCAGTCATTCTCAACTCTGACGATGATAGTGATGATATAGAGGAGATGGAAGGGGCGGATAAGGAGCCGCAACTTAAAAAATGTAAATATGTACAAAAGAAAGTGACTAAATCTAAGAGAGAGCCCCGGGAAACTAAAACGGATTTGCTAAAAAAGAATATAGCTTCCAATCAAGAATATCACACAGAGCACCTTAACAAGCTGAAAAAGTTGATTCAAATAAAAACCAAAACATTGGAAATGAAACAACAGGAGCACGCACTAAATATGGAAATTAAAAGAATTGAGCTTCAAATTCGTACTAAAAAACTTGAGAAACTGCAAGATTAATATGGATTTTGAACTGGCAATTTAGTATTCTCTCTAATGACTTTTTTTAATAATTAAATGAATTGTTTTGTTTTTTTTTTTGTTTTTTAATCATTTAATGAATTGTTTTTTTTTAATAATTTAAAAAGTAACACTTTTTATTCGTAAATAATTAATAATTAAATGAATTGTTTTGTTTTTTTTTGTTTTTTAATTATTTAATGAATTGTTTTTTTTTTTAATAATTTAAAAATTAACACTTTTTATTCGTTAATAAACATATAGTTTAACTATAAAAATAAATTTTACTTTTCAATTTGAAGATAACGAATTTTTAATGTTATCTCTTATAGTTTTTCCAATTTTTGTTACTTGGGTTTCATTACTGGTATCAATTTCACCTACGTTGGTCTCAAAAATTTCTTCCTGTACTTTCTCGGCTTCGCTTATCATGACATAGAATCTTCCAACGGGCTTTAAGAATACCTATCGTTCATTCAACAATACATCTTGCCTTCGAATGTATATCATTAAAATTTGATTCCATTGAACCGTCTGGAGGATTTCGATACGGCGTTAACAACCATGGTTCAAGTGGATATCCGGAATCGCCTTTAAATTAAAAAAAGTTAACATGTAAAATAGGGTGTCCCGATAATGGAATCGCGCTTACCCTTAGCAATGAATCGACGCGTAATAATTTTCTGAAAAAAAAATGTTCTACAACTTTTTTTTGCATGGTACCTTTTGCTCCCTACACGCGGTTGACGTTTGAGATTTTGCAAAAAAAAGTTGTTTAATTTTAACATAATAAGGCTGAAATGTTGGGTAAAATAGAGGTCATTAAACAACAAATTTCAAACAAATTCAAAAAAAAAAATTTAAAGATTTAATTTAGAAAAATCATTCGATAAAATTTTAATATGCAGTTATGGTCCAAAATCGTTGCACAAAAATTTGTTTGAAATTTGTTCCTTAAAGAGCTCTATTTTACCCAACAATTCAGCCTTATTTTGTTAAAATCAAACAACTTTTCAAACTTCAACCCTACAAAAAAAAAGTTAGAACATTTTTTTCTCAGAAAATTATTACGCGTCGATTGATTGGTAGGGTAAGCGCAATTCGCAAATTTGCAAAAAATCGGGACAGCCTAATGTATAAACATACCCAACAGCCAAAAATTTCTCAATTTTTTAGCGTAGTCCTCTTCCAAAAGACTTCTTTCGTCTGACTCCTTCCATACAAAAGAGTCATGCGCGGCGCCTCCATATTTCGAGTTAATGGCCAAAATTTTGTAGGCATGGTTACATATCTTAAATTACATAAATAAAATTAGAAAAGTTAAAATGCTTAGTTGCAACTTACAATCATAGAGTTGAGGCTATGAAACCCTTTTCTGTTAAAAAACATATGTTCATTGGAAGAAGGCTTTTGCAAACCAAAATGTGTCCCATCCACACAACCTATAACTGTTAAAAAATAAATAATAATAAAACTAAATTAATGTTATTTACACAAACCTCCTGGCAGCTTGTATTTTCTCATAAAATATTCTTTACAGTCATCACTATTACCGGGTAAGAATTGTATAAATTTCGAACATAATTTTGTTTCCATTTCTTTTACAACTCTCTTCACAATTTTGGATACAGCGCTTTGACTAACTGCAATTAAGTAATCATTTCCCACAGTGTTTTGGAAACCTCCTGTAGCCAAAAGGGACAAAGTGGCTGCTAACTGAATTGTTGCTGGAACCGCTGTGGAAAGATGAGCATCGAAACTTATCTCATTTAGTACATAATTGAATGCTTCTTTTGTTAGTCTGAAGCGTTTTTTAAATCTAGGAAGAATAAAATGTATTAATATTTAGCAATTAAAATAAATTTAGTACTTACTCTTTATTAGATAAACTTAAAGGGTCACTAGAATCACGAATTTGTTTTCTTATTTTATTTATATTCTGTTCCTCTTCAGCCTCAGATGATGAAGAATAAAAAAAAAGCATTGGATCCATTTTATTTAACTTAATTTAATTTAAAAACAAGTGAAAACCAACTTTAACTTATAATTCGCTTTAATTTCTCTTATGATTGTTTATTGAACATATGTTTTTTATTTACGTTTTTCTATTATTCTTTTACATTTGGTTAAGTGTATTACAATGGTTTAAGAACATTGTTTTATAACACTAGAACAAAAAATCGTTTCGACACGTAACGAGCACCATCATAAGAAAATTTCGCACGATCGAAATTAATTTCGAAGCTAAATTATTTCGATAACGACTGCGAGAATTAGGCCCCTGATGTTATACAAAATAACTGAAAACTTTTGCTTAGGTGCGTTTAAAAAAATATATTTTTTTAATAGTACCAAATGCAATAACGATGGACTTTTAAGTTATTCTTACAATAAATTCCATAAGCATGAAATAACTATAAAACAACAAAAAACTAGCTATAAATTGCCCAATATACCCATATTGCCCAATCCGCCAAATTTTTTCTAAAACACGAATTAGCACGAATATCATAACAAAATTTTTATATTTCCTCTTTTACGTTAAACAGTGATAAAAATATGTTGCTGTGTTGACATTTTTATGCAAAAACCCTAAAAAATACATATTGTGCTGAATTTCGCATGCGTATAGTTTATGCTCGGAAATGTTATATACGCCGATGGATGCGTCTCTAAAAACCCTCTCCTACTACGTATGTTGTTGTATAAAAAAGTTGTAAAATCGCCCAAAAACTAAAAAAATTGCTTTTTTAAAAACGGTCCAGCTTATGAACGGGTTGCGCTAGACGCGAAATATTTTGGGAATCATCATAAAACAAACTAAGGCATATTTTCAGGAGGCACTTTTTTATTTTTTTTCTCTCCATACAAAATGAGTCGCTTTAATGCTCTTATAATATTCATGTAAGCTCATATACGATATCAAATTTCGGATCCGAAGATATATGTGCCCATATATTAACCACACATGGAAGTAAATGATCATGTATGACAATGAATTGTCATACACAAGCCCACGTATGATCACCAGTAAAGAAAAATTAGCTTGTTTGGCTGTTTTTACTTTTTTTTTTGCTTTTTTACTCATACATATTTAGTTTTAAAGTAGCTTTTTCTTGAGATTCTTGAGCTTTAAATTATTTGTTTCACATTTTTTTCCTAGTGCTTTTTTATAGAAAAAAAAATATTTTTCTGCTAGTTTTGTTCTTTTTTAAAAAAAAAGCTTGTTTTTTGCATTATTGTCAATATTTTTTAAATGCATTTAATTTTGTTTTTTTTTTTGTCTTCTCTGATAATCACGTATATTCACATTTATTTTGGTTTTTAGATGGGAAGTAAAAATTGATGGTGTACAATATTTTTGAGATAAAAAATTTGGCATGGATCTAAGATATAATTCATCTCAATACTAATAAAGTTCTTACACATTTTCAATAAAAACTTTTTTTTACCGATTTTGCTCATCTGAAAAATGCAACTGGGTAAAAACAAGTAACCCGGCACACGTTTCGACGGACAGACAGACGGACCATAAATATACATAGTGTATATTTCGATGTGTCACCAACGGCACACGAAACAGAAAAAGGAATATTATAAATCGATTCATTATTAATGTTTAAAGAGTTGAAGCAAAGTAACTAACAAATATTAAAGGGTGTCTTTAAAAAATACAATTTTTTTTTTAACTTTGAATCCGCCTACTTTGTCCCTTTTTATGAAAAACGTCATTCCGTGTTTTAAAGGGGGAAATATTGTAAATTATTTTATACTGTTTAATTGTATGAAATGCAAAAAGTTCATTGGGTTGATGGTTTAGTCCCGTGTTTACCATTAAGATTACAGAGATGATTTAAAAGTCATATTAAGTTTATCTTCAATTATCACATATCCAAATTTTGCTATAATAGGCATAAATATCATTTCTAATGTATGATTTTGAACACAACTTTTTCGTGACCACTCTTTATAGGTAAATAGCAATACATTTTTACAACCAAAGAAAATGTTATGCAATACAAAATACTTCCTATGTCAAAATATGATCTGACAATTGTTGGGCTTTTCTGTAAATTTTTAAAGGTTTTATTTAAAATAATTCTTTGTCAATATTTTTTAAACTTTTATCTACAAATTGACTACATTGTCAAATGCCGTCAATACCTTATAACATCTATATTAATTCCTAAATGTATAAATATTATTCTACTTTTGAACAATAATATATCGTCATACATTGAATAGCATCTTATTAGTTTATCAGATTAAAATCGGTTTAAGATGTGCATTATGTCCAGCGGCAATATTTTGAACTTAGTTTTTTTAATATTTTTTTACATAAACCCTGAGAGTATCTTTCTATAAATTATTAAATATCGATAAAAGAATTAACAGATTTTCTATGAAAAACTAAATGACCCCTTTTATAAAATAATCTTAAATTTGAAATCTTAGGAAACACCGCCAAAAAAAAAGAAAAACTACATAGGACATTTTCGAATAAGCTCCAAATTATATGAACAACTTTTGTGGAAAGGTGAATCGATAATCATAAATTGAAATTTCTAAACTGACATTAATATGCAAAACATGAACAAAAATAAAGTTTTTCTTGATTTAACAATTATTTTTTTGTGAGTTTATATAAAAGTGCGAGTGTATTGTATGAAATTGCATAAACTGATGTTTCCTCACCACAATATACTTGAAATAGTTGATAGTAACTCATAAAAAAAACAACATAAAAATGAAAACAACGCACAAGTGTGAAAATTGAATACATTTACTTGTATATGTATTTGTGTACGTGGATATGTTTATTAGAGGGGGTTGAAAAAATGGTGAATCTTAATATGAAATAAAAAACCCCACCTAAAGCAACTGTTGCCATATTTTGAAAATATCGATATTAAAAATATTATTATATTTTTATTTTTTTATTTGAAATACATTTTATTAATTTGATCCACTCTAATGTGTGTTTTAGCTTAACGAGTACAGCATTTTGTTTTTTCTTTTTTTGGTGTGAATAACTTGGCGAAATGGAAATAATCTTGTTAGTTTTTTTATAGTTATATATGAAGTGCTGACTAGGAAATGTGTGTTAATGAATATACACATGCTAAGAATTAGTTAGTTGTCATAAAGAGGCGTTTCGGTAAACACAACATGTTCTTTCTCACTACAACATACAAACATAAAATGTTTGTTGGTAAACAAAAACTCGTTGATAAATACAATTATATACAATACTGCTGGATGCAAAAAGTTAAAGCCGACATTCGAAATTATACTTCACAAAAAAGAGAATAAACTGAATGAATGTTGAGGAAATACTGCCACAGGGATTGTCTCTGTAATCGTAACCAAATTTGTCCCACAATTTTGTTTGTTAACCTGTGGCTGTAATACATAGGATTCTCAGAAAACATGCATGCATGTTTGTAAACTATACAAGTCAATAAAAATGGAAACAAAGAGGAAAATTTGTGAATTTGTTTTTACAAATTCATGAATCTTTGAAACAAAATTACGACCCTAACTTGGGAACTTATTCATGGATTGTTCAATAATATATTGATAAAATTTAAACTGTACGCAGAAAATTTACTTAGTCATGTTATTTATGGTAATGAGAAGGGGTATGGTACTTAGAATATTATATTTCGAGGCATCCAGTACTTTGTATTCGTTAATATACCCAGAATGTACTCCTGAGATAACTTTAGATATGTTTGGAGGATACAAAATAAATATGTATATATATGTTTTGCTTTTGCTTTTGAGTCAAAACATGAACCTAATCACCATTCGGATCGACCATCTCCGATTTGAATTAAATTCACCATAACTGTGTTACTATACTAGTTCATGACGAGCATCAAATTTCAGAGTCCAGACCCTTTCGGTTACCGAAATGAAGCCACACGACCTACCGCAATGGCTAACGTTTGGTGAATGAGCGCTGGCAAAGTTGGATGGAGATCCACTATTTTATCAGAAAATTGTGTTCAGCGACGAAGCTCATTTCTGGTTGAATGGGTACGGGAACAAACAAAATTGCTGCATATGGTGTGAAGAGCAGCCAGAAAAATTCCGAAAAATGCACTGTTTGGTGAGAATTATTGGCCGGTGGCGTCATTGAACCGTACTTTTTTAAAGACAACGAAGGCAGTAACGTTACTGTGAATGGCAAGCGCAACCGTGCGATGATTACAAACTTTTTTTTACCCAAAATGGAAGAGCTGGACTTGGATGACATGTGATTTCAACAAGACGGTGCCACATGCCACACAGCTTGCGATACAATGGCCCAATTGAGAGAGGGTCCAAAATTGAATAAAGCGTATAGACAATTCGAGGCGCAGCCACGGTCAACATTCATATGAAATCATCTTTAAACGTTATATAGACCGTTCTATCGACTCAGATAAAGATTTCATACATTTCTCTAAATTTTATGTTTTATTAAAAAACCACCCTTAATTAAATTTTAACCCTTAATTTCAATTATAATTAAATTTCTAGCAATAATAATGCAAACAATTTCAAATTTATTCATATTTTTCAAAGAAAAATATTCTCTTGTAAATAACATATAAATCATTTATGCCGTACTTAAGTTTCTTATTAAGTTTTGTAAATTCATTAATACATTTGTTTATAGTGTTGTCAAAAAGATCTAGGATAACCGATAAAAACGTAATAATGATATATGACATAATAAATTATGAATTAACTGATAGACAATTAAGAGATTTTTTAGAACAATAACACTGATATCATACACTAGAAACGGAAGACGTTAGCAGATTTAAAATATTTGTTTCTCTAATTTGAAATATTTTTCAAAAGATATTAAAAATATGTTCACACTAACGAGGCGTATAAGCCGGATTATGGTGCAAATATAGCTCATAACAGAAATTAAAAATAAATTTCTCCTAAAAAGAAAACCGCTTTTATAACCAGATTTTCAAAAAATACAGTTTCCTAATAATAATCTTAATAGATTGAACATTTTCAATTTCTTATTTTTGTTATCGGCGAGGAAAATCTTTACCAGCAAAATTGGAATAGTGCCGCCAAGCGTTTCCATGAACAAAGTGAAAAATCTGACGCATGACTACATTTTGCACTCCGCCAGCAATTTAATAGCTCCTTGGAAAAATATTAAGTGCAAGCTTATTTTTACACCCTTTACATATATGAGAGGGTACATGTCAGTTTGTCATTCCGTTTGTATAAAAAATTATATATTTTTTTTAATATAATGGAGCTTCAGTCACATTAAACGATTAGTTCTTTTGATCCTACACTAACACATCGACAGAGAATCACTTTTTGAGTCGTCTTAGCGATTTGGTCTTTGTGTTGGAATCGATCCATGTATAAACCTAGTCACCATATGAACCATATTCCCGATTTTTGTATAAATTCGCGTAACATCTAACTGATTTTGAAATTAGACAAATATCAAAAAAATACCATATTACACCATTAAAATTTCGGACCCATGCACTTTTGGACTAGTTTAGGGTATTCTATAGTCGGCATGTCCGAAATTAAATATCTTTCCCGTTTAAACTTTAAATCAATTTTTCTCAAACCTTTTTTTTTCGAAAAACTGCTCTGAAAGAGTTCGCAATTTTAAAATCCTAAATTCTGTTTGTAGAATTTTTTATTTAATTTTCAACTTCAAGGTCGGATATCAAAAATCAAAAAATGTATGAACGTAAAAATTTTATTAGTCCCCAAGTGAAAATCGAAATATATTTGAACATACATGATAATAAATGGGCTTGTATATGATAATTAGTTCGTATATGATCATAAATGTGATGGTATATGATCATATATGTGTTTGAAATTTTTGAGCTCAATAGACTGTAATTTTGTTACTGTTTGGAAATTCGATTTAGTATTATATATCTGAGGATATCTACAATCGTTTAACTGTAGTGGAGAACACTTACCAATTTAATTGAAATGAAATATCATAGTTTCTTGAGAAATACAAAATTTTATCAAAAACTATTATTTTCTAATAATTAATCTCTCCCGGTTTCTATTTGCTTAAGTTTATGTTGTTGTTTTTTTTCAAATGAAAGCTAAAAGTGACATATGATAGCTAGCATCATGGAAACAGATATCATGATATTGTAATAATATAGAAATTAAGTGTCTTCACTTGATATAAAATAATTCTGATAATTGCTTGCTGTCGATATATTGTATTGTATGATTGTTGTTTAATTACAATATATATCGCTCATACACGCATTTGGACTTTAAATGCAAAAAATAAAATTAAAATTAATAAAATATTAAAGGTTCTAACTTAGGTGGTGTCTTTAGTAGCGTCTATTAAAATAAATCAAATTTGTTCATAAATATTTTGAAACTTATAACTGGTTTTTAGATCCACTAAGAAAGTATATAATTTTCTAATCTGGTCCTCTTACATG
Organism: Eustalomyia histrio; assembly: GCA_949748255.1. Lineage (NCBI taxonomy): Eukaryota > Metazoa > Arthropoda > Insecta > Diptera > Anthomyiidae > Eustalomyia > Eustalomyia histrio. Next base: position 126,870,995 of record OX456523.1, read on the forward strand.
AAAAGAAAAAATATACTTAGGACAATCATATTCGAAGCGCATCATATATATATGGGTTTATGATTATCATATTATGATTAATATATTTTATGTAAATTTATGTTTATGTAATTAATGTAATATATTTTATGTAAATATTTATATTTACCCGTCTGATATTTATAAATTTTAAACATTATAGTAAAAAGCAAACTGACTGAAAGTTATGCAAAACCATTTTTTTTTTTATAAAATAAGACAATAATATGACTGTAGATGTAAAATGAATTTTTTATTTGACTTTTAATTATTTATTGATGGTTGCCGTCACTTTGTGCTTGCATAAATATCATAATATTTTCGGAGGAATTACGAAATAAGAAAATATTAACTAAAAAATGATGGCAGTGAACATGTTGTTGGTTAGAACTTTTTTCAACCCAATAACTCGTAGCAGTAATCATGTTGAAAACAAGTTTTTCTCTGCATGTAAAATCCTCCACTTTGACTAATTGAATATCATAATTCAAGCATCAAAGATTTTGTTGCTAACGTTTAATGTATATGCAGAACACCTTTTTCGAAACATAACCTTTAAATAAAAATATTTTAACTTACATTCAATAAAATGCTTTTAATAGTTTCAATTTGTGTTTTTGGTCAGAAAAATTGTTTAATTGTAATATTGTTTTTATATGGTACATGTATACATTTGTGTAAGTGGATGTGTAGGCAATTTTACTCATAAAATATGTGCAGTCGAGTGCATGTAAGCGTGTATAATCAAAAATTTACATTTTTACTCTATGTATATTGCAATTTACCTTTTGAAATTACAATACTAATAATAATAATACTTATACTAATAACAACACCATGTTATCGTTAACAAACAAAAAACAATTTGTTGTTTTTTTTAAATTAAAATTTTAACAATTAAAATGTTAACCCTGTAGTGGCATAAAGGTACTTGTCGGTAAAAATATAACATAACATATATAAGAGATTCTAAATTGTATGAAACCTGTATGTTTGCTATGTTCGATTGGTATGTGTTGTCGATCTTAAGTTTACATTTTCATTTAGAATTTGAAAAAATTAAACAGTAAATTTCCAAAAAAAAATAAATAAATAAAAATATATAAGACAAAATGCAAAAAAGTTATAAAGATCAATGCTAGAGGGAATGCAACCTTTCGACTATTGTCATAGTAACATTTAATTAGGATCTCCAACCATATAATTTCTAAATGAATATAAAACTGTTGAATTATTGAATATATATGTATGTATTAACATAACAAACGGCATTTAAAAAATATTTGCTTTAGAAACCTTCCACAGAAAATTGTCATAAAAGTATTACAATTTTGTTTAGATATATAAATAAGTACCAATACCCATAATAAAAATTTAGCATAGTGTTAACATAAGTTTTACTCATAATGCTCTTGTTAAACTTATAATAGTACTGTCGCTAAATTCCTCCAAATTTCGAAAAAAATTATTCACAATCATAAACATTCTAATAAATTAGCAGGCGGTTAAAAAATTAACTAATAAAGAAAACACAACAAATTTGAAAAAAGTTTTCTTTATTTCTCAACATAATCTCCTTTTTGCTTCAATACCCGGTTTATAGTAGTCTAGCTTCTTAAAATAGCTATTTACAGCAAATATTTTACCATTTTTTAAGTTTGGAACGTGAAAATAATAATTTTTTTAAAGTTTTAGAGGTGAATTTGACCATCTTAATAAAGACCTTTTGTCTGTGCAAACAATCAAAATTTGGTGAACTATTTAAAAACTTTCCAAATTTATATAAATTTACCAATAAGCAAGAACTTTCGTCCCCGAAGAGGAATAAAATGTCACATAAGTTTCCTGTAATATTATAAATTTCATATTCATCGGTGCCGACTATTGTAAATACTGTCGAAGTCAATGTTCTTGATTGAAACTTCTGGCCTGAGAATACTGAGAATACTAAATAGTGTTACTGTTGACTCATTGTTTTTAGTTTATCAAAATTTACTTCAAAAACCGGAAAACTATGCAGAATATGTTATTTATTTTAAATATTATTAATGGTGATAACTGTTCTGGATTTTTGATTTATGAAATTACGCATTAAACCAATTAGACAGATTTATAAATTTTGTACTTAATCTTATGTAATAAAAAATGTTATTATTATTAATCTCAAATCTTAGTTACATAATTCAAAATTATTTTAAATTCATGATGAAGTTATTGTTATATTGTATAATTTTTAATTATTTTTTATAATGTCTGTAAGGATTAAAATTCCTTAAACAAATAAATAAATGAATCAACTCGAATTTTAATTCATTTATTTTGGTCAATATTTCCAATGTGATCAATTTTTACTATGTTTGCAAATTAACTGAGATCGTTTATTTTTAAAGCCTTCAAAAAAATACTAAACAACATGACGCCTTGAAACTTAAAACATATATTTTATAAGGTTGCCACTTTTGGGCTGATCTTGGGACCACCATTCTGGTTTAAATCTCGTTGGAGGTTTTATAGAAGGAACTACTAAATATTTATAAACATTCTCTTACACTAAAGGGTTAAAAGTAGACACACAAAAATCTTTAAAATTAAATTTAATATTAGGATGATAACACAATTCATTACATTTAACAATAGCTACGGATTTTCTTTTCAAAATATCAAAACAAAAGAATCATATATTTATTACATCTATTTTTTGTGAAACACCACAAAACCATTAAATTTAATTTTAACAATATTGTTTAAAGTTTTGAAACGAACAAAAAAAATTGACTAAAACATTTCTTTTTTACTTTTACTCATTTTCTTTGAACAAAACAATGTAAAGGAAAAATAATAAAAAAATCCAAAAAGTAGCCATGCAACCTAAAGGAAATCAGATCATCTGAAAAAAGCAAAAAAAAAAAAAAAACATCATCATGAATTACTGTTGCTCTTTCCAGTTTTTTCTCTCCCTTCTTTCCACAATATCCTTAAATGGTTAAAAAAAATAACATTGGCTTACCAAAGCAAAAAATTAGAAAAAAAATTAAAACTAAAATTATTTTAAAGCCATCATGTCATGACCAGCACAATGTAACTAAAGTGGTTGGTTAACTTCTTTTATGTCTCTGTATGAGTGTTTGTATGAATGTATTTTTAAGGAGCATGAAATTTAGTTTGCTACTACTACTTTTTTCCAAATTTCATTTGCAACTTTACACGTACATATATTGTCTTAAGTTTTATTTAAACGTAAAAGAGAGTTATGAATATTGTAACTTTGAAAAAAATTCTAAATGTAAAATGGTTAAGTTTACTATTTTAAATACTTTTATCTCATTGATTTTTAGCGCATAATTGATTTTTTTCTTAACTAGGACGATAAGAAAATATATTATGTTTGTTTGTATTTTTTTACCAAATGTAAAGAGTTTTCTTATAGATTTTCTATTTTAATGTTTTAAAATTACGTTGGTGTTATATTCTTAGAAAAAGTAATTTTAAAGATATGTTACCAAAATACGCTCATTTATTCCATAATATTTTTCTGAAACAAAAAACTTTTATTCCACAGTACTTTCTTGATTATTGTTATCCTTTACGACGAACACCAAAATCCTTTTTATTTTTCCTAATTTTTTTTTAATTCTCAAAGCTTTTGTTGGTTCTTGTTTTTATTTATGCAGTTTGCTAAACTTTTTTATCTGTTTCGTAAGTGATTTTTACTCAAAAACGCATAATAAGAGATACAGTTTTATGTAAAAAAAAGTTGTATCTGTAACAATTGTGTTTTCCCTACTTTTTCAATTTCATTTTACCTTCTCTTTATTATCTGTCGTTTGTGGTTTAACGCTTCAAGTTCCTTATAAATCTAATTTGTAAATCTCAATGTAATAATAGTTTAACACGATTTTGAGTAAGTACTGAAAAATGTAAAAAGACACGAATAGTATTTGAGAAAAAAGAGATTCATTAATTTATAGTTTTGTGTCAAAGTTTTCTTTAGCTGACTTTGCATTTTTTTTTCTTGCGTTCAGACATTTTTTTCTTCGCATTCTTAAACATGGAAAAAATTTCAAATTAACTTTTTAAATAAAACTTCAAATTTGTTTGGTATACTGACCGCCTTTTAATTGTTAACTTATTTTTGCATTCGTACGCATTATTTGGCATGAAATTTTTATTGAAATTAAAGGTGAAAACATGTTTGGAAAAATAAAATACTGCAATTTAAAACTAAAAAGCGCTAAACTTAAACTAATTGCGAATTTTGATACAAATTCATGTTGAACTATTCTGCAATATACACAAAAATTCACATATTTGAAAAAAAAAACATATTAATATGTGTAATAGAGGGCATCCAGAAAAGTTTAAAGAGTGTTCCGATTGGACAAATTTTTTCGTTTACATATAAAAATTATTGTTATGAGATAAAGCGTCGATTTGATACACTAAAGTTAGTACATAGCTCTATTAAAAAATAGTACTACCAAGAAAAAATTACTTTTTTTAGTTTTTTCTTTTTGCAAAAACTTTGATATTGAATATATATATCTTTTTTTATCAATGATAACATAATACTATGAAATAATTCTATGCAAATCAAGAAAAAATTTTGTTTTTTTTTTTTAATTTCTAGTCCTACATTACGAGAATAACCTTAACCCGTAGCTTAGGTATGGCCAAACCTAAACCCTTTTCTGGATATTCCAAATACTTGTAATTTTTTAAAGCATTTTTAAACCTGTATTTGAAAATAGTGAATATGACACATATTCGGCTAACGAATTATAGACGGCAGCTATTTAATTTCAGCAGATTTAGAGAAAGAATACGATTTTTTGCCATAATTTGTTCTATAGGGTAACAGTTGATTTCTATTGTTGGGTAACAAAACAAAAATTATAGTATTTTATTCCAAATCATATGGGTTATAATCTGAAAATGGCATTTATATTGAACACCGTCCTCCGTTTTTGCCAAAGGCAAAGATCAAATATTTAGACAACTTGTGGCGAAAAAAATTGTCAGTTATTGATCTTCAAAAATAATACAACAAATTAATTATGAATTATGCACATGGGGTCGAAACGTTACAACTTTTGAAGACGCCAAAAAATATTACACTTGATTAAAAAAATCCACATAATAATCTTATAAACATTTTATACATTTTATGTGAGTCGCAAAGAAAGCTTAATTTCGGGGTATTTGAATTCCACCAGAAATCTTTTATACTAATATTAAAACCCTCGGTATTAATTCTTATGTCTCAATAGATTTATGAGATTAGTTTATTGCAAATGATTCACGGTTAAAATAAAAGTACAACTAGTTTAAAAACTTAAAAAGTTCAGTAAAAGTTCAGTATTTTTCATGTTCGCACCGTAGAGTTAAGCCAGTAGATATTTCTTCGAAATATGTACTTTTAAGTTGGATCCGTCAGGTAACTTTAGGAGGAATAGTAAAAAACATAATTCAGCGAAATCATTTTAGCATCACGAGTAGAGTATTCAAAACATAAAACCGGTAAACTAGTTTTTCAATTCTTTCCTAAATTAAAATAAACTGAAAGTCGGTTTTTTGGTGTCGGTGAACATGATTTTTATTTTTTTTATATATTTTTTTATTTCTGAGCAATTTTTCAATAGTTTTAGTTAGCGTTGCCAAACCGGACAACGTATTTGCTTTATTTAAAAATTGCCATCCAATTTAGTAGTAAACACACTTAAGATAGTTCGTAAGTTAAAACTACAAAAAATTTAATTTTTATTTGGAATACCTAAACTATAAAACAAAAAAGAAATTACATTTAATTTAAAACGCGGTCTACTTACTTTTCATCTCAATCAAATGGGTTTTGTCATTTATTTTTAAATGTTCTTTAAACAACTGACAAATTGGTAAAAATAAATGATTATTCAGTTAAAAACAAAATTTTTGATTTTACTTACCGATTCGGTAAAAATAAATGATTTATTCATTTATTTGAAATTGTTTCGGTATTTTGCATTTTGTTTTAAATCTGCAAAATGTAGATCCGCACACTTCATAAAAACATGTTTTTTGAATGGCGTTATGTGCGTTCATGAATTACTTGTAATTCTTATTGAAGTTATATTGTATATATACATACAAAGATTTTTTTGAAACAGACAACAAACAAAAATCAATTTTAAACAAATGAAAAAAAAAAATAAAACTGAAAAAATTCTTTAAATGACAGTAAATCATTTTAAACAACATTTTTTATACAGTTGTTCAAAATAAATATTTCCTTGAAAAATAAATGTGTGTTCCGTTATTTTTAACTGAACTGGAAAATTGTTTTTTAAATTGCCAACTATATACTAAATAACATTTTAAGTGTAGTTATTATGATGGTTGGAATTCAATACCATTTCATAATAATGGTAGTTGGCTACTTTAAGACCGGTATGAAAATTTTAAAATTGCAATTTCATGAAAGGCATATGTCTTTTTGTATAACCGGGTTTATTGTGCTACCATACCGGTTAAATTTTTAAATATCTTAAACTACCGTTATAAACTACCTAAGCATCGATTTATAACGGTATTTTGCAGATATAACAAAATTTAACATGAAATACTTTGAAATAAACCCCATGATATTAGAAGACTATTGGAATCGCAATTTTAAAATTGTCGCATAGGTATTAATCTGAGCGTGGTAGACAACTACCGTTATAATAAAAAGGTATTGTTTGCCAACCATGGTTCAAAAGACCTATCCAACGGATATATCCATATATTTCAACTTGCAAATAGCACAAATTGTATATTAAATTTTAAAGTTTTAAAGTGCCGCTTACCCAGCAAAAAAAGTGGCAAAAGGAGAGAAAAAGAAGCAGTGATATTGATTCCGGTGTTGTAAAAGTTTGGATCGGAACTAATGATTTTTACGTAGTAGTGTCAAAGGGTGGAAGTCTTCTTTTATGATTCTCTTTCATTGCATCTAAAGCAGTTCTTATGGTTTAGTGAAAAATGAGATCTTTTGTTCTTCCCAAATAAATTTTTAATTTTAATTTAAACGGGACATTCAGTAGTCATTTTCCCAATGTTCCGTTAACTATACCAGTAAATTTGAATGACACATTTGTTGTTGTTTCCCATATAGAGTTTAAGTTTGACTGCTGGTTAAATTATAACGGGATATTCAGAGACTTATTTTTTAAATTTTTTTATTTGAAATTCGAAGTTAAAAACATATACAAATCACTTAAACCTGATAACTTGTTTTAAAATAACCAAAGTTTAGTTATTAAGCATAGTTATGAATATCAAATTTATATGAAAATATCTGTGGTTAACGTTTAACTTTGATTGTTTTTTAAAATACTCGTAAGTTAGCCGTCATAGCTTTGAAAACAGCTAAATGTCATTCAAAATCACATTTTTTGGAGGTTGTTAAAAATATCTCCTTTAGAAGAGGAAAATCAGAACTAAATGATACTTTGAAATCAATGAAAAATTGATTCCTTAAGAAACATTTCAATTTATTTTAAAAGTAGTAACTACAAATACGATTATTGGAATCAAATATAACATTAAATTAGGGTTTCAGTATAACCAACCGCATTATGGATTTAATTGATTATAGACCCCACTAATGATTGGTATTGGCAAACGAATTTTATACTGGATTTATAATTATATTCATAATTAGCCTTGAAAATTTATAATTGTTTGTGTTGTCTAATACTCCGAATTTCCTAGTGCAAGTTCCGGCAAAGGCATATATTTAAAAAAGTAATTTTTTTAATTAAAATAAAATATTTAAATAGCAAGTTACAAGTTACATCAATATATGTTTTTAATAAAATTTATGAATAATATGTAATACAGTTTGAAAAACTCTGTTGATGTTAATTGAAAACAAAATTAACTGGTGTCATACAGGCTTAAGTATTGCATCAAAAAGATCTTGTTAAATATATGAGCAGTTGACTTTTTCCTTCTACTGACATTTGTTTAAATACAAATAACCAATTCATAGACACATTTTTGTTGCTGTTTTACTTTATGCCAAGGACAGAAAATGTAACAATTTTTATTTCCTTCTTAAAAATAAAACCTTAAAGAAATCCTATGATAATCCGTTGGCCCTTGAAAACGGACTGCAAAAAACAACACTTGAGATTTGTTTCTTTTTCAAACTTTAATAAGAAGTAAATCTTTTTGCAAAGGCGAAAGAGTTAAAAAGAAAAACAAAACAATGATAAAACTAAACTAAAAGAATTATAACTGTGTGTAAAAAAATGCTTTGAATAAGGACTAAGAAAAAAGTGAGAAAAAACAAGTAGGAGCGGCTAAATTCGTCCGAATCTTATATACCCTTCACCATGGTTGGGAAAAAACTGAAGTTTATATATGGACATATATGGAATGGACAGATTTATATACGGACGCCTTTAAGAGAAAATTAACCATTGAGTTTGGTGATAAAACTTGGACTCGGGAAGATTTATGGTTCCAGAAAATATGTATTTAAAAAAATTTATGTTTTGGGCAAAACTTTTTTGTATCTAAACCGATATTTGCGAGTTTTTGGATCTTTTGCTATATAAGACGTATCCATAGGTCATATTACAGCTCTAAAATAGTGTTTGTTGTTTGTGTATAAAAGGTGAAGAGGTGAAAGAAAAGAATTTCAACAAATCGTTAAAAGAAATCACTAGAACTGCATGTGTTTTATTTTTACAAAAACGTTTGATTTAGCTGGCATTTGCAATTGGGATTTTATTTCGTTTTTTTTTATTAAAAATATTTTTAATTTCTTTAGCTTAATTTTAAAAATTTGAAGGAAAATAGTTTATAAATTTTTGTTTTTATAAATTATTATAAGTTATGACCTAAAATAGTTGCTTTCAAAGGGGAATTATGTAAAAAATTTTCTTAATATATGAGAAATAAAATGGTTTAAAAATCTTTTTATGAATTCTTTTAAATCGGCGTCAAAAATAGAAATAAAACCGTTTGTATTTTGTTTATATCAGAGGGTTTTTATAAAAATTTTGATGTTTTTAACCTATTTATGGATTATTTAATTATTAATTTAAAATTTTACTTAAATTAATTATTTAATGTTAAAAAAACAAAAAAATTCCTTAGAAAATATAAAAAAATTTTACAAAAAAAAAAAAAGTTAATAGACGGGGAATCGAACCCGCGAACCCGCGTCTAAGAGAAAAAAAGTATTTCTGACATACCGTTTAGACAATCTAGCTATTGAGGTCATGCGAAATCATCGTTAATATAATTAAATAAACATCTTTAGTTCATTAGAGTTTTGTTTGGTTTTTATTTAAATTACACATCTTTGTATGGGTTTGTTGTATGTGTATAAAAGTTGAAGAGGTGAAAGAAAAGAATTTCAACAAATGGATGTTTTTTATGCGTAATATCAACATACATATAAAAACAAAGGGATTTTACGGAAAAAATAGGGGTAGTCCTGGTTTTCTGCTAATATCTCAGCCATTTATTAACCGATCTGGCTGATTTTTAATAGCAAAAAGAAATGGATCACATTTAACAGAAATATATAACAATCAAGTCCTCATCATGTCTGGGGTCTTCGGAAACCCCATTTCAACACACAGACGGACATCGTTAAATCAACTTCGCTCTTCATTAGGACCCAGAATATATATACTTTATAGGGTCTAAGATCAATATTGTAGAAATTACAAACGGAATGACAAACTTATATATACCCTTCCACCTGTGGTGAAGGGTATAATAAGTGTAGACATCTATTAGTTGGTCCAGACCGAAGAAATGATACTTTACGAGCCAATAGTGGGTTATATAACCCATTACCTGGTAATCGCAATTAATTTACTTTTCTTATTACTTTTCTTATAACTCGTATATGGCTGTGTTGCACAAGATAAAAATATGATATGTCCTAGTGCTGGGAATCGAACATAGTACTCCAAGTTCTATCATCTGAGCTATCTCGACATGTATCATTTGATAGCCAAATAGATAAATGACTTGATTCAAACAAGTAGTTTTATGCCCCAGAATACAAAACATCAAAAATATTGAGTCTAAAAATAGATCATAAGTAATGCATATTTTATGCTTTGAAGTAATGTACAGAATGACTAGTTATTTATAGCTCATCAGAATAAGTTTTATAATAATAAAGATAATGAGTTGGCATCATTGCTGGTAGGGAACAAAATAATGATACCTTTTACTGCTTCTACACAATCAATCACAAGCAGTAACCGGAATATTGCCGCTCACTTTAAAAGTATTTATTGACATGTAGCTTGGAATACAACAATTTATCAGCTTTAATCGTCATATGCTTCGCAACATTCTGAAGGTGCTGTTTACATTTATGTACTGTAGAGTACCACAACTAGTAAAAAGAAACCTTTAAATTGCATCAAATTAATTACAATCTTGAAATCATTAAATTTATGTAGACCGTAATAATTATACAACTGTTTTGAACTTTGTGATGCTGTTGCTGTTGTAGTATTGTTGTTAGCTGATTTTTTCGTCTTCTTTAAATGGTAAAAAAAAACCATTTGTAACAAGATATATTTTTAATTTAGCTTTGAGTTCTAGAAAGAAAAACATTTTTAATTGTGTCCTTTTTTGTAACAGCTTAGGTCTAACCTTTAACTAGAGGCTGTTTAATTTGAGGCTGTTTAAATTGATATCTTTACAATTGTGTTTAACAGAAATTGTGTCTTTTTCAGTGTTATTATAATAAAATAAGCACAAGTGTCCTCTAGCGTCTGTAGGTTCGACTAAAAGCTGTCCAACAATACGTTACTAACACAGATAGGCCCAGTTATTGAAAAGAAATGTTAATAATTTATAAAATATATTGTGGGATATGTTGTTTTTTTGGTCAATGTTTTTTCTTCAAATTTTTGAAAAAATGGCTTGAATGAAGTAGTGACATATTTAAATATTCGGATACACTGGTGTCATCATCTACCGAATCATATTAGAGAGTAGAAAATACTTGATTTTAACAAAAAACTGTGTAAAATTTAACAAATGTATTCTTAAAATGTAACTATTTATAAATGTTTTTTATGCTTATGCGAATTCTTAGTAGTGTGAAAAAGGATGCTAATGCGAGTTCTTAGTAGTGTGACAAATAAGGATGACTAAAATCTTTGTCTAAATCAGTGTTTACACAAATATTCGTTGTTAATATTAGTCAAACCTATTTGCAGGTTTTTGTTATTCGAAACCAATTTGTTCACATTTTAGACGAACCTTTTAATGCTTGAGGACACATGTGTAGGTTACAAAGTAAAAACTATCCCGTTTAGGCGTAACATTTTCAATACCTAAACATTATTATGGAATGCATTACGTGCGATTATTGTATAAGCAATAGAATTCTTTAACCATGATTGGCAATCACTAACCCTAAAATAAAACCCTTTCAGAGCTATATTTTTAACCTAAAAATAACAATAGGGTAATAACATAAAGTACCGTTAACCGTAATTTTTTTAATTTTTTTTGTTTTTTAACTCAATAGTCTCATTAATGAAAATTTAAATTTTAGCTTCTATTGGCTAACTATTTATTTCTTAACCTTTTAATAACACTAACAACAAACATACAGTTTTTTTTAAGAAAAAAAACACCCAGAAAATTCTCTTTACTAATTAATGTGTTGCTTTCTTTGGAAGGGGGATAGAGGAGAGATGAAACGTATTAAAAGTTGATGCGAGATGATAAATTTTAGAACAGTTGTTTTGCGTTTTGTAAATTTTTATATGAAAAATAACAATTTGCCAACATTTCAAACAAAAAATTGATAGAAATCAAATTTGAATAGACGTTACCGACTAGTAAGTAAGGTTAGTTTTTAAATGAAGAATCAATTGAAAGTCATAGAAATATAACTTTAATAATTTGTGTATGCATATTTGAATAATTTAATTTAATTTTCTATAAAAAAGGGATTATTTGTTTTTAGAAACAGCAAACATAAAATTTAACAGAAAATATAACTTCTACTGAAATTCTGTATTTTTTACAGTTTGTTTCTGAATGACTCATTCAAATTGTTAATAAAAATACACTCAAAAAAAATGAGCTAGAATTTAGAAAAATTAACTTTTAGAGGAAAAATTGAAATGAAAACGGCGCCAAAGACACTTTTTACCAATATTTAATTTCCCTGACATTTTCGTTTAAATTAAGAAACAAATTTTACCTAAAATTTGGTCAAAATTTTTAAATTATAGAAAAATTTTATTAGAAAACAGTTAAATTTCCTCCTAATTAGTTCATACTTCACGTAAAATGTTACTGTTAGTTAGGAAATGTTTCCTTGGTTTTAAGAAAAATTTTATTTAAGTTATAGATAATTTTTTTTACTAAAAACTAGGACTTAACTCCCTAAAAATAAGAAAATATTTTCTAACAACAAGTTAAATAGCACTTATTTTAGGTGAAAATTACCCTTATCCTGCTTCTATGGCAAGTAATTAAAGTAATTTACACTCATTAAGTAAGTATTTCGCACTTTCGGTGGACATCCGCTTTGTGAGGACACTGCTCTTAACAAGCTTTTTGCTATACATTTTTGTCTTAAAATTAAATTGAAATATTAAATTCAATTTCATTAGCAAAAAAGTAAACAATTTAAAAAAATGTACTGAAACGTAATAAATTGTGACAAAGTCAGATCCTTTTCGTAGTTAATTAACGGTTCTGCTTGAGAGAACTACAAAAAGGGACGCCCTAAGTGACACACGGCATCTATGGCTAAGGAACTAATTTAAGGGATTTGTTCCAAAAATACAAAATATCACAATTACGTTGAAAAATGTCATAAGTTTATTTTATGGTATTTTTATCTTAAACGTTATTTGACATAAACTAATTCAAACTTTTTTATTATTAAGTGAAAAAAATAGTTCGATAAATATAAAGTTTAATAAGCGCTACGTCAATTATAGGAAATCCATTATACCGTAATGTTTAAAATGTGCCTGCGATATTTTGTATTGTAGTCAACAAACAAAATTATTACATAAAAGCTCAAATTCAAATTTGTTAACCTTTTGCTAACAAAATTTTAAAAAATATTTAAAGCGACTTTAAGTTCAATGTTAAAGACTGTTAAGATTAGAGATGGGCATGTAAGCCATTTTTAAATCACGCACCAAAAATTACAATCATGCACTATAATTTTTTTTAAATGGCTACTTTAATTTGTTTCCTTTAATAATATTTTTTTTCTTGGAAATTAGGAAAACTGACTAGTTTGTATTTAATTTATTGTTTTTTTTTTTTGGAACAACAAAAAAAATCCTCTACCAAATTTTATTATTTTTTTCGTAAAATCAAGAAATATTACTTAGGAAAAATATGAATTATTTCTGAATAAATAAACAATTTCGTTTTTCCTCAAACAATTTTTCTAAGTTTTAATAAAATTTTACTTTAATTGAGAACAATTTATAAACTATTTTGAATGAAATTTTTGATTATACTTTAGTTTATGTCTTTTTTTAGTGCATTTTTATGAATTTCAATATATTTTTCATTTAAAAACAAATTATACGTATTACTTTTTCAATAAACTACAGTCGGTAACGAAAAAAATATATTGTGAGTGTACATCTCTGTGTGTGTTGTTTTTAGTAATTACATACAAAAAAAATAAAAAAATTCAATATCAAAAACAAACTACAAAAACGTTTTTTTTTTCTAAGTTTTGTCAGTTAAAAATTTATGGTTATTTTAAACGACTTTCGATTGTTTTTACAACTTTTGTAGATTATTAAACAATGACTGAAATAAACAACAAAATCGGCTGTATATAATTAGAAATCAGTAGTCCTCTTTTTGATTGTATTTTCGATTAATTAATTATGTATTTTAGATTATTTTTAAGGAAATAATATTGTTTGTGCCACTTTCAAAATGAAAAATTAATAAACTTAAAGGAAGGAAATTTCGTCAGGATTTCAAAAATAAATAAAGCCCTTAACACGTGGTCCCATGAACGGGTAAAAATTGTAAACAGCATATATACACTCAAAATATATTTTCCGTTACCGACTGTAGTTTATTTAAAAACAACTACTAAAATTGCATACAAATAAAAATAAAATTTTCAATTAAAAAAACACAAAAATCGATTTTTTCAACGTTTTGTCCGTTAAAAATTTATGGTTATTTTAAACGACTTTCGATTACTTTTATTACTTTTGTCGATTATTAAGCAATGATTGAAAACAGATAACAAAATGGGCTGAAAATAATAAAAAGTCAGAAGTCCTCTTTTTGATTGTATTTTATATTAACTTAATTTCTATTTTAGATAATTTTTAACAAAATAATATTGTGTGTACGTAGATGAAGAGAAATTTTGTAATCATCACAAAAATATTTTTTTCTATGATCCATGAAATCAAATCCAAAAAAATTAAAAATTTTTTCCTGCGGCACTTTTAACATTTTACGAAAAAAATGTTTTAGAAAAAATCGCTAAAAGCTAAAAAATCCTTTATTTCTACACTATTTGTCATATTAACCAGCGTCAAAAATGTATTACATTGAACACCTTTTTTTTTCTGTAACTATGTTAACTATGCAGGACTGTTTTTAAAATAACAAAACTATAAATCATATAAATGATAAATACTTATGTATGTGTGTATGTGCAAAATTTCATAATTAAAAACACAAATTTAATTTCATTAAACTCCAATAATCCTTTAACGGACGTAAATCATCGTCGCAAATTACATGTAGTTAAATCGTATATATTTATGTTACCATAAAAACCATCATCATCATCGCTATTATTGGCATCATCATCGTGGTAAATATTTCAATCTTAATGGTTTAAATTGAATTATAGTTACACGTTTTATTGTTTTGCTAACAATTGATGAAATATTTCCAAAGCTAGTGTAATAAATATTATATATACAAGCGAGGGTTATCCCGAAGATTTTTGGATAAGAAAATTTTTGGATAGTAACAAAACAAATTTTTTTACATTTTTGTACTTTATTTTTCTTTTCAAAATATATGCAAATTTTTTTTCGAAATATATGAACTTAGTATCTCAGAAACGTATACATATTTTGAACTGAATTATTTAGTCTTTAGACCAGTTACAGTAACTATCTGTCCCCTATAAACTTTTGTGGATTTATTTAAATATTTGTCATTGTTATCATTCTATATTCTCTTTTACATTAATTTGATTTACAACAAAAACATAGCCTTACGTCCTGTTCTTTTTATTCATCTTATTAATTAAGTCTTTAAGTTTTAGAAGTCAGTCAATATACAACCATTGATTAATAAACAGTGAATTTTAATCCAAAAAGAAAATATTAAACATTGTGTTTTTATTTGAATATTTTATAAGGTGGCGTTTTAAATTCTTAATGCGACTTAATAAACAGACAAAAATCGTTGTGTGTCAGGTATCGATTTTATGGAAAATGGGTCATAATTTACAGCTAAAGCAGTTTTATAACGGTCTTTTAATTTTCTAAATGAACGCAAAATCCGCCAAACAGGCGGTAATATTCTTTAAAACACCTCTTCTGCAACCGATTTTGTTGGATTTTGTTTAATTTGAAACAAAAAATTGCGACTATATTGTAAACCGATTTTAAGCTACCAACATTAATGCCTCTAACTTATGATACATCACATGTCTGTAAAGCTAAATCATAAACCGCACAGCATCAATATCTTCTGGAATAGCAGCTATTTTTGGACAATCTTAACGAATTTTATTGCGAATTTACTAGAGGATCCAATATGGCGACCACAAATTTTTTGATTTTAATATATTACATATAAACCAAGCTTCCCACGGTGGTATATGGTTTCTAAATGTCGGCTTTGTGGGACTATATTTTTTTTTAAAAATATTCATTGCCAGGAAGTAGAATAAATAATATTTTTGTTTTTAAATTTAACATACAGACGGGAGTAACTAGAATGCCACAGTTTCTTTCCATGCTGGGACTCGTCGGTGGTTAGCTTATGTGTCAATTGCCCAAAGTATTTTGGTTGTTGAATTGTCTCTATATGAAAAATCGGCAGGCCTCTACAGCATTTTACTCGCAGCATGCACCTCTTAACAGTCGGCACAGCGATGAGTGTGGCTAATTGAAGTTTTGTTATCCCC
The DNA here is from genome assembly GCA_949748255.1 of Eustalomyia histrio. Lineage (NCBI taxonomy): Eukaryota > Metazoa > Arthropoda > Insecta > Diptera > Anthomyiidae > Eustalomyia > Eustalomyia histrio. The sequence continues at coordinate 126,887,184 of OX456523.1, forward strand.
AGCTAGTGGCGTCCCCAGAGGGAAGCCCGGGCCCCCGAAATTATTTTCAAAATACAATTTTTTACTATGTTTATATATGTTATATACAAAATAGCTTGTATTTATTTTGTTTCTAATTGATTTTCTTTACAAAACCAATTGATTTTTTTGCAAGTCCAATTGGTTTTTACCAGATTTTATTAAAGTTTGTACGGAAATGAGAATAATTTACTTTGAAATCAGTGAAATTTGCTTAATTTTCTCTCAGTTATCGAGCCTTGTAATATATACAACTAAGCCTCCCTCTAAAAAAAAATAAATAAGCATTTTTGCTGGAATTAAAGCTAAAATCAAGTGTTATTCAAGTCATTTCTTCCAATTTCAAATTTGATTTATACCTTAATTACACTTTAATTCAATAGCATATTCCAGCAAAATGGACACTGGAATTCAAGTCGAACATTAAATTAAGAATATACTTTAATTCAAGCCTAGAATCACATAATAATAACACTTGTTTTCAAACCCTAAGTTCAAGTTTAAATAAAGCCATAAAACCTCGGTACAATTTATTAACTCTTTTTGACATACATACATAAATTTTTATAGTTGTAGTTTTGTATATTAAATCTTGATTTTTTGACCTTCGATGTTTTTTTCACCAATCCTTTTTTAGAAGCGTTGAAATTTGTAGAATCTTCCTAAAATAATAAAAAACATAAAGTAAGGACAGAGGTTTGCACCAAATAATGTGGCTTAACTTGGAAGAAATTAAGATTTTATAAAATTCTTCACAGGAAAATGTTTTAATTTTATTTTAAAATATTGACAATAAAAGAAAAATATGAAACAAATTATTTTTATTTGTATGAACTTGATTTTGACTCTAAAAAACACTTAAAATAAAGCACAATACAAGCAATATTTACAGCACTTGCATTTCTAACTTTTCAATGTTTATTGGGTAATTATTATCCACACTGGGTAAAAGCAACCGAAAATACACTTAAGTTTTTAAATACTGATCAATTGCCTTTTTTTATTTAACTTAACACCTTTTATATTTTTTCGAACGTTTTCTCAAACTATCTTCTACCTGCTATTATCAGTATCAGTATCTTTACCTGCTATTATCAGTATTGGGTTTAAAAATTAGCTAGCTAAAAAAATCTAAACTCAGGTATTCCAATTTCTATGAAATCTAAAAATTGTTTAAATATTTTTTAAAGAAAATTTTAAAATCTTTTGTCAATTTATATTTAGTTTAGAAATTATTTAGCTACCTCGCACAGGTCCTAAGTGCAATTATTTAATTTGTATATTTCCTTTTAATACAAAAAATTCGTGTTTCCAATTGTTTAACTTTTTTTTGAATTAAAAATCTGAGCTTCAAATATGTGGTAACTGGAATCCCCAAAATTTTAGATTAATGAGTTTATTTTTTATATCAAAATAATGTATATAAAATTGAAAATATTTAATTAACAATTTAACTTATAAAGACTTTTGATGTAGTTATAGTAGTTAAAAAGTAAGAATTTATAAAAATGCTACCAAGTCTTGAAAATTCTTGACTTTTCTCTTTTAAATGCAAACAAAAATATTTGTCATAAAAATATTTGAAGCTTTTATATTAGTATTTTGATAAAATATTAAAAACAACAAAAGCTAATAAATAAATTATTTATTTGTTAGTAAATGTAGAGTAGAGCATACAATATAATTGCTATATTTCGTGTTTCGTTGAAGTCCATATATGAAAACAAGTAGTTATAGATATAGGGATATAAAAATAAACATTTTTTAAAAAAATTGACAATATTTCCCAAAAATAACAATTGAAATTTAAAAAAAAAAAATCCGAAATAAAAGAACAATTTAAACTCAAAAAATTAAAAATAAAATTCAAATCTTCGCAATCGATACTTAAAAAGTTCAATTAAAATTAAGAAAACTCTAACGCAATTCGCAATCGATACTTAAAAATATCAATTAAAAAATTATTGAAATTCAACAAATATTTATTTAATTTAATTTGGTATTTTTGAATTTCAGTTGATGTTTTATAAACCTGTTATGAATTATATTTGTTCTTAATGTATGAAAAACAAAATTTTCGCCTGCGGCGCCAACTTCTAAATCTATTAATATACGAAAAATAAAATGAAAATTTTTTAGCAAAAATCGCGTGATTTTTGTGGTAAAGAATTTATAATATATTGCACCAAGCCGAGTCTTTAACGTCTCGTAATAAGAATTTTGTAGCATAATAGATTTATATCAAAATGATCTAAACTCAGAGAGAAGCTTTAAAACACAAAAACAATCAAAATATACTTAATATTAAAATTTGTGAATAAAAAATTTGTATGAATTTAAAAACTGTAAATTTTGTTTTAATGCTTCAAAAGGGTCAAAAAATTTAGGTTAAGAAATTGGCAGCTTTTAGAAGATATATTTTGGCCCCCCCCCCCCCCCCTCGAAACAAAATCCTGGGCACGCCACTGTCCACAGCTTACACAATGCAGGGACTTGTCGTTTTATTTGATTTCATTTTCTAGCACCGTGCTATTTATTACGTACACGTCTTTATAATTTTTTTTTTTGAAGTACCAATTTTTTAAACAAATACATAGTTAAGAATACACCTGTTCCCGCCAACATATTTCTGCTATTTTTCTATTTTTCTATTTTTTTTTTTTACATTTTAAAATCAAACTAACACCACTAATACCATTTATGTAAAAAATTTAAATTTCAAATATGTATTAATTTAGCTGCGCACATGCATTGCAAGTAAATTTTAGTTTTAAACGATTTTAACTATACATATTTTCAAATATAACTTACTGTTAGTCGGCCTGCATAACTCTCTGCCTTCCTGCCTGACAACAACTAACTTTTTTACTTTTATTTACATATAGTATATATATATATATATTGTTTTTCTATTTGTTCATTTTTTCGGTTTTTATTACTTTTCATACATTTTGAGGAAAAATGATTAAAATCAAAAGGTAATAAATTTTTCACTTTTCATTTTTGTCAAAAAAAAGGTGTTACCACAATGACTACCATACACGTAAAGTAGGGATAAAACTTTTTGTATTTTTTGCAAATATTAAAAATAATTTGGCAGTGTAAGTCTGACAAAAATAAAAAGCAATATGGTATTACTTTTTTGCGGTCGTTGAAAACGTTTCCGCACCTAATGGCTTGAAGTTTGACATACCGTCTTTTTCAATTTAATTTTTGGCAATATCTTCTTATGGGATATAGCATTTTCAATTAATATCAATATCCTTTGACATACAATTTTTCAAAAAAAAAATGGAATAGGTTTCAATTATAGCTATTTTTGATTCTTTGTTATCTATTAAGTTTTGTTTATATCAATTTTCTTAATTTTTGAAAAGCGAACCTCTTTTTTGGATAGTTTTGAGTTCAACATAAATTAATCTTTAGCATGGGTAGAATAATATCTGATGGTGTTTATGAAGAATATTTTTAGAATTTTTTAAAAGTGCATTTCTTTCTCCAAAATAATCCAATAAAAAGATATGTACTGATACATGAGGATGTACTTACACATCCTAAAAATGTTATACCCCTTATATATAGTTGTAAAATAGACTATGCTCAGAAAGCATGTATATATGCACATTGACATAATATTTTGTTTTGAAATTTACAAACAGATTCATTGTGATAACATAAATTTTTGCCTACTGTATGGTTGTGGCCACAGAAATTCGGCTAAAATAGAATAGAATTTCGGTTGGAACCTTATACTTTAACTGCTGTACGAATATTTTTGACCGAACCATTCAGTCGGCAAGGATATCGGTTGTAAAATTTATCCTGTTTTTCTTTGTAAGAATAAGTTCAAAATCTTTTGTGAATTGAGTAAAACAATGAGATACAATGACATGTAGGCATGAAAACGTGAAGGCATCAAGACAATCATCAAGTCACTGATCCATCTAGCCTCAAGTTTTCAACACAGCCATGTAAAAATCGAAACATATATGAACATACATGATCATACATGGGCCGGTATACGATCATACATGGGTATACATGATCATAAACGTCCGCGCATAGTACATTATATGATCATACATAATATCATTTATTTTCAGATTCGAAATTTGATTGCATATGGATGTACATTTTAAAATATACTGCCATATACTCTCAAATTTCAGATCCAAAGATATGAGATTATGTTTGGTCATAAATTGAACTACTAATTGAATAATATGAACATGTATTCCCATGTATGATCATCTAAGTTCATATATATTTCGATTTTTCCATGGACAGTGATTATATTTAACAGTTTATTTAATAAAGTATTTTTTCGAGTTAAAAACAAAAATAAGCTATAATATAAAAAAAAATCATAAATACGTTTTGGACTAGCATAAATAAAATAACTGCATTAAAAACTTGAATTATGCGTTACTCTCATGATTGTCTCCTCGCCTTGGTGGCTCAATAGTTAGCTCGATGACTTCACCTATGTACATCCTGTAGTATGAAGTATTTAAAAAGAAAAAACAATTATTAATAAACTTGTCACATAAAATAGCATAAACGCAATTTGAACAACTTTTTGTACATAGTGTTTATAAAAATATTTTTAGTTTTTTAATACTAAATATGCAAATTAGTTTTTTATATTCAGATTTTTTTTGCATTTTTCTCCCCTTTATTTTTAGAATATTTATAGTATGTATGTGTTGCATTTGCATCATAAATTTATTGTTTCATATTTGAAAAAAAAAATGAATATGAATAAAGTTGTTCATTTACTGCCTTCTACTCTTGTATAATATTTGCATTTTCACATTGTGGTTTTTTATAAATCAATTAAAAAATAAGATAAAAAATATTTTATTTTGTCAATAGATATAATTTTACAAAATTAACATTCAATGATTATCCATTATGTAATCCGAAAAAGGATTTTTTGTATATTTACTATATCGATAAGTATTTGATTTTTAATGGGTGCAGTATAAAAAAAACTGTAATAAATTTCCCACTATTTGATTATTTGAATATAAATTTTCGGTTTTACAATTTTTTTCTCTGCGAGTTTTAGCTTCCAAAGAAACTGTATAGTACAGTAAATGACATTTTAATAGATGCATTTAAAATTCAAGCATATTGTTATCTAAAATTAACTATTGCATATTTACACAATATTACAGTTATAAACCTCATAAGGAGTGAAGCGACATCCTTTTTCATGTTTAATTTTGTGAGTCGCGTTTAATAATTTTAGTTATTTTATTAATGGATTTGGAGTAAATTGACGGAAATAAGAATACACATTTTTTTTCTTCGAAATACAATCATAAATAAGGAATCTTAAAACAGAAAATAAATATATATATACATATATATTTATATATATGACCAGGTTATATAAATAGGACGAAAATGAGTATATAAAAAATAGAGATGTCGAAAATAGAAAATTTTATTTATTTAAATACTTTCAGGTCTATGAAATGACCATTTGTAATCAGATCTTGGTTTTCAAATTATGATTTTTTTTAAGTTTTTGCAATACTGCAGGATAAAAATGTTTTCGGTTCTTCTGTATACAGATATATACACAAAAGTTTGATATAAATGTTTAAGCTGAAGAAAAACTGTCGAAATAAACTAAAACATTGTAGAATTACGGCCACGTAAGAGAAAATTGAAGTAAAATGGAATTATTTGTTAATAAAAATGCATTCTAATTTGTTTCTCATTACATTATTCTTATATTTGGCCCATCGATAAAGTTTTAGCAAAGAGTATTGTTCTGCTTTTTATAGGGTGAATCACAAGCAATTAAATATAAATTAATCTAAAGAAGATAATGTGCTACAATCATGTTATTTCTCTTTATTATGTGTAGTTTTACTCATTTTTAACACAAGATGTCAATTTCAAGAAATTTTATTTTAAGCCAAAAATTATTTTTTTAATTAAATTTGTTAAACATTAATAAATAATTTTTGTTCAGTAAATAAACCTGTGTTAAGATTACAGTAGTTGTATTTAATAGAAAAATGTTGGTAGTTTTTATATAATTTATTGTAAGCCAAAAATTAGCATAAATCAATATATTTTTATCTTAAAGTCCATTCTTGTATCTGATGCGAAAAGTTTTTGCATCGATATGTGCATGGTCACCTTACTTTATATAGGGTGACTTAATAGATTATAAAGTTATTCCTAATCACAAATTACATCAATATTATTTTAAACGTAAATGCAAATTGTTTCTTTTCTAAACTTAATTATTATAGATAAGCTAAAGCTGCACCCAAGTGATTTAAAAACTTAATGCCTTAAATTAAAAGTACTCTTAAATTTTAATAATTTCATAAGGATTCACTTTTTTTGAAATTATAGCGTGAGTTTAACTTATTTAATTATAACATATTTTACATACTTAACATGCCACTTGAAAGTGTCATTCATAAAGTTACCTGATAAGAAATAACAACCTTTTTAATGTTAAAAATTTAAGCAAAAAAAATAAAAATAACATAAACACATATCTAGAGAAATGTTTTTAAACTCTTTCTCTATTTAAACTTAAAGTTTATTACATTAAATTAATACAGAATTCGTATATTTTTTATCATTTTAGCTTTTAACATAAAACACCATGATGACGACTCAACATAATTTCTTCAGTAATCCGTATGCAATATTTCATGGGCCACCATCCAAAATGGGCCCCCCAGAATCAACACTCAACAATTATGCCCTCGATTTACATACAACACCAAAACCGCGAAATTTAGAAAGAGATGAAAGACCACCACCACCATATACGCCTCCGCCTCCATTAACACCACCTAGGTAAGGTTTTTTCCAAAAACAAAATTTTCACACATTCAACATTTATTTAAAACAAACGCAATACCCCAAACTACTACCCTCTCATGTAATGGGGAAAAAATTTCTTCAATCAACAAAAGTAACTACAATCAACATGTTCGAAAACCAAAAATACTATGGAAATTAAAAAAGAGAAATGTTTTTGATCAAATTAGGAAAATATGAAAAGTTTCCTTAAAAGGAATTTTTTAAAAATAAAAATTAACTAATATTTAAATATGTTTGTTTCAAAATAATTTAACTTTATAAAAGTATTAGAAATCAATAAATCTTTTTTAATATATTTTTCAATTTAATTATTTTTTATTGTACTAATAAAATACATTCATATCGTCTATTTTTTAACATAAATTATTTAATTGAGCTTATGTGTGTTTATCTCTTAAATTTATGCATACAATTAATAAATATATATAAATTTCAAATTCTATATAATCTACGATAATTTTTATTTTTTGATTTATTAAAAAAAAAATAATAATAATATATAATTTAAATATATTAAAATATAAATCAAAAAATTTGATTTAAATTTGAATAAACATTAAATTTTGATTGGTTTGCACAGATTATTTTATAAATTTAATATATAAATTTAATCATTTATAAAAAACAGTATATATATAGTATAGTATAAATATGCAAAAAAGTTGTTTCGTATTAATATCTTAATTACAAAATTGATTGCCCTATATGATACGAATAAAACATGTTTTTTCCAAAACGAAGCCGAGTAAAAACTTGAAATATGCTGAATCGATAGAAAAAAATATTTAACGTCTTCTTTTAGAATAAAAAAATTATTTTGTTTTTATTTTAAATACAATGCACAATTTTTGGTTTGCATATTATATTAATATAAACAGAATTTTAAAAATAGCTGTTATTTTTTTATTAAGACTAAGATTTGGTCTAAATTTGAACTTTCTTTAAACAACCAATATAACTGGATTAACAGACAAATTTTGTGTTTATAAAACATCTACACAGAAGGAAAAATTTTAGTATTATTAATGAAAATTTTGTTGGATTGAGAAAAAATAATTTTTTTATATTTATAAACAACAATAGCAAAGAAAAATAATTAAAATTATATATATTGGTCCTTCGAACCAAGTTATGTACTAAAAGATGTGAAAAGCTTACCCTAAAAATATGTAATAATTAGATTATCTCAATTAGTTTACAGTTAAGCTCGTTAATGGAAAATGGACCTTTATCCCAACTAAATAAGAAATTTAATTAAAATTTTTAAAAATTATTTAAATATTTACAAAAATAAAAATATATTTAACACTAATAGAACAAAAATGCTTTTTGATTAGTTTTTGCTACATTTTTAATAATATAAAAAAAACACAACGTAAGAAAAAACGCCAAAAAAAAAGTATTTTTTAGTTAAAATTTGTCCATTAAAAAGTTATTAATTAATAGAAAATCTACTAAAATATTTATATTCATGAAAACAAAAACAATAAAATAAATTCGTATACGTATGTAGTTTACAGTGAATTATAGTGCTAATCATTTTACTAACCTCATATTAATTATATTTATTAAATAAAACAAACATTTTAAATTAAAATATTTCAATTATATAAACCATAACTAACCATAAAAGTAAAAGCTATTGCAGAGCTCCCTTATAATAATGAAAGTAATCGTACTTACACATAAGATTAGTATTTAATTAAGTTAAGCAAGTAGTTTCTTAATAATACGGTACAATGTAGTTTTTAAGAGTTTTCATTGACTCATTAACATTTCATTAGAAAATTGTTCATATCATTAGTTAAACTCTAATTAATATAACAAATATCAATAATTGAATGACTTGCATTTAGGGAATAAGATAGAAATTTGCTAAGCATAAATAACAAATTATTTTCTTACTATGTAGTTATTTTAAAACGATTTTGTAAATATGCTAAGAATTGCCAAGTGAATGAGTCAATATGTATTGTATGAAATATTTCCCAAAATATTTTCAAAGTTTGTAGATAATATTTCTGCGTAACGCTTATTAACGGCTACCTACGGGACCAACAGAATTTTTTGTTCGACTAAACAAGAAAAGTTTTAAGTTTGTATAAAAAAGGTAAATTTTTTGGAATAAATTAAAAATATTCTTTCATAAAAAATTTTATATATAAAATTTGGGTAAACATGATGTCGTGCAAAATTTTTAACTTATTAAAGAAACGTCGTAGATACGCTTAAAAAGTTTGAATGATAATTTGCTGATGTTTATAGTAACGCTTGTTGGCCTTATAACGCCCTCTAGTGGAAATATTGGTAAGAGAAGGAAACATTTTGATTGAATAGTAGTAGATATTTTAAAAATTTTCAATTTTACAAAAATATTTTTCTGGACAAAAAATTTTCAAGGTAATGAAATTTTAATTATTTTGATTTTAACAATTTTATGATGGTTTTGACCATTTTTTTAAAATGTTTTATAATTTTAGTGTGATTTTTATAAAAACTGGTCATTATTAATTATAAATTAATTGTTTTCATAAATTATATAAAATTGGGGAACTAATTATTAGCAGAAGGTAAAACTTATTATTAGCAGAAGGTAAGACTTGACAGATAACGTAATGCTGTCCTATTTTATTCCAACAAAATTTTATGGTAGCATTGAAAATACTTAATAAAAAATTAAAACAAATATTTTTTCAAACAAAATCACGTGTTCACAAATATAAATAAATTATTTTGGCGAGTTCTAATTGTCTTAGGCGTTCTTGTTATGGTTAAGGTAAATTTACATATGTTTCAGAATTTCAGATTTTTATTTTTTGTTTCTTAATTTGTAAACAACTTTTTAGTATTTACGAAATAGCAGATTTATTTAGACACACTTTTTATCAGCTATGTGCTTTGTCATCTGTAACTTAGTTTAGCTGCCCCATTTTGCACAGTTAAACTCAAATTAAAACAAAATAAACTGGATCTCAAAAACAGCATTCCAAGTTTAAATTAAACTTATGAACAAGGTTGAACTACATCCAAAAAACTAACACTTAGTCTTGTATATAATTTAAAATAATCCATTTGAAAATCGAAATATATCTGGGTACAAACCAATATATGAGTACAGGATTATATACTTCCCCGCATAGTTCAATATATGACCATAAATGATCTCATACATGACCATTTGAGCTTTTTATATATGATCACATATTTTTCATGTATGCTTATATATAACCATGTGCAGTCATATATACTCAAATTTCAGATAAAAAAATATATGGAAATATATATGATAACGTACTAAAAAATGAATGGACGTATATGGTCATGTAGGATTATATACCGGTCTATGTTTGATCATATACGTTTATAAATATTACGATCTTTACATGGCAAACATTTTTTTTTTAAATAAATATTTGTCAACTTTGTCTGATTTTTCGAGTGTTAAACTAGTAAAAAATATACCTATTTGAATGTACTGGGTTCAAAACAATACAGTGTCCTCAATGTAGTTAATACATTTCAGCTTATTTTTATACACTTTCTGAACAGCGACTTTTAGTTTGAGATATTTTCAAACTGAAATATTAATAATAACAAATAGCAAAGAATTCAAAATAAATGTTACAGTGTTGTCAAATAAGTGAAATAAAAATTTTGTTCCATACCTAATATAGTATTTACATTATTGTTTACGTTAGTTACATTTCATCCTTTACATATTGCGTTTTCAAATATTTTGTGAATAATAAAGCCTTTTCAACATGGTTGATCAGATTCTTACGAGGCCCAGTCTCATGTTTAGGGGTTAAAAAGTGTGATCAAAAATGTAGGCATTTTTGGTTTTTCGGCTCACTTTCAGAGAAACAAAAAAAATAAATAAATTATCAAGAAAGGGTTTTTTTGACTGCCAAGTATTTTATTATTCGAAAAAATGTGTTTTGAGATAAAAATCAGAATTCTATCCGATATTCTTTATATTTTCGTTTAAGCAAACCTTTCCCCAAAGAGCTGATTCACCTATAATTTAATTATTTTCCTGAGTGGTTTTTGGCCACAGGGTTTAAAATGAAAAATAATGTGGCTAGTGTCGTATCCCTTATTATTTTCTCTTCTACAAAATATGAAAAAGTTCATTAAGATTCTGGGAGCCATCCTCAAGAAGGCCTCCCTTGTGTGTGCAAAACTACAATTTAAGAAATGAAATCTGAAATGGATACCCCAATGTGCCAATTATGTAATAACATATGTTTTATTCCATAACTCAACATTTTGAAAAATTTTCAGTTTTTTTGGAAATTGTGGCATTTCTTTCATCATAACTCAAAACTTTTCATCATATCTCAAGCTTTTATATCCTTAAATAGTATTCAAATTCATTTGAATTTTTAATCCATGATATTTAATGGTAATTTATCAAATCGATAGGACTTTTAAATTATGTAATTTAGAGTCACTTTGTTATAAAAAACATAAATACTAAAAATTTTATGAAATGGTTATAAAAGCTTAACACTACTTTAACAGATTATATAAAAATTAGCTTAATTGAACTGTTTAAAAACTTTGTGCATGAGACTGTAATATGTGTTTAAAACTGGATTTTAATAACACTTCTTTAAAAACTAAAAATGAAAACATATTTAGCTAAATCCAAATTAGATTTAATAAATTATGGTAACTATTTTACTTTTATTTTGTATATTTTATTTTTGCCAAATATATATTTTTTTCATACTGAAGAATTGTTGATTTTGCTATTGCATATACTATATACAGACGTGAATAAAAAATTATAACAAAATAAAAAATATTATATATATTTGTAAAATATAGAAAATCCATTATTTGGCTTTTTTAATTGATGTTCCTCTTTTTTCAATCTAATTGTCTTAAATTTATATTTTGTATTGCGACTGTTTACCCTGATTTTAATCTTTTTGAATTTTTTGTAGTTTTCGAACCTATAAATTTACAATAGAATAAGTTGATTTCGACACTGGTGCGTATGGGTATTATTATTTAGCATGAAACTAAATATCACTCATACGACACCTTATATATTTTGCCAGACTCAAGTTAATTATTTTTTGCGGTCATACTAAAGCTTCTATGTACTCAAATTTAAAAATGTTGGGAAAATATTTTTAAAAAATGTATGGACTCGAAGACGTCTTTTGCTAAATAGTCATAATATATATATAGGCATATATGGATAAAAAAAAATTGTTATAAAAACTAAACTGCCCTACATTGTCATAATGTTGTGATCTTTTGATTCTATTGGAAATAATTCATAATGCTTTGAATTTAAATATAAATATTATTGTATATTTATTTATTTAATTAAATCAAATTATTTACAAACTAAATATTTGTTTTTATTTATTAATAAAACTAAACAAACTAAAGCGAATATTCTAACAATAAGCTAATAAAGACTACATATTTTAAGCAACTTAACATAAATTAACATTAAACAGTAGATTTGAAGCCCCCACTGAACACAGACAACTATTAAAATAGATTATTAGTGATTCAATAATGTATTGAAATGTAATTTTAACAAATATTTTCTTTAAAATATTTATATTAATATAACATATTAAATAACCAAACGCTTTAAATATATTATAAACTAGTATACGTTAAATTGACATATAATATACAAATAAATTGCAAACATATTAAATGTAGTTTTTAGTATCAAAGTAGTGATGGTGTTTTAAACATAAAAAATATATATTTATTATATTATAAAATTATAAAAATTATATATTGTAAATTATATTGTAGTCTTACTAGTAATTAACTAATAATAATACATAACATATACCCCTTTCTGTTGAATATCCCATAAAAATTTCTAAAAATAAAATACAAAATTTCATTTCAAAAAAAACAATTAAATACATCCCTAAAAAAGCACCCTGTAAAATGCATTTTTTGTGACCGAGAGTACAAAAGACAAATAAATTTAAATTGAACAATTTCAATATTGAACAAAATCAAAGCTTAAAAAATCAAATGCATTTCTTAGAAAGAATCAAAAAACCAATACAATTTGAATTAAATAGAAAAAAAAATTATATAAATATAATGTAAATTTAATTAGAATCCTTAACAAAACATAGGAACAAATATTTTTTATCACACTTCCATCCGTTAAATATCAAATACGTTGTCGACAAATAACTAAACACACTCAGACAAATATACATAAAAATATATACAAAAATTTTAAATATTTAAAAAATGTATAAATATATTAATATCAGATAAATATTTAAACTAATACATAAATATTTGTTTACTATGTATTTAAGTAAATAATAAAGTTATAGAAGTTAACCAAAAAAAGGTATTTAATTAAATTTAATCTAACATAGACAAACTCCTAATTATAGGTAATTGCTGTATACAAAATATGGAAATATTTATATACAAAAAATATATTTAACTATTATACATATATGAACTATTAAATTTTAATAAATTACACAGGGAAACATTTTCATTTTATTTGTAATAAAAATTGTCAATAAAAAAGCTAGATTGTATATATTTTAGACTGATAAATTAGAATTTATAATTTAAAATTTTCTTTTATATGACATTAAAAAATATATTTAAAATGATCAAGAGTCGCTATTTTATGATATTAACACTTCTTTATGATATTAACACATATTTTATATGAATGGGCCATAAATTAGTCAAACTATTAGTATTATTAAAAAACACTAGCTTACAAACATTATTTTTTCTGATATATCTTAACAAGCTACTTATTTTATAAGGCTTTCATATTTTTGAGATTTAGATGGAAGGCATTATTACTACATCAACTATATTTCGGCCCGGGAACAATGAATCTTCTTACAGATGATAACGGTATAAAGGCCACCAAATAGAAAAAAAACATCAAGAACATTAGTACAATAGTACAATAGGCAAAAACATATTTAAAATAAATACAACTTTATTTTTATATCGGAATTTAAAGTGTCTGCAAACAGAGAGCCGGCAGAAAGCCAAACCAAAGTTTAAAATTTTTTCAAATTTATTTTTATTTTGACAAATACTAACAGTGGATTAAGATTTTTTAATCTGTTACACCATAATTGTTATTCACAATTTTGTTGTGGTATTATCAAAATATTTAACGATTTAGTTGATGCCAGCAATAATATCTATGTTAATTCGCAATTATAAAAAGTAAAAAAGTTCATAGTCTTTGTATACACTTTTTTGCACTTATATGTAATTCACTACATTTAAATTACTTTCAAATTTAGTTTCGTATTCTAAAGAAACCGCTATACCGCTAAAATTAAATTTTCATGTATTTATATAGGACAATTTCAAAAACTGATTTTAACCAAAATATATTAAAGAATTCTTTTGCGTAGTACACGGATTTTTGAAAATGACAAAAACACTAATTTCAACCGCGATTTTCTAAAAAATGTGATGTTATAGAGAGATTTGAAAAATCAATTTAGAATAAGTCAGTCGATATCTATATCAACTAATAAACCACATTCAATTTATTTCTTTACCCATTTTTTTGATTTTCCTGTATTTACGACATCAAATGAAATTAACACTCATTGAAAAAAATACTTGGCACGCGTTAGGAAAAACCATAGTTTCAACATGATCACTGCTACTATATTGTGCTTCCTGCATTCGGGTAAGATTGTCACAATCAGGTTATTGGTTTATAAATAGGTTTTAACTAGCAATATGATCGTTATCATTATTATTATAGTAAATATTTTATTATTTCATGATTGCCACTTTCTAATTGTTAACATGATTGGCAGTAACCCTGCTATGGTAACAAGAATTCTGACTATGAAAATATAATAATAATTGAACTATAAAATGCTGATAACATTTAATGAATAATTATTAATGAAATAAAACATGACTGACATTTACAGGCATAATACTGTCTTGTTTACAGAATACAAAATTGTATCATTTTCATCCGACGGGTTTTATTTTTTTTGAAAATGTCTTATAAGTATAACATTATGATTTACACTAATCAATTCATTGCCAAAAAAGATTCTATATAAAGATTTTATATTTTTTAATTCTTTTCAATAAAAGAAATTCAAAATAATTTTTTTTTTAAATATATTTATTAATTATTTTTTTGTGAAATAACGACTTTCTTGTGGAAAAAGTACTAAGAATATTAAAATAATAATTTTTTATAAGAAAAAGTCTGTAGAACACAAGAGTTGTTTTGTACAAATAAGTTTCGTATACAAAATACTAGATTTTTAGAAATTTTTCTGATATTTTTAAAATCTATGGACCTTTTTTTAACAAATCATATACTAAATTAAACTTAGATCCTAATGCATTTCTTGTAATAAAAAATTCTTAGTTTCTGAGGGCTTTTCATCATGAAAAATACTTAGACTCTAAGGATTTTCTCTAGTAGAAATTTTCTTTCATTCTAAATACTTTTTTTGAAAGAAAAATTCTTAGACTCTAAGGGCTATCTAAAAAAAACTTACAAATGTCCTTAGAATCAAAGAATTTCTCTTTTAGAAAAAGTCCATAGAATCTATTTTTTATATTATAAAAGTCCTTAGAATTTAAAATTTTTTGAAGTATTTTTCATTGAAAAAGTCTTAGAATCAAAGAGGTTTTCTTATAAAAGGTCCTTAATATTAAATTTTCTCTTTAGGAAAAGCTATATATATTCTTAAATTTAAAGAACTTTTTCATAGTTTCGAAATATTATATAACTGTAGGGATCATATTATGGTAAAATTATGGTTATTTTATTATAATAATATGATAACTTTATTATAGTTCGACTATGGTGGGCACAATCATAACTTCAAAAATATAAGACGCTCTTCTGTTATGATTGCCACAACCATGTTGGGAGCTTTGTTTTCATTACAAAATTAATGTAACTTCGCAGATGAATTTTGCAGGTGATTACTTTAGAGGGGATAAAGTTAGTGGTTACTTATATGATTACGAGGATGGAAAAAGTAATGTGTCTAAAAATAGATTTTCAGAAAAAATTTTGAAACAAAAAATTACCACAAATATTTAAAACGTTTTTAAATAAAACGTGGTCATGATGGAAATCGAACCTGGGAACTCAGGAAGTTGTGCTTGGTGTTTTCTTTCGTGATCGTAATGATTCTTAAAATAGATTTTCAAAAATATTTTTATTATTACTTTACGTTTATAAATCATGCAAAACATTATTAATGATCAGTAACTCATTACTTTATGCTTGCAAATAATGCAAAAGGTAACGAGCAAGGTAATGCATGAGTACATCGAACCTATTAGCAAAGCTTTGCTATGTACAGCTGTATAACTAAAGCGTTTGCCATTTACAACCAATTTTTTTAATGTAAGCCCTCGATATGTTTTAGCATTTAGCTCTAAAACTTAAAAATCTATTAAAAAGTAGTGTTTGTAAACTAATACAAAATATTATCAGTTAAAATAAAATGTTTAAAAATTAAACTTGATATGAATTGATTTTTAAAAATATTGCCAAAGATATTAAAAATGTATAAGCCTCTTAATCTTATTCATTGGTTTTTACAACTCTTTTGGAAATAGCGCTTTAACTGCAAGTCCAGAATAATATAAGTTTCCCTGTGTTGTAATTACAAACAATACAATAAACACTTGGTTGAGTATTACTAAATGAACAGTATTTAAAACTAATAGTTAGTTATATAACTAGTGTTAAATTCATATAGTAATTATATATTTAGGGGTTTTTTTAACGCTTTTAGTTTTAAGTATTAAATAAATATTTATTTAATAGTAAATAACATAAAAACCAATCAAAATTAAATATCATGTAAAATCAAATTAATAAATCATAAATAATACACACATAAGCAAATACAAATAAGCAAAAACTATTTTGTTACAAAAAGTTAATTAAATTAATTACATAAAATATTGCAAAAGTGATATATATTAAAATTAATTCCTGTAAATTTTGTAAAACATAATTTTGCTCTTGAATTATTGAAACCTTTAATATTAAGTATGGAAAAATTCCTTAACCATTTCATCAATCAACATATACTCTATCATCATGTCAAACTCTGTGACAACTTTGGTAAGTGCTAACTGTATAAGATATTTATCTTCTTCCATATAGAAATTTAACTATAATTTAGAATAGTAGTGAACAATGTGAATAACTCTAATAAAAAAAAAAAACATATGATACATGATAATATATAGGGCTTTACCAATGCATTGATTGTTTAGCAATCGTTTTATGCAAGGATCTTTTAAGCTTATAATGAGTGTCTTAATTACAATCTATATAATTCTCTTTAAAAATGCATGTTGGTAAGCGATCAATAGAGTTCGCTTGAATGAATACCAAAAATTGTATATAAATATTAATTGCCGATAACTTTTCAACTGTTTACACGTAAAGTGTTATAATGTTAACTTTTGTCTAATATTTTTTCAATATTTTAAAAAAATGTTTTAAAACGCTTATTTTATTTTCTTATTGTTTATATAAAAACTATTAAACAGTTATTGGAAAAACTCAGCATCGGTGAACATCTCAAAACTTTAAACAAATAATACATACATAAAAATTTTATGTTTGAAGGGTTAATTTTGAAAGTGATACAAATCCCTTTTTCATTAAACAAAACCTCAGCTTAATGAAAAAGGGACTTGTATCACTTTAAATGTTATTCAGTGTTACTCATAACCCTTTCACTACCGTACTATTGTAATAATTCAAAGTTATCTCTTCGCATAGATGTAATAATCATAAATTCAGGGAAAAAATTTGTTTAGTATCCTTCAGATGGAAGATATGTCCTGGGTTTATGGAACTAAATATCCCATCGGTTGAGATATGATTTTTTAAACTTTGCTTGACATGCATGATGCTCATGGTAGTGATTAAATTAAGATTAAATTTATTTTCATTTTCAAAAAAGAAACAAAAGAAAATGCATTTATACCACTTCACTTTCAAAAAAAAAAACTATTCAAAAATTATTGTAATTAAACAAGTTAATTCCAAAACACTCTAACAAATTTTCATTTAAATTTACCAGGGACTGAAACCCTTAAAACAATGGGTTCGGGTTAATCGAAATAAAATTTCAGGTTCGGTTCGGTTCAGGGATCAACATTTAAAAAAAGATAAATGTTTTATTAATAGGAAATTTATTTATTTTTCACACTTTCACTAACACAAACCGTATGTTCGGCAGTTCGCTTATTGAGTCTATTAAAATTTATAATCACGCAAATTACTTGCACACTAATCCTCAAAAAGTGGCTAGGTTTAAGACACACCATTTGTAGTAAGTTTTAATTATTTTTACGCGTCCTTCAGTTGTTAAACGATCCATATTCGTAAATGACAAACCTTGCACTTAATAAATCACACTTCAGATGACAGATATTTACCAGGCGTTTTTTATCAAAATATAATGCGTGAAATATTATTAAACGATTTTTTAAACTCTTCTTAAAGAAAATACTTCTGTTGGATTCGTTTGTTTTTTCGACCGCAGCCACGGTCTTGCTGGCAAGCATAGATTTTGCGTTACATTAATAAACTAATAACTATGGAAATATTTCAAATACAACAGTTTCGAGGCTAGCAGTATAAAAATGAACTTCAGAAGGCAATATCATTCGTTAAAAGACAATGGGTGTGGAATTGTCAGCACATATTGTTCAACAGATTTAATACGTTTTCATTCTTAAAAATTTAAGATAGAGTATACTTAAATTCAGATCGTACTCCAATATTTCTAACTCATAGCCGCCCGACTATAACTCTGAAAAACCCCCAACTTTCCAGTAAGTTGACACATTGGAGTTTATTTCCTTTAACATTAAATAATAATGTAGTAGTCTAAAATAACATAACCCAATAAGATATAACATAATAGGACTGGGTGGACTGTAAGACCGGTTATGATAACTTAGCGGGTTACCAGCCCTGACCGTAGGCCCTTATTAATATATATTCAACCCAACAAGAGGCTGCGTGGAATTATACACTAAAGAAGTAAAGACACTTTTGCGAAACAAGCAACAGTTGAGAAAACCACGCCAAACTAGATCACCAAAAAAAAACAACTAAAACAAAAACTCAAAGAAACACCAAAAAAACATTAAATAGGTACCTTAAAAATTTGTTGGCAAATATAAGAAAAAACTCTAACAATAGATAATAAAACGTATATTAGAAAATAACAACCTAATACCAGATCACCAATTTCGTTTTAGGAAAAACTTCACTAGAACAAAAAAGGTTGCCCTACGGGTTTCCTCGATGTAGCTCGAGTTACATGTCAGAGAAGTCAAAAAATTTTTAGTTTTGTTAGATATTGCACACTTCGTTTTCCAAAATTATCAGTTTTTCCTTTTCCACCTTTTATATCATAAACGTCTAGAAAAAATTCCTTATCCATTGTAATGGCGTATCTGGATAACCCCTTGCTAATTGGCAAAAATCACACATTTGTCGGTTCCTTTATTGCAAAAACTGTGTATTACATAAAGATTTTTTCTTACTTTCTTTTAATACGAATATATGATGACAGTTTTAGATTTACATTATTATGGGATATTAATGGTAAAGAGGTATTCGGGTTCAGTGTGACCCTAAATAAGGTTTACACAATTAATTGATATGCCTGTCCAAGCTAATCAAGTAGAATAAAGATTATTAAAATGTCAATGAAATAAATAAGATGTTTCAGCCTAAAGTACAACCTCTTATATCTGAAAATGAAAAAGTACCTGCGTACCCCATTAAACAACAGTATCCCAAAATTTTAAATAATTAAAAATATTTGTTAAAATTAAAATTCGATTTCTAACAATTTTTTGCTTGAAATGTTTGTAAATTAATATTTTTCATACAAAAATTCTTTGAAAATAAATATTTAAATTATAAAAAAATAACAAAAAGTTTTTTGTATTTAAAAATTTAATTTTTGGTGCCTTTTTAAAAAGTTTTGTTATTCGTATTTACAAAAATATTCTAAGAAAAATTTTTAATATTACAAACAAAGTTTTGTAAATTTTTTCTCTGTAAGGTTAAGATAAAGATTTATTAAATTTTCTATTATTACTTTTGTAGCAAAATGAAAAATTTAAATAATAATAATGCCACTGTATCAAAAGCTAATCTACGTTAATTACAGTAATTGTATATTTATTAATTTTATATTATTTTAAAATTTTAAACATATCCGTTGAGTGATTTTTATGGCCTTACTAAATACACTTGAACAACATGACATGTAAGTTACAGTATTATAGAAAATTACCATTATTTCCTGACGTGTTGCAAATGCTAATACCAATTGAAGGTATTTGGAAAAAAATTGATGTTTTTGTTTATTTCTTCTTGTTTTTTTTTTTTGTATAAAGTTTTATTAGGTTTTATTTCATTGCACAGATCGTGACCATTTAAATTTGTTTTGCTAACGGAAAAGGAAGTGCATGAATGCAGTTTATTTTGAGTCTTCAACTACTACTACAAATGCCATAATATTTATGTCCGCTATTCATACTCTCTTTACACGAAGAGAAAAAGTCAATTCAGCTTTAATTCCAGTACAATCGAGAAAAAAACAAAACAAAAAGAAATATGTAGTGTTTGTTGAGTCATGTAAGTCTGACATTTATATTTATTTGCATGTTTACATGCGTATAAATACTGTACAATCAAACTTACAAAGACTGTAAAAATATATTAGGGTGTCACTTTTTTGTAGGATTTAACCTTAAAGTGATTCTGACAATACCTTTTTAAGTTAAATATGAAAATTTTACATTTTTGTTTAGCAAAGCTAAATAATAAATATCATAGAGCAAATAGCCCCCTAAATAGGCAGAGCTCAAACATAAAAATATTTTTTTCTCCATTCTTGTTTTTTTTTTTTTTTTTTTGAAACAATATTGATCGAAATCGTTTTAAAATTAAAAAATATATATAAATATAAATTTTAGACTATGCCATATAAAAGTTAAGGATGAAATATATTCTTGTATAACCTAAAAATAATCAAATAAATTGCTATATGTATCATGATTTTGGATTTTTTTTCTTTTTTTAATTAATTTTTTTAATTAAATTGATTATATAAGTTATATTAATTGCTACCCTAAGAATTATGCATTACTTTAAATGCACAATAAACAATTTTTGGTCACGGAATTTTCCGATAACTATTCAAAATCAGTGCAATTAAACTTCCGTCCGTTCATTCGTTTTAATTTCTCTTTTTTTGCAGTATTTTGTTTTTATTTTACATACAGTCCTGTTCATAAAGTTAGGAATAGCATATTGAATAAAAAATAATATAAAAAAACTTTGAATAGTTATTTTAATATTTTGCACGGAAGGATTTTGTTAAATCGTGTATTGTATTGCTTTTTCAATCCTCGAAAAAAATCATTTCAATCTCGAAAATATTCATTTCATATTAACCTTTTCTAATCTAAATTAAAAGGGTTTTCAATAACAAAATGGGAATCCGAGAGTTTTATAAATACCGTAGATTTTTCACCATTTCTTTTTCATAATAAACCAGCTAAATAAGGTAAACGAAAAGAATAAAATAAATTTAAATATTTTATTAAAAACTATATCCGAACAGTGCACATATTATTGTGCTCATTTGTATGGATTTTTTCTAACCACTTTTCTTTCGTACAACTATTATTCGTAGATTTATATTTATGTTAATTTTTTTATATAAAAATATATAAAACGAAAAAATACATATTTAAACAGTAAACATTATTTATTATTTTTACAAAGTAAAAAGAGTTATTTTATTCACAAAGTAATTTTGTGCAATCATACAAAAAATTAGCAACGAAATGCTTTGTTAAAGCAAACGATATTTTATTTAAATAAATTATAGGTTATATAAATACTTCAATTAGTTGTTTAAATTAAAATATTATAGATTTTTTATCCCGATAAGAAATGGCAAAGAACTAACAAATGGTATATACCCAAACTCTGCTAAAAAAAAAAAACAGCTTATCCAATTTTTTGTTAGGAGTGCATAGTAAATATATAATTTTTTTTATAGGTCATTAAGAGGTACTACGGATTATGGTGTTACTTTTTTGCGATTGTAAAACAATTTCACACATCAATGCTTTGAAATTAAATCATCTAATTTTTAATTAAAGAATGTATATTTTACTCCAAATTTCTTGCTTTTTTTTACATTCTCTTATATAGCCTTTAATAAAAAAAATTAGTATCCATCACTTTGACAAAAAGCTTGAACAAATCGCAATATTATAACATTATTTAGCGGAAATAATATTTTACTTAATGTTGGTAATAATTTGCTTCCAACTACATTTTTTTTGAAATTTTGATTTATTGTCTTCAACTCAAAAGTACGAATAAATTGCAATGCATTATTTAGACAAATGTTTTACAAAAATTATTCAGATTTTTGTAACGTTTTCCTCAAAGTCACTTAGTTTTTTTTTGTTATTTTAATACAAAACTATTTTCCATCATTTTGGTATGAAAGTTTTTGCAATATTGTGATATTTTAGCACAATTTAACGAGAAAAATATTTTACATAAAATTTCTTATTTTTTCGAAAGTTTTATATATTTTCTTTTAAAACATTGCTGTTACATCTTTTTTACAAATCGTCAGGTGAAATGCAAAACATCTTTTTCAGGAGAAGCAAAAAACTGTCAGTAGGCATGTTTAGAAATTCGTTTACAGAACTTATTGTTTTGATTATGAAATTGTAAAATTTAGTTGAGAAATGTATAATCACTCAACTCCATTTTATATGTTTTATGTGAACCAAAACAAAAAAAAAAAAACACGGAATATTAAAAAATATTTATATACAAATATTGTTCATTAAACCACTATTTCTATCGTAAAACTTCGATTTTGTAAATTTCTTTGCTTTGAATTTTAGCTAATGAAATATTTCACTATATCGCGACAATTTTCGCTTCTTCAGAAAAAAAAATGTCTTATGATTGCTCCTTTGTTAGATTTTTCCTATTCAATAAAAAATATTTTTTTTTTCAAATGTCAACGCAACACTAGATCAAACCAGCTACATATTGTCAGAAGACCATCGCCTTGGTATTTGAGCCAAACTTTTTTCACACGAATATGTTTATAAACCTTTATATTTGGAAGTTCAAATTATTTTATTTAAATTTTCCTCTTTTGAATTGAAATAACCCTAAAAACATCTTGTGTGCACGAACATGATATCTTGCGCAAAATTTTGTAATTAATTTTAATGCATATCAATAATTTAATATTTCTTTATGAGCGCCCCGGTAGGCTAGTTGGTAGCGTGGTAGCTTATCAGTGCGGAGGTCGTGGGTTCAATTCCCACCAAAGGCTCTGGTCTGTTTTCGCTACAACGAGCCGAAGGCCTTTGTTGCTAGTGCTCGGTTAGGGTATTATCATATAATTTGTAATTATATGATTAATAAATAAAATAAATAAATAAATATTTCTTTATATAAATACTTCACAAAATCTAAAAACCTTTATGTATAAAATTTCTTTGAATGTAAATTTGTATTTAATTTTTACTAATATTAATTAAAACTTTCATTAAGAGAAATTTTTTTCAGATTTTATTGAGTTGGGGATTTTTCAAAAGTGGAAGCACTAAGTCAAAATCTTTGTTTAAAAAAAAATAAAACATTTTAAATTTAACTAAGATTTAGGTAAGCGGCTAAGATCGTGTTTTTCTTATAGTACAAATAAATGCAAATTTAGTTTTTGCTGGGTCATTTGAATTAATTATTGTTCTAAAAATAAATATATCAATTTTAAAATATTTTAAAGTCAAATCAAAGAAATATACAAATTAAAATTCGAGTGCAGTATAAATGTCTCAAGAATGGTCAAGAGTCGATAACTTTCCACTTTGCTCCTTAGCAAGGTTCGAATTTCCATCACGGCAAAATTTTATTTTTACAAGAAACAAGAAATTTTAAAAAATGAATTTTTAAATATAAGAACGAGTAACTTATCTAAAGATTAACAGGAATTAAACTCTAACAACAAATATTTTTATATAAATTTTTAAATAATAACTACGTAAAAGCACTAAACTTTAGTTTTGAGATAACTTAGCAGGTTTAAATATATAGGGTTTGCCATCTAACGTTTTTTTTTTTCAACTAGTGCTTATTTCGTGAATGGTAACACTTAGCTCATGTCAAATTTGGATGATAATTAGTTTTATCCTACCGCTGAACGAATATGGTTGTGTATACGCTTGAACAACGCTGAAAAATATTGCGACATTACTTTCAAAATCATGGTAATGTTGCAGAATGTCATCTTTTCAATGTCATCTTTTCAGATTAAGCTCATTTTGATCTTGGCAGATATGTAAACAAGCAAAATTGTCGCATTTAAAAAGCCGATGCACCCAAAACGAGTCACTGCAAGGAGTGGACGTTACAGTCAATGGCGATCGTTATGGGGCCAAGTTGAACGAATTTTTGTTCACAAAAATTGAAGAGGAGGATATTGGCAACATTTGGTTTCGACAGGACGGCGCTACGTGCCACAATCGATGTGTTGCGCCCTTTTTTTTTTTGAAGATCGCATTATCAGCCGCAGAGCTGATGTCGTTTGGCCACCTCGGAGCTGCGAGTTGGCACTGTTGGACTATTATTTGTGGGGTGCCGTCAAATATAAGTGTTACGCCGACAAGCCAGAGACAATTGACGCTTTAAAGGACAATATTCGTGAAGACATTGGTGAAATACAGCTGCACACAATCGATAATGTGCTTAAAAATTAGACCGATCGTGTAGGCTACTGCATGGCTAGCCGATGCAGCCATTTTCCATTGTTAACCGGAAGGATTGTACTTTCAAATAAAAAAAGAAATTTGAGAAAATATTCAGTAATTTTTTTTATAACATTTTCAAAAAAAAAAAAAGTTATTTGGCGGAATCTATTCTATTTTTACTTTTTCCATCTTAATCTGTAAACTAAAAACTTTATGACAATCTTGCATTTTAATATTTAAGGAAATTTAATATTTGTATGACGAGTTTCCTTCGTTTTGTTCGATACTATAACGTGACTTGTGCTTATTTTTATGCTACTTACATGCATATATGTACATATATGTATGTTCATGAATTTTAGTAATTAATACCTTATAGCACGTGTATGCATATTGTATTAGACATGCATTATAGTGAACTAATCTGCTAATTGGTCTACGTATAATCATGGCATGCTTTAAATGCCATATTAACGTATAGTAAGTATATCGCAGTTGTAAGTGTTAAAACATATGTGTAAAGTTTCGTGATTCACATACGTATTATGATATTATCGCGTTCGGGCTTAAAAGCGGAAACAAAAACATTGATAAACAAGCATATGACACTAAAATCAAACCACTAGTGGCAAAGCGACATTCTGTTAAATTCTAAGATGATATCTCTTTTGGATTGTCATGAAATTGGCTACATAATTAGGTGAAAAATACTATTTATGTTGTACAGGAAAGTAGAGCGATAAAAGCCCTATGTTGCCGTTGACAGCATAAAAAAAATTCTATATTGTATTAGTTTTTAATAAAGTAGACATATTAAACAAAAATGTTTAAATTATTTAATATGAACAAAACTGCAGATTATCATAATAAAATGTGTATAATAAATTTGTTGATTTTTACCAACACTTGATCTCAAATTGGTAATACAATATGGTAAAATATTCAAGTGGCACTTGTTATTAACAAGTGTAACTATTAATACATCTAAAAGACTCATTTGTGGTTAGATAAATCAAGCCTCTTAAATGTAAATATTTAAACTTCGACACTGTTTAACAGTTAAGAAAGCATGAAATGAGTTGTAAACAAAGAATCATCAACATCTTGCACAAAAAGTATGCGGAGTTTTAAAAATACAATTTTGCTTAATGCGAACGTATTTACCACAGTAGTTATTGTACAGTTTTGCGTTATAATGTCCAACTTGATGGAATGAGAAAACAAACACTTCATTAGAAATAACAATACATATGAGGCTTTCCACACCTACTACCACGCCACTGGAAAAAGTATACCGAATTAATGCCTTATTTATAGTTCTTATTGTGCTTTATGAAACGAATAGAAAATAGAACAGCTTTATAACATATCCAAATCTGGGTGTGATTAAATATTGACCAATGAAGCGCTCAGTTTGAGCTTTGAATTGGGATAATACATGTGTTTGTCTATGTAAATAGAGGGGTTTTTATGTATGGTCAATTTATGGTATTATAAAAAATTAGTAGCTAGATCTGAATTTACAATGTAATAATTGTCTATCTCAAACTTAACTCAGATTAAACAAACACTCTCCACAGTGTTTTTATTATAAATTTAAATTGGGTAAATATTGCCAAAGTGAAAAAAATTGTTATGAGATAAAAAACGATATTGAATGTAAAAAATATTTTTTGTGCTGGAAAAAGTTTTATAAGTGAAACAATTTTCGCCGTGAGAAAAAATATTTTTGATCTGAACAAATTTTGGTGTCTGTTGAAGAAATATAACAAAATGCGTTTTTTAACAGACGCTATTTTGAATTTGTATTTTTTGCTACATGTCTGCTGACTTGTAGTACAATGAAATGAGTAGAAAAAATTAGCAGCCCCTACTAAATTTTAGTAAAGTTTTTGTAAAGTGGAATTTAAAATCGGTTTGCTAAAATCAGCAAAATAAATTATTTTTTTTCTTATCAAAATTTTTTCATTGTATTTATTTCTTTCAAAAAATATTTTAGACAAAATTAAAAAAAAAATAAAGGCTTAAAAATTGTAAAAACATAACCGAATTTATCATTTTGTTTTAATTTGGCAATTTCTGTTTTGAAAAATATTTTGGTAAATTTTTTTAGTTTTAAGGTCAAATTTTAATTGTTTTTAAGCCTGGTTTTTAGAACTAAAATAAGTTCTTAGTGCTATTTTAAGTGGATGTAGTAGTTTTAGACATAAATCGGTACCCAGCAAAAAAATTGTAGCCATTCTGTGACTATAACTTCTTTCATTGCTTCCTAAACTTCAGTTGACATTCTTTTATAATTTTTTGCTGTTATTCTAAGGCACTTCCAAAGAATTGATGAGTTCATATTTCAAATGCAGTGATCTGGATATAAACCCGATGCATATATTAAAAATTCACTCTTCATTACTTCTAAAGCGTATGTTTTAGAATATCGTATATTTTTTGAATCTAAAGCATTTATTCAAATTGAAAAAATAGTTCTGATTAAATTTTTTAAATTTTTTATTAAATCATTTTTTATATTTTAGTTTAAAATTTCAAGAGGGTTAGAATTTATGCAGTTTTGCAATTTTTATAAAAGTTTTGAAATATCAAGAAAAACAGTTTTTTACCTTAAATATTTGTGATGGCGCAATATGTGCATTTTTGCATTATGTTTATTATTAAACACTACACCATTTCCAGTTTTAATTCAGAACTTATCAAAACAATTTTAAAATTGTGTAAAAATTATTTCAAATTGCCCAAAAATGTTTTAAAATTGCGCATAAGTTATTTAAAATTTTTCAAAAATGTTTTAAAACTGTCTAAAAATGTTTCCGAATTGTACAACCAGTTTTAAAATTATCCAAAAATATTTTAAAATTTGTCTAAAAATTCATTAAAATTTTTGAAAAATGTTTCAAAAATGCTTTTGCTTAATGCAGAATTATTTATTTGTTTTAATAAAGAGTATTTGTATATAAATGCATAAATTTCGCTTCTTTAAACTTATTTTTCTGCATTCTTATGAAATAAATTTTCATCAAAGCTTAAATATTACAAAGTATATGAGCACTTTCCACTCATGCATCAGAATATATAATCATTGTATTATCATTGCTTCCTTAGAGTAAAGTATGAGTAGCTACATTTGAGAACTTCCATCCTATGACACGCTAATGTTAAATTCATCGATGAAACCATTAGAAAATAAGTGATGCCTTTGCCATAGTAGTGATGCTTTTATTGCTTCTTTGGCAGTTTCATTTTTGCTAGGTATCTTCACTTCCACTCCCTTTTTTATCTATGTTACATTTTAAGACAATTTAAGTTTGTAGGTGCAAGTTTTAATTAGAAATAACATTTTCTTCAATATCCACTTTTTTAAAATTAGTAATTTTTTGCTTATTTTATCAAATCGGTTTTTAAAAATTTGTATAATCAGAAATTCTGAAATTAGCAACAAAAATTTGTAAATATTCTCAATTATATAATTTGTAAAATGTAAATAGCAAAAAGATTTACTAAATAATAATTTTTTTTACTAAAAATCAGTACAGATTGAAAACCGTTTACAATTTTTTTTTTCTGAGTATACCAAACTACTCCGGAGGATATTAAACGGGAAATTCCGCTTGCGACTTGGTGCCAAGGCAAACAGATAGAGCGACAGAGATACGAGGGAGGTTCAATAAGTCCGTGACTTTAAACACAGGGTTTTGGATAATAATCATTTTATTTTTCAGCATAGTCTCCTTTGTGCTCTAAAAACCTTGTCAAAGGTTATTTTAATTTTCTTCGAAAAAAGAGTTGTCGAGGTCATCAAAATAGGTGAGACGATATCATCATTGGAGTCAAATCTCTCTCAAATTCTGTTGACACGAGCAGTGTTGCCCTTTCAGTTAAGAGGAGGGAAATTCAAAAAGTCGCGGACTAAGCCGCCCTCGTATATAAATCGGCTTAAAATTTCAATTGAATCTTAGACATACAATATATTACGATGTGTTATCAACGGAAGGACAAACTGATACATACCCTAATAAAATATGTTGAGGGTATAAAAATCCAGTCTTTGTTCTTTTATAACTGGGACCCACATTTCGTATGAGTAACATATTATATATCATTCGTCCTGTTGTACCTAATATGTAGAAAAAAAAAATAGTTTTTCTTTATATTTAAGATTAGAAACGGATAAGAAACAATAGTTGACAACTGTACTTTTTTTGAACAAAAACAATTTTTTTTGATGATTTTCAGGCATAGTGTGGTATTACTGGATCTATAAAAGTATAATTCCTTCATTAGATTTTAAATCTGAGTCAATTTAAAGCAATTTGACTCGTAAAAAGCTCTCTTTTCATTGATTTAAATGATTCAAATTAAACAAGTTAATAAAACCAAAAATTGTTGGGTTGATTTATAGTTTACGAATCAATTCATCCAACGAATCAATATTAATGATATCCACTCACATTTTACACTGATCCAAAAAAGAATATTCATTTTCAAATATTTGTAAAAGGTTGGACATATTTCTAGTATTACCTGGTAAAGGGTTTCCTTTAACATTTGCCTTACTTTGAAACCTAAGGTAAATATTGCGTTATTGTTATGATACATATATCACTACATATTTGAAACATATTTGATACAAATAAAAATACTTTAAATTAAGAAGTCTGGTTTTATAAAAGTTTTTATTCTAAATTTATTACTCAGACTAAATAATTTATATACCATTAATTTATATTTAAACACTTTGGATTATTGTACATAAATGAAGAAAAATAAATATACATTTTGATGCCACAGAAGTCGTAGTGAAATTTGTTCGAAAACCACAAAAAGCATAAACCAAAAGAATAATAAATTATTTGCTAATAACACACGAACCACGAACCACCACTCTAGATATTCTCTAAGATAATTTTAAAGAAATATTTAAAAGCAATTTTTTTTGGCCTGATCAAAAATTATAATAAAAATAAGCGTTATATTGGTCAGCACTCGTATTTAACCATGCCTACTTCACCAACTTTATGGAAATTTTTAAAAATTCTTCCGTATTTTATTCGTAACTTGTAGGTCAATAATTATAATAAATTTTTATAATATATAGTTTTTTAGCAGGACAATTGGTGTGGAAAACCACATATACATATAGTATCCATACTAACACTCTGGATATACAATGTGGGCAGATAATACATCCATACATACACTCATCCTAAAAACAAACATAAAAGTGATTAATTACAAACCTCAAACGTAAGCCTGTACGTTTTTAAAAGCAACAGAAAAAACTTACATAAAAAAACTTCGAATGAGAAGTAAAAACATGAACAATAGAGTGTCTCTTACTTTTTGTAATTGCGAATATTGCAATGGAAGAGGAGCCATACGGCGCGCAATGAAGAGATGAATATGAGAAAAATGTTCAAGCGTATTTCACAGCTGTCAACTATTTATTTTGTCCAGATTGGTTATTTTTGGTAAAAAGTTTCTTCGAATTTTTTTTCAATAAAATAGGGATTAAAATATTTAAAATCTTGTGGAAATATTATGGAAAATTATAAATAAATTATAAATATTTATAAAATGTAAAGCATATGTAATCTTGAAAATTTTGTTTAGTTTTCTTCGATCTTCTTGATATATATTTTCGTTCAAAACAAACATAAGATCATTCAATAAAACAATTTCTCGTATTATAATTGTTTATATATTCCAATATTTCGTCACCAAATTAGGTGACTTCTTTAAAGGAAATTTTTATCTAATTAGTAAATGAAAATTATAAAAATATAAAAATTATAAAATCCTTTATTAGTTATATAGTGACGAATATTGGGATCAATAAATAATTATAATATTTTTTTTATAAAAAGGTCTTTAGCTCATTTTAAACGAAGACATATATGTATCTAATCTTATAATTTGCTAATTATTATATATATTTTTTACATGGCTTAGGAAAATGTATAATCTTTAAAAAAAAATCTTTTTGTAACTTTGTAACTTTGTGAACGAGTCGCCTTTTTTAAATTTATAAATAATTTTTTAATGATATGCTCTAAATTCTAAATATATGAACAATTTTTTTTTTTTAATTCCAATTTTGTTTACCAAAAACAACCAATGTAGCTAACTTTAACCAGCTATAAAAACGCTTGCAAAAAATTGTCTTAATTTTTTTCATAATTAGCTCGCCAATAAGTGTCATTTGGATGTTGTGCTGTAGGAAAATTCGCAAGTGAAAAAAGTTCGGGACACCCTTATAAATAGGCATATGATTTACACCATTTTCAGTTATATACAATGTGATAATGATATATAAACAGACTTGTGGATAATTCCATTAAAGCCAGAAATCACACAAACATGGAAAATAGCCGAAACACAAGCTCGCTCAAGTGAAATGGATTAAAAAATATATTTATTTGTTAACTTTACTCATCTCCATACAAAACCCTTTAAAATCATGGTACTTTAATAAGCAACATTAAAATTTTAACATGATTCTGTATGTCTTGCACATCAAAAGGTATCTCTTTAAGATACCTTTTATTTCATGGCCAATTTATAATTTAAAAAATTTCTCCCGCCCTTTGATTGACTTAAATAAAAGATTAGGCTGAAAATGAAAAATAAGAGTCGAATAGATTTGTCTTCTCGATCACAAATTCAAATTACATAGGACCGGTATTTTTCCTTGTGAATCTATCCAGCAAAATCTTTCATTACCCAGTAAGTGGTTAACTAATTAAACTAAAATTTTTTACCGCTTATAACTTGGCGTCGGAAATTATTTTCTTTAGAAGATGTCGCTTTTATAAACAGCCGAGTCTTTCATTTTGTTTGTGAAAATATTAAGACAGAGAATTTTGGCGTACCACAGGTGTTACGTGTCACCATTTTATACAGCTCGTGTTTACATCAACTTTGAAATGGTGTATGAAGAATATTTTACTTTAAAAAAATGAATAACAAAGCAAAGAAAGGGACAAATAAAATCATTTGTCTTTCTTTAAATGCTCTTTGGCTTTGTTACTTTAAAACTAAAAGACTGTACATAAAAATCTTTTTATATACTTAGAGAAAAAATTTGTTGTTCCAATTCACGCCACAACCCGACTTTGGTTGTCCCAATACTATTTTTTTGTCACAACCATATATCAGCTGGAGCAGCAGAAATCGATAAGAACAACCTAACAATACGGTTCACTTTAAGTTAATTAGCAGGCTTTATTCGTTTTTTTTTATTTGTTTCATAATAAATCAATTCTCTGATAAATTCATTAACTACAGGGGAATGATCCTCCACTTGAATAATTAAATATTTATATCATTGAAATCATTTACAAATATGGCGAAAGATTTAATTGAATTTTAATTCCTTCGAAGCTTTGATTAAAGCAGATAATCATTATAAAAAAATAAATTAAATAAATGAGTAAAGAAGGAAAGCCACAGTAATATAAATAATTAAAGACAATTTTTTATTTTTCATTTGAATCACATTTTCATTAAAATATAACTTTTTTTGTGGACACCCATTTGTTATTTACAAACGATAGTGCACAATGTATTTCTATTTATGTCATCGTATATCTGCCTGTTTGTGAGAAATTTTTTGTCAACGCTTATACAAAAACAAAATATTCTAACCCTTACCAATTTGTTATTGTTTTTATTATTGTTACTTTAATTGTCCATGATCATGTTTTCTTGTAATTTATATGATAATTGTTATTTGGTTTTATTTTCTATTGCATTCGTATTGTTTTGTTTTCGTACTATTCTATAGCAACTTTTGCTTTTGGCCAATTACTAAAACAAAATACATCCACATAAATGGATTTGTATTTCTTTTTAAATAAATATTTTTTTGATATAGAATTTATTTATTATTCAAAGAATATCAGATATATAAATAAACATTTAAGGATTTAAAAGAATGTTTTTATGTTTTGCCTAAATAAATAAAATGCAATTTAACAAAGAATAAATAGTATATTAGTACAGCGATCAACAAACCCTAAGAAAAAGAAACTACCAAAATTGTAGATGGATCAAAAAAGTTTTTAAAATTTGTTATTAGAAAAATTTGGGCTTTAAAATTTGGTTTCAAACAATTAACATAATTATCATTATAATTATATAACTTTATTTGATCTTTTTTTTCAATATTAATATTTTATTTATTCAGCTAAAGATCTTTTCTTTTTTTATAAAAATTCTTATTTTATTTTCAATATTTCGCTAACAATTAGCATCATTAGATGCTAACAAATTGTTAGCGAAATATTGAAAATAAAATAAGAATTTTTATAAAAAAAGAAAAGATCTTTAGCTGAATAAATAAAATATTAATATTAATTATCATTATTTAAAAAAATGGTATTAACAATAATTTCATTACAATTGATATCAAGGCAATGCTAATGAAATCACTAATTAATTAGTCCAATGCATGTCCCCATATAAATAGGGACTATTTTATGGGTGTGCTTGAGCCATCTAGAAAATAATTTTAAGTATTCTAGTTTTTTTAATTAGGATCAAAATTCGTCCCCATGATGATAAGGAGTGTATCAAAATTTTCTTAAAAATAGTTGGAATTTTTTAAATTCTATGCGTTATAATTTTGGAACTACTAGGAAATTAATGCTGGAATTTCCTTTTCTTTATGCAAACAATTTTTTTTTTGATTTCTTGAAGACTCCATATCAGCAAAATTTTAAATTATAAAATATCAAGTTGATTTTTTCATTGAAGAATTTAAGCTTAATGAAAGTTTTTTCAGTTTTTTATAATTAAACTGCTTAAATTTCTCAGTAAAATTTATTTAGCATTAGATTTAATAAGATACTGAAATTGGTTCTATAAAAAGTGAGCCATACATAATAACTAGAACCGCCCATTACGTTATTTCGTTGAAAATAATTGAAAATAATTTAAAATACATATTAAATTAATCAAAAATACAATCAAAAAGAGGACTGTTGATTTTTTATTATATTCAGCCCATTTTGTTGTTTATTTTTAATCATTGTTTAAAATTCGACCTAAGTAGTAAAAGCAATCGAAAGTAGTTTAAAATAACCATTAATTTTTAACTGACAAAAAGTAGAAAAAAACATTTGTGGTTTGTTTTTCAAATGGAAATTTTTTTATTTGTTTGTAATTTTACAAAGCACAACACACCTGTGTACCTATATTTGAATAATTTGTTGTAATTTTTATTAAAATAATTTTGTATATAAACAAACTATTTTGGTAAAAAAATAATAAGGAATTATATGAATTTAAATTTTTAAAAACAGAAAACATAAAATTTTTCATTTAACAGAAAATATCAACTCCTACTGAATGTCTGTAAATTTTTGTAGTTTTTTTTTTTTTTTGAATGACTGATTCAAATAGTTAAAAATTATATTTCTATGAATTTCAATTGATTCTTCGTTTAAAAACAAACTTTACGTATTACTTTTTAAATAAACCACAAAAAATTATTAAACTCTTGGTAAGGAAGTATTTCGAAAATTTAGACAGAACTATTAGAATTGGAACGTAGGGAGCGTCTTTTTAAATTTGTCTGCATGCCTTGTTTTCTGTTTGTTTTGTGGACTTGTAGTTAGCTTGTTAACAGTTAAAATAAACAAAAATAATTTATTATCATTAAAAAATAAATGAAAAGTTTTTTTTTTGATTCAAATAATAAGTTAGTATCGTAGATTTTAAATGTGTACATGTTGATAATCTTAAGAATCGATTTTCTAGCTCAATTTTTTACGATTCTATCTTACTTTTTTATATACGATAGTAAACAGCAACACTATGGAATTTTAGAAAAAAAAAAAACTCAAATATCTCTAACCTTTCACTCATTAATCGTTATCTCAATTAAACACTTTGAATTTGCATAATTCAAATTTCAATTGAAAACCTATTTAGAATATTAAAATTATTAAATAAAAGTAAATGAGTTAATTCATAAATAAAATTATGAATATATATTTATTAATCAATATCAATAAATAAATTTATGTAAACTTTAAAATACAAATTTAATAACAAATTAATGTGCACAAATTGTTAAATGCACTTAATAAACATATCACAAACACATGTTTCCTGTAAAATATCAATTGACATTATTATGTATGAGAATGTGTTGGTAGTATATCGTATTCATGTATGTGTGTGTGTGTATGTGTGTGCGTGTGTGTGAATATTTTGTCTGTATTATAGAAAAACGTTTACAATACTTTGGTTTTCATTCTGGTATGATTCAATGTTTATTATTGTTATTTTAATAATGATGATAAAGTCATTTTATTATCGTATAATAATATGCTGCTGCGTATGTAAGTGTTTACACTATTATACGAAAAACCAGTCAGATATTTACATGTGAGTGTATATAAATAACTATATATATATATATATATATATTTATATACAAATACAGTATTAAAAATTCATCATTGGATACTTAAATACAGGCAATTGTGTCCATGTACATATATGTATGTGCATGTGTGTGTATAAAACATTGCAATGGTCAAACTAAATAAAGCAATGTTAAGTACAGATGATGACGATTTTCCACAAATTATGTTTGTGACAATTAACAATAAATTGCAAACCAATTTGTCACTACAGCATGTGTCAAATAAGTAGCAAAGTATTGGTTAACAAATATTATTGTATACCAGAGAAGTTGTCATTCCTAGTAGTAGTAGTAGTGGTTGTAGCCTTATAGTCGTGGTAGTAATGTGAAATGTAAATTGTCATATTCAACAATACATTACATACGCATCTCTGTTCAACAGCCAGCCAGGTTTAAAGTAACACAGGTATTGTGAAAAAACAAACTTTTTTGCAAAGTTAATTATATAAATCCTGCAGTGAAGAAGATTAATTGGAATACGTGCCAAAAAATAAATTTAGTTTTAATGATTTTAATAAAACTAAAAAAGAAAAATGCGAAAGTGTTATATTATGCTGTTCAGTAATTTTTTATACCTTTTACTATACACACTGGGATAAAACGCTATTATTTCTGACATCAATTTAACCGGTTCTACGAAAAGGCCACAATCTCTAGACTTTATGTATGTGAAAATATGGTAGTTTTAAGGAAATGCAAAATTATTAATCCTTACGAGAAGACGTTGATAACAAACAAAAAATTAGGGACACGACTCTTCTTTGAAAATAACTTAGAAGGCTCTGGCTCTTCCACAACTTCAGGTTCTACTGAAATCTTTTGCCAGATCTTTGTATAAACCGAGATACAAAATTTAATTGTAAAGCACTGTAATAAATAAACAAAACTAACTAACAAACAATGATGTATCTAAAAACAAAAAAAGAAAAACAATTAAATGACATTGTTATAAAGATTTAAAAGATTCCGAGAATAATTTTAATTTACATTAGTAGCGCGATGTATACATACATATATGTATTTGAATAAAATACATGAAACTTTAAGGCATATTTGACGTTTTATTGTCCTTTGACGAGTTTTGGTTACTTTTTTTAATTTGGGAAAAAAATCTAACAATCTTGCATTTTTTTAAAATTGTTTAAGATTTTTGTGTAAAAATATATTTTATTTTTAACTAAAGTTGTTTCTTTTATTTTTTGAGGGTTCTAAAGAGGAAAGTATCTTCTTCAATCGGAACGTATTCTTTTTAATTGAATATATATACATATATTCCAAGGAGTAAGTTATAATTCACAACTTTTTGGTATTTGCACCAGGAAGGGGACTCCCTCAAAGAGCAAACAGCTTTGTTTGGAAACCTGAAATTTAAAAAATATTAATTTACTGAATATATACTCTTTGGAATTTACACTGAAAAAGTGTTTAAAACGGGGTTAAAATGGAAAAAAGCGCCCCTTAATTTCCCAGCTAAAATTTTTGGAGCCATTAACTTGGACTAT
This sequence comes from Eustalomyia histrio, assembly GCA_949748255.1. Classification (NCBI taxonomy): domain Eukaryota; kingdom Metazoa; phylum Arthropoda; class Insecta; order Diptera; family Anthomyiidae; genus Eustalomyia; species Eustalomyia histrio. Next base: position 126,923,850 of record OX456523.1, read on the forward strand.
AGCATTAAGGTTAATACTACTGTGTAGGATCCACAAAGAAGGGATTTTGAGAAATTTTTATGGGGAGAAGCAAAAATTGACACATCAACCCTTTAGCTTACGGCACAAACCGCTTTAGCTTTATAATATGGACTAAGACAACAAAGCGATACATTTTAAAATTACCAATAAAAAGGAGGGACCAAAATTTAAAAAGGCGCTAAGATTTTAAAATCTGCTGGCTATCTAAAAATTCTAACGGGATGGAGCAAATAAGAGAATGGCTTAACGTCCTTCCCAATACCTTCCATTAGAAATCTGAAACTTAAAATATATTTTCATCGGTGTTTTGTTCTATTTACTGTGTTGGTATCATTTGCAAATGTGTAAAGTGCTCCATTAATCAGCCAGCACAACCGCTGGATATAGGAATTTTGACATCTACTGAAGTGGAATTTTTAAAAAAATTTCTGGATAAGATTTTTCCTCAATAACCTTCGGCCAGAAACCTAAATTTAAATATGTACATCCTGCAATTATGAGCTTACTTACTGAGGAGATACTTAAAATTGAAGCATCTACACTTAAGAGGATAATCAATATATAGAATACAATTTATATCTTAATATTGTTACGATTTTACCCTTTATAATATAGTTGATTTACTTACCTTTTAAATAAATGGAGTTGTTGCTATATTGCAAATAATAAGTTTGAAATTATTTATAACGTTATTTATTTATAACAGGCACTTTAATAGCACACTTTATGCACACGAAGTAAATAGACTTCTTAACACTTCAGCGTTTTATTTAAAACTGTCTTGCTGCATCACCAAGTACCTTTATTTATATGAGTAGTCTGGTATTCTAATTATTTCCAGTTACACTAGATTTTTCCAGCTGTCAAAGAAATTTCTGTAACAATATATTCCTATACTTAAAATTGTCGGTGACAGAGTATCTGGCTTTTAAGCTTGTTATAAGTATACTAAGAAGGGAAGCATAAAGTTTATAACAGTTTGTATGTGTTCCTAAGGTTTCGTTGAAATTTGCAAGAACAAAATGTAGAAGTTTCCAAATAAAACATATAGTTCCAACTTGATATTTAGGGGTTAAAAATTAATATAAAGATTGTTTAAAGGGCAAATATAAATTATTTTGGCAAATCCTTTTATTTAAATGTACTACAAAAAACCTTAAATTTTTATCTAAACTAAATTATTCCCGATATATTATTTTATCAGACACAATAGTGTTATGCTGTGCCCGGGCATAACCACAACGTATATTATACGCTAATGGGTCTATGTCCGAAAAATTCTCGGCCCATGGGGGTTTCCATAACACCCTTTAACCCTTTAACACCGTTTCAATTGCAATTGCTGTTAGGACCGAAATATTTATTTTTTGTATTGTATATATTATAGAAGAGCGTAAGCTAATGAAGCTCTGAGGAGAAAACCCTCAACCCCAGCCGAAGGTCTGCTACACAAAAATTCTTTTATCATCGTAGTCGATGTTGGACCCAGATGTGCCGATAGCCGAAAATCTTCATTAAGGAAAGAACTGGGTGAACAAATTACTAAATTCAGAAACATTATCACCATTTTCTTCTGGAGATAATGACCGTAAATATTTCAATCATAGCCCTATCAGTGTGGGGTTATATCTAAAACATTTTCGGACATAATCTCAAAACCGGAAATTAGAAAAATGTCCGTTAATGCTATGTTATGTAACTGTGTTATTAAGATTCGATTACAAGTTTCGTATATGTGTGAGATGACGCTAGTATGCAAAAAAAGTATTATATAGGTAAAATTTTATTAACCATTTCATTTACAATTGCAATAGTAAAATATATTTTTTTTTTGGTTTTTGGTTGGCCACCTCAGATATTGTCCACACTCGTGTAAAAATAATAACTTATACAAATTAAATGAAATTGTGTTTATATATTGTAAAAATTTAATTTAATTTTTGATTGTGTAATATGTGTGTAAACACAACTTGAAATGTCATTTTAATTATGACGTTCGTTAAAATTTCCTCTGATAAGATATTAACGGCTTGTATATTATAAATTAATGGGAATATAAATATTTTTCCTTAAATTTTAAAGGAAATATGCAAGGAAATTTAACACTAAATGTATCAAGCGAAATAAAGTGACCCATTTTAATTTTTTATTATATCAATTTTTCTATATAACTTTATTAATAACTCAAGTACAAATAATGGTTTCCTTCTTTTTAATTTTAATTATATTTGAGATACACTCAGAGGAATAGGTTAATTATATGAATCAAAAATTGCAGAAAAATATAGTATTCGGGTAATAAAATCCGTCAGCTGATTTTATACATTGTTAATTTGGAGTTGTTTTGACAAAATCTTTGTTATGCAAACAATTCCCTTTCATAACAGTGTTACTAACATGATCTGGTTCGGAATTTTACGCTAGAGTACTTATAATACTCCTGTATCGGATCGAAATTTTAACAAAAAAAAAGCAAATTCTAATTTCTTTGGCACTCTGTGTTGACATATGGTGCACATAATTATTTTGAATCTGGTATTGTTGAAATTAGTCAATATTTGGGAGAGATAAAATGTTCTTTATTAAAACAGTATGGATCAAAATAAATTATTCGGTAAGCTTGACACATCTTCTTTAATCATCCGGAAACTTTTGTAAAAATCACAATCTCCGAAATACTAGCATTCGACACTCTGTTATTCGTCATTAAACATAAAATGTAATATTCCGTAAACATATACTAAGGGACTCTGTAGTTATAAGGAGCTAATCTGCAATGATGGTAAAATTAGTTATATTTATTACGGTATGTTTAGTGTTAAGTTATAATCATAATTAAATTAAAATTGTATGCAATAATCAGCTTTGCAGAGGTTGACATATCAATTAATATAAAAGTCGATCCTCTTTCAATATGTTATGCCTTCAGGAAAAGATACTTTTTTGTAGAATTTAAGAGGTATTTGTATATTTAAAGTAATTTCACTAACAATTTAATGTTCAATATTTAAAGCATAAAAATTGACAAACTTCACACAAAACAATTTAACTTGAGGCTGCTGCTTTTATATATATTTTTGTTTTGTTGCAGTTATCATAAAATAAGTAAGGGCCGGACAATAAGTCTCTTAAATTTAAGGGCAACACAACTCCTGTTAGTTGACTTCTTTCAAAATTTGAACATGCTGAGTTATTTAGTTTGTGTTTGACAGCCATTTATAGCAGAAATGGCAGTTTTCATGGCAAAAATCCATGAATTGCTCTTCATCAGTCCTATTCTCCGGCTTTAGCCCTGAAGGGATAAAAAAAATTTAAGAAACGTATAGAGCTCAAAGGAGATTATGTTGAAAAACAAAAATACATACCGTAAATAAGAACAAAAACCAGAAGGCACCGACAGTTGTAATGTTGTCTCTCAGGCCTGGATTTCCTTGTATACGAGAGATCAAATCGTACGAGGGGTCAATGGATTGCTCTAAAACGTGAGATTAATTTCTCACTAAACTCGCCTGTCAATAGGCTCAATAGGTTCGCGTGCCGTGTGGCATGTAGCAGCGTCTCGTTAAAACCACATGTCAACCAAGTCCAATTATTCTATTTTGGCAAAAACAAAGTTAGTAATCATTGCAAGGTATCTTGCTCCATTGACTGTAGCATTGCAATTTTCATTGTTCTTGAAGAAGTAAGGTAGTATGATGTCGCCATCCCACAAAGCGCACCAAAGAGTTCATCTTTCAAGGTGCATTGGCAACTCTTAAGCTGGTGTGAAATTTAGTTAAAACAGCTTCAATAGCCTGTTCGGTGGGCCGATTATGACGACCATAAATTGGACGTAATATACGAAACACATTTCTCAAGCAGCACAAATTTTGATATTAAAATTCAATACTGAGCATTTTTGGCATTGCCACATGTCACGAATCTTTTTTTGCACTCAAAAAATTTTTACTGAAAAACCAAATACATATCTAAAAATATCATAATATTTTTAAAAGAAAATTTAAAGGATTAAGGATTTTTTTCATTTAAAACTTTTTTTTAATTTTTCTTATAGTAAATGTTACAATTTCAATTTTCAGATATGTATCCAATATAGTACATTTTTGCATTTCCGTAAAAATTAAAAAAAAAATCCCGTTGTAGGACTATTCCGGAGAAGGGACCTACAATACATGACGAATTTAACGTTCCTAGCTAAAGCCATGTGAGTTGGGTGATCAATGGGAAAATATTTGAAACCATGTTTCTAGTCAAAGAGGTTTCGGAGTAGAATTTTCCTCTTTTTGGTCTTCCCTTAGGAATTTAAGAAAATTCCGTCTTACCGGATGTCTCTGTCAGAGGAGGAATTATGTATCCAAATTACAAGTATTAAGCTCCATCAGTGTCGGCTGAAAGTTAATGAGGCTGTTAGTGAGTCAGTCTGTAGCGTTAAAATTTGTAAATTACTACATGAGAGTTGTTTGTTGTAATCAGTAGTTGTTGCTTTTCTATCGAAAAATGCAAACGCCTGTTATAACGGTTATTTTATAAAAGCATTTAATTAAAAGCAGTTATTTTTATCTGAAGCCCTACGCAGCCAATTTTGACAATAGTCCTCCACAAAGTGTAATAGCCTGTCATCAGTGCCGTGGTGGCCATTTGACGAATATTTTATTCCATACTTAATCGGAACATGTCTTCTTTCAAATCCAATGAAAAAAATCACAACTATTTAAAAAAATACGTGATTTTATTTTAAAATGAAAAAGTGCATTCTTACTGAGAAACCCATATAAAAATCGAGATAAAAACATGTTTTTTAAAATAAGTTTTCATTAAAATATATTAACAAATACTACATGTAGAAAACAGTAGTTCTAACAAATTTTGTCAGTTGTTTTTAAGTATTTGTAGTAAACATTACTTAATTATTTTTAATGTATTTGTTGTAATTATTTTTTAAATAAATACCTTTGTCACCTTTTTTTCAGGCATATAACTTTGTTATAATTGTCATTTTCAATATATTCTACAGACAACTTTTTAAGTGTTTATATGTATGTGTAATTATTTGTTTAACTACAATTCATAATTTCTAAATATATTTACATAAAATCTAGAAATACTAACAAATTATATAATGACTTAGGTATATTTATTTATGAAATATAATCTACCTTAAGACAGTTGACTGAATATTTGAAAGAAGGTATTCCAGAACAATCCTATGAAATTTTAAGAATAAAATGTTTACTACAACATTTTTCATATATATAAAACTTATACTACACACTTTGTAGCAAAACAAAAGAATCATAAATCAATAATTGAGAATTTCCACAAGTAGTATTGGATTAAGGCAATATGCAAATTCTTAAGTTTTTGAAACTAAAATAATTTACGTAAAAAGAAAAGGATTTTGCAAAACCTACAGCAAATCTAACAAACTCACTTTTAAAGTAATATCAAGAAACCAAAATCAAAAATGGCATTTTCAAATATCTTTAAAGAAAATATATCGTTCATTCCATGAAAGAATATTACAAAATTAGCATTTTTGTACCTCCCTTTACCTCCGATTTGCCTCATACTTTGCATAGAGACTCTATGGAGCAATTTAGACAATCCCATTTTCTGATCATTAAAATTTTAAATATTCGCGATTTTATTCACGTTTTTCATTTTTCAAAAACATAACAAAATTCTAAAAGTATCGAATTTTAAAGAGCCATAATTCCTTAAGTACATATAAACGATTTCTTAAATTTAAAAAGAATCTTCAATCTGCAGTTGTCTACTATACGATGTGGTATCCAGAAAAGAACCTCTTCATTAATTTATTTGTAATGCAAATGCAATTTTTTAATGCATTTTGCTCTTTCTTCCCCATTCCCCATTTTTAGACAGCTTAGGATTTTTGGTATAAAATAAGTCTTTGATTTTGAAAATATAAACTTTCTTGTTTATCAGTATTGTATAGCATTTTATGTAGGCATATTAATGCCTTAAGGATATTTTTTTGCTTTTCAAGAAATTGTATCCACACATTTCAATCGGATTTAGTAAGTTTGCAGAATTGAGATCGAAAGAGTGCGTATTAGCTGGATCATCAGAAACGAACACAATTTATCTGTTTCACACGAAAATTTAAAATCCCTATTAGGTTGCATGAAAAATTATAATATTATAGAAACAAAAGTTTCGTATTGTGATTGTTTTAGTAAAATTATTTGTAAAGACCCTTCTGAAAACTGCTACATAAATAAATGCCAAAATTGTCCAAGAGTTTTAGATTTAATTAAAAACATAAAACTATCCACAAACTAAAAAATCTTTTATCTTTTATATATAAAATATAAACAGTGGGTGACATGTGATCGCGCAAGTTTAGAGCATCTGGAATCTAATAACGACGTTTTTGTAGAAAAGTTTCGTATTCGTTAACAAAATTATTAACACATTCGTATGTTGCAGATCAGCAATCAAAACTTTTCATATATTCACAAGAAAACGAAATAACGAATGTATAATAAATTTCGTTTTTTCTGAGAATTATGCATTCATATTTCAAGACAGCATTCAAGGTCTTCTTTGGAACAACGACCAAGCTACCGTTCATCCTTAAGCCATCACGAAAAAGATTTTGCCCTCAAAGCGGAGTGGAACTTTTCCGCTACTTCGCATGGAATTGGCCACTTGTGATGGAATTGGCGGTACTGTTAAGAGACTTGCCAGAAGATTCTGCTTGCAACATCCAGAAATGGTTATAAAAACCGCTCAACAGCTTTTCAAATGGGCAGCTGATAATATATAAAATAATTTTTTTTACTTTGATTCTGTTCTGTACAAGTAAACTGCTGAAAGATGTCAGGAAAAGTTTAGCAAGGTAATACCCATAAAAGGAACTCCAAAATATCAGTCGTTCATTCCCTTATACATATGAAGGCACAATAATGGTAAAAGAAACTTCAAACTCAAATGTACATTTAAAAGCTTAAATTATGGAGTACAATAATTGATAATTAAATAAAAAAATTTGCTTAATTAATCATTTATTTATATTTTAGAAGGCAATATCGGTTTTCATTCTGGGTGGCATATTTACAACCCTTTTATATTAACATCGATTATATACTACATACACACTACATACTACACACCTTTTTCGTGTATTAACTTCCCGCATAAACATGCTATTGCTAGCTATCAAATAGAATTTGAAGTTAACAAAAATACCCATAATTTCGGAAAAAATAAAATTATAAATTTTTTAATGCAAAATTGCATTTGGTCAATTTGCAAAGATTTTGGGTTTGAAGCTACGGTATTATGTACTTGTACCAGTAATAATAAAATCCAATAGGTGTTAAGTTTCACTATCGGTCTATCTTTACTTATTTAGTTATTTTTTCACGCTTTCGTTTAAAGTTGGAGTTTTTTATTATTTTGATATATTATTCAACTTTATTTTAATAGTGACCACAAAATGAAAAATAAAAAAATCAAACAATAGTTTTGTCGGCTAAGCGATCAGCTGTTTTAGTCTTGTAAATCTACAACATTTTGGCTTGTATTTTGACAACAGCCTAGTAAATTTTAGTTCTGTATATTTTTTGGTTGTGGTGTAGTAAATGGTAGTACTTTTACTATACTCTACGGGAAATGAACCAGTCACAGAGTTAGTCACGTGACCGGAACTTTGTGGCAGAAACCGGTTCTTTAACATAGGCTTGTCATAGGAGGTGGGCTTGTCATAGGAGGTGTCACAGGTAGGGTACCATATCACTGCATTGGTGTAAGTGAATGTGCAACAGAACAGGTTAGAATTATCCTACGCATAACTAGTCTCATGTTAGACACTACGTAATGTGTATCAGAACTAGTGCAACATGAAACGTTACGTGACTGGCTCAAATGAACATACCACAGGACTAGTAGTTAATAATCAACTAGTTTCGCATCAATCACAATGTGTTATGTTGCAGGGCTTGTAGAAAATGAATAGTTGCGAGACATATCACATGACAGGACAAACGAAAATTGGTTATCATGTAATTTGTCAACATTTTTTCCGCGTGTCTCATATTAAGAACGTGTTTCTGAAATATTCCATAAGGTCCAGTCATTGAATTCACCTGCAATGTTTATTACAAAAGTTTTTATACATTTTTGTATTTCGCGATTTTAAACAATTTCCTCAAAAATGTAAATATTTTTAAAATTTTAACAAAATTGAAGTATAAAATTCTACTTTTTATAAAAACAATGTAGTAAGTTTTTCTTTAAAAATTATTAAAAATATCAAAGTCTTATTTTATACCAAAAATCCTAAGCTGTCCAAAAATAAAAAAAATTAAAAATCTAAGGGAGGGGAAATAGCAAAATGCATGAAATATTGCATTTGCATTTTAAATGAATTTTTAATGAAGAGGTTCTTTTCTGGATAATATATCGTAAAGTAGACAACTGCAGCTTTCAGATTCTTTTTAAATTTTAGAAATCGTTTATGTATGGAATTATGGCTCTTTAAAATTCGATACTTTTAGCATTTTTTATGTTTTTTAAAAATGAAAAACGTAAATAAAACCGCGATTTTTTTAAATTTTAATGATCTAAAAATGGGATTGTCTATATGGCTCCATAGAGTCTCTCTGTGCGAAATATGAAGAATATCAGAAGACCCTTGGTCAGATTTGTGGCGATATCTCATGGAATGAATGATATACAGTTTGAGAATTTTTTATATTCACCAATTTTTTGTAAGTTATTTACAAAACATAAATGGTTATACCAAAAAATTCAAATATTTGTTTGTATTATTTAAGTTTGTTAAGAAAATATATTTACTTTAGAAATACACCTTCTTCAAGTAGCACAAAAATCTGAATGTATTACAATTTGCATAACATACAAGTTGAAGAATATATTTTAAGACAATTCATAAAGTCAATTTAAGGAAGGAGTTTTGATTTACTGTTGATTACATTTAAAATATTTGTAAAATTTGTTATGTATGTGTAACACTATTACATGCATATACAAAGAGATTTTTACCTACAGGCATTTAAACTATGCTCCATAAAGTATATTTGTATTCTTAAGAAATTTATATTTTATCACCTTTTGTTTATTTTAGCTCTTACGTACACACCTTCAGATAGGAAATGTTTAGTTCTTATTTAGCACAGTGGTAAGGCAGACATTTTTTTGGAAAAAAGTTTTCGATTTTTAAATTTCATGTATTTACTTATTATTTCTAAAATAGCTACACAGAGAAAACAGCTTCATTGTAGCAACCGAGTTTCTATTATTTTAATTGTATCATGAATTAATTAATTGTATCATAAATGAAGTAATTACTATTTTGATTTACAAAATTTTTCTTTGTTCACTATAATAACCAAGAAAAGTGACACTTCCACTACTGTACTTTGTCACATACTAACTCAGGTTATACGAAAGGAAAATGAACAATAAGAAGTTTTAGTGGAAGTAAAACAATAACATCTTTAACTAGATTACTGCCAGACAAGTGACATTAACAGGAAATATATATTTTTTATATTCTTTTGTTTTGTATATATAAATATATATATATAAATATATATTATATGTATATATAAATATATATATATTATATATACAATAAACTTAATGTTAGATCTATGTAGTATATAGTTTATAACACTTCATCTTAAATGTTTATCTTTTGTTTTTTATACACTTGTAAAAATAATGAACTACTTCGGATTAAAGGAAAATGGTTTGCTATTTTGAAAAAGTAGGAAAGAACTTATGGTAAGAACGAAATTATAAATTTCGTATATGACGCAGAAAACTTAAAAAAGTTATTAAAAAATTTAGAAAAATATTTAACCTTATTGAACTACATTGATTATGATCACGAAATTAGGAAAGAGTATGTATTGTAAAAATAAAATATGATTTTAATACATTAAAAGAAGATTATCTTACCTTGAAAACGAGTTAGCAGATAATCGTCACATTGAACTTGATAGTAAAATTTAAATTTTTAGTTTATATATTAGTTATTAGGGTGGCAATGAAAATTCATCTTTGGATTATCACAGATATTCGGACAGAATATTGCACTAATTGGTTCAAAACTGATATGGTGAAAATTTAAGCCAAATCGGATAAAGTCTCGGAACTTTGGAATAAAAACAAACAAAAATTGTTTACTTGTGGGAGATAATTTTTAATGCTGCAGAAAAAAGTGAAAATATTTTTGAAATCGGTCAAAATACTTTCGAGATATCGTGATTTTTTATTAATATTTGATGATATTAGGAAAAATTTCGATTTTCAGCAACATTTCTAGGTTATCTCAAAAATTGTTTAGGAGATTTTAAAATTATTTTTATATTTGTATTCAGCATAGCAAATATTATTAGAAACGATGTGTCGCATCGTCTGGGTGGTTAAGGGGCGCTTTTCCCCTTTTAAACCCCATTTTTACATGCTCTATTGCACATATTTCAAATTTCGAAGTAAAAATTGTCAAAAATCTTAAATGTGAGCAGGAAACTTCATCCCAAATTTTAAATTCAAATTTTAAGCTTTAGTTTTCTAATAAAATAGGTTTTGACTAGCCGTTAAGGATTACACTTTTTACTTATTGAACCCTCTTTCTTAACACGATCCTTGCGAAAATACTAAAACCAACTTTGTCCGTAAATTAGCTAGTAATCTAGGGAACAAATATTTTTAATTCAAATTTTCTTACCAAAGCCGTTCGGGCAGGCCTTAACCCCTTTAGAAACTCCCATTTTACCACGTTCATGGTAATAATTGCATAAAGTAGCTCATTAAAAATTTGGGCCCTATTCCAGAAAATACATCCTCCGAATTTCAAAATTTCAGCCAAGGCAGTTTAGGCAGATCATTTGAGGGAGACTTTTTTATTTTAAGCCCCAATATGACAGTGTAAATTGATTCAAACTTTTTTAATGCGAGATTGGGCCGCTAAAAAATTACAAGTTCTTTTATATTTTTTTCCAATCACATATTCATATTTCGGTGCAATCGGTTACTCTGATGATGTCTTCTTTCAAGGCTACTTAGGTATGAGTACAACAAGAAAAGTCACTCAACGAATTACATGAAATTTAGATATGTTATAGAAAACCGAAAAATAAGAAAACTCTATTTTTAAAACTGATTAGTCTCACGCTAACAGGTTAAAATTGGGGTTAAAAATTACTGCATTTGTTGTATGGCAACATTTTCAAAACTTACGATTATCGATTTATCTTTACCGAGGCGATGGGTATGAGATCATATTGTAAATAATTTTCCTGGATTATATTGTATTATAATTATTTATCATTCACCTAAAATTATATACTATTTGCCATCATGAATTGCCTAGAACCTAAATTATGTTTATTTTATTAAATTTTCCTTTAAGGAAACATTTTAAGTGCAAGTAGTTAAAGATGTTTTTGTTGTTTTTAATTTCATGGTTTATGCTTACATTTAGCCCACATCATTTTTCAAAATTTGTCTATAAAATTTGTTTGTACATAAAATGCATTTTTATCATTAACGGAAATCCAAGATTTGATTGAAATTTATGATGGCATAATAAAACAGATTTTAAACTTTCAGAAGTTTTTCTCTTTTTTAGTAATTTTCTTTCCCTTTTTTGATTTGTTTTCTTTTAAATGGATTTTTATTTGGTAAATAGATACTATGCAGTTCAATAGAAAAAATACCAATTACACACATAATTGACTTTAAGGAGATAGACTTCATAAATTATATTTTTATATTTGAGTAGCTTTAAGTAGTTTAAAGACTATACAAAAACATATTTTTATAAAATAATAAATTAATTGCGATATTTCATTTAATCGTGTATGTAGAATGGATTTATATATTAAAATAATTCTACATAAAAATTTAGAGCCACTATTATAGTCAGTACTTTTTAGGATATTTTACATACATTTTATTTAAGTTAGAAATTTTCAAACGAAATTCCTTATTTAAGTAAAATTTTAGTAAAAATTCGTATTAAATGCTAGCAAAAATTCATATTATTATTTTGTTCCTTTGCTCTTAATAATTTAAAATTATGTAATAGCTTGCAATTATTCGTATTTAGTATATTTCTGTGGTTTTCAGCTATAACGTCATATGTCTCGAAATTAAATTGTCAAAAGAGCCAAAACAACGTTCAATTTAAAATCACGGAATGGAATATTTTTTTACTCTCATGTAGAGTAAGAAAACATTTATGTAAAATTTGAGGAAAAAATCTGAAAAAGATGTGATTTTAGAAAAGGAAAACAGTGTAAAATAAATAATACAGAAGGATCTCACAAATTAGAACCACTTTGTTTTTCTACGTTTATTTGACATTTTTTAAACTTTCACCCGAATGAAAACTTTTACTTTGACCAAAGAGAATATAATTTTCTATAGAGTATGTTTCCCTCTCACGAACTTTTTAGTACTCTCTTAGAACACGAACATAGTTTGGCAGCAACAAAGGTGAGTTTTGGTTGGCAACTTTTAGTAGTGTTTAGCGGTGCTGCCATATAACCAATTTTAACTATTTTTTTTGCCGTTTTTGGGATGCTAGAGATTTTTCAGATTATTTTATAAAAAAATATGTTTTTTTATTTTATTCATGTATTTTTTCGGATTTTTCATATAAAAATACAATATTTGTTCAATATACTATTTATTTTTACTAAAAATAGACATGTCTAATAAAGTAAAAAATACAACAAAAATTTGCAATTATGTTAAAAAATAGTTAAGAATTCAAACATAACATTGTGACATGAAAAGTATTAAAGTGTGTACACACACATTGACCAACTATGTCTATTCATATCCACTATTTCCCATTTCTATGGTAAAAATTTATAATAAAGAGAATAAACATGCTATTAATTGTTGCAACATATAACTAAAAACCTATAAAAAATGCAATAATTTGAAAAAAATTGTTTTCATGAAAAAACTGGTAAACAGTTAAGAATCCCAAACTGGGATAAAAAATTGCACTGTTTATGTGGCAGCACTGAATACACCAAATTTAATGTTTTTCAACACTTTAGCAACTTTGAAAATGTTGCCCTCTCATTTAAAAATGTTGCCGCTGAACTCTGTACCATGTTGAATTTCTGGTAGAGCGGGAAAAATACTCTATAGAAAATTATATACTTTTTGATGTCGTCTTGGGATTTTTTTTTTGAAATTGGTATTCCCGTTGTCGTTATCGAAAATAATTGATAACTGTCGACAAGTATTTGGTATTCTGTAAGAAAATGTGACGACGATATTGTCTTGAAACGACTCTGATTTTGCCGACACAATTTTTAGTAACGACTTTAGGAAAAGTAATTGACTGAAAAAAAAAACGGGGAAAAATGGGAAGAAATATCAAATTTATTAAATGCACTTGGCCCACCGAGAATAATTTGAGATGGATGGCAGAAGGTAAAGAAAGCATGATCATATAAAGTGCATTATAAAAATATAACAAAATTTATTTTTAGGTTTGGCGAGACTTAAAATTTAAAGTTAAAAAGAAAATGGTAGCCAACAAAGCCAAGTGAAATGCTACAGGTGGCAGAAGATTCAAGCAATTTATATTGAGCCCGCTGGAGGAAGCTGTGGCAAATCTTCTACATTTTCAGAAACAGCTGAACCCTAAGTTAAAGTCGTTTCCAACACTGAGCTGGTACGACCCCTGGGCTAAAAATCTTAATGTAGCTGCCAACTTTATTGTTTTGGAAATAAATGTGGACTTGATTCCGGTTTTCAAATTAGGTGCTATTGTTTCCAGCACATCTTTGAAGGCTGTTTTATTCAGCCGAAAGTAACTTTCAAACCTTTTAAAAAAATTAGACGATTAACATTCTTTAAAGTAACAGACTTTGATTTTGCTACTCACTTGTTATCCGGCAGATTAAAGATATTGGATTTCTGTATGAGAAGTCTTCTTTCCAATACTAGATTTTCTTTATTTTCTTCATCACTGGTATCAGAATTTAAATTACACATAAAAACATTTTTTCGCAAAAATAATAAAAAAATAAATCTGCCGACTCAATTTTTAGTGATGTGTTTTTGTTTAAATCGATAAACTGTCGACGTCGTTACAACGCTGTTTTAGAATAATAATTTGGTGTCGAAGTGATGTCGATGTCGAATCAAAGTGATGTTGACTCAAAAACGACGACGACATTGATAACGACAACTAGAATAAGGCTGATTATTGACACCATAAATATGAAAAACTAAAAAAAATATGCGGTGAATATAAAGTATTATTTACACCTTGGGATAAAAACTATGACAAAATATTTTATTCACCAGACACTAAAATGAAATTGTATTAAAATACACATTGGGAAATCCTTTATGTCTGTTTCAAAAACAAGTTTTTTTCATCCTCCTGTAAAGGAGCACTTGGAGGAAAGGAAAAGCTTTTCTAAGTAATTTTAATATTAATTGTGTATATGACGGTTACAAACACTTTACCAAAAAAACTGATAGGAAACGCCTTATAAATGTCTATAAAAAAAACTACATAAAAAAATTGGATACCTAATTATGTATAAATGATGTGTTGTATCATAATATACAATTTTTTCAAAAATTGCGAATTTTCGATCCGGCTGTTCCAAAAGTTAACAATGTCTGATTTGTCTGCTTCAGCATAGGTATTTTAAACTAGAAAAGTAAAATAGAGTCGCCCTTATTTTAATATTTATATCGTCAAGAGTACACACATTATTTTTGTAATATATGCAAATTAGCCAGCTTAAGTAATGCTTCAACAATTTACTTATATTATATACTATAAGCAAATAATTATATACTATAAGCAAATATTTGCCAAACATTGTTTTTTGTAATAAAAATAATATGCTTGTTCATAGTGTGGTTAAATTCAAATAATTTTCTACCATAAAAAATAAAATGAAAGTGATGTTTTTTTAACTGAATATAGGAAAGTCGAATTAAAGTGACGGTTTAATTTTGCGTGAATTTAATAAACCATTTAAAGTCTTTTCTGCCGATTGCAATTAATTTCAAAGCTGACTTTGTTAAAATATATTCATAATGGCTGGCTCTGTCGAATTTTTTCAACTTTTATTCTCTATAATTTACTAATAAAAGTTTTCATGTTTATTTGCAGTAAAAAAAAACAAATTATGAAAAAGGATATGATTATACGATCTTAAATCCTATTAAAACAATTTTTTTATGAAGAAGAATTTCATAAATCTTTCTTAGTATTATAAAAAATGCTTCATCACATTTAAAAAAGGTTTTATAATATGAAGAAATATGTCAATTTGCATTTTGATGAAACAACTGGATCGTATTTGTAAAGTGTTACATTAGACGAAAATCTCTACAGTCTTTCATAATTATGATGAACCTTTTGACGTGAGTGTAGCCATGTCAAACTGGAAATCCTGAATCTCGAGATTATTTTTAAAATGTTCTCCGATTTTAAAATTTATATAAATTTAAGATTATTATTTTTTTTTTTTTAATTTTCTCATATTTACAAAAAATAAAAGAAAAATTACAAAAAATTTATAAAATAAACTTAGGAAAAATTGTTATGCATAAATTGAGAAGAAAAAAAAATGTAAAGTGTTTTAAATTTTAATTGTTTCAGGAAAATATATCATTACGATAACCAAATAATTTTGTTGCTTCTAACAAATGACTTAGTTGGCAGGGTTATCGTAACGAATCTGTTCTCAAATCTGCTTACAAAATACTGTGAGCGAACATACTAATTAGGTACAGGATTGTTTTTAAATATTCTTAAAATATTTATTATTAAATAAAAACTATTAAAAAGTTGTGATTACAAAAAACGTAGAATTTCTTGATTTTTAAATAGCAATCTCGATTGGTGAAAAACTTTTTGGATATGAAAACAATTTTTGTCGTAAAAAATTGTTGAAATGAAAAAACATGTTTGTGATGAAAAAATGTTTGTGGTCAAAACTTTTTTAAGTATAATATAAAGCATATTATTCCTTTAATCGTCTGGTAAAAAAATATGAAAACTTATTGGGACCTTGAGTTAACAATGAACGATTTTTTCGAAATTTATAAATATATTATTCAAAGTATTATCCATCGCTTGCCACTCGTCTCTTGAGGCAATCCAATTACCAACCCATTTTTTGCATTGTTTATATAAAGTGAACTTCTGTTGGGACAGCCTATGTGTCATCAGCCGGAACAAGTAATAGTCAGAAGGAGCGATGTTTAAAGAATACGACGGGTGGGTTAGGACTTGCCATTTTAGCGCTTCCAAATAGGTCTTGCAACATGTGGAGAGCGTTGTCATACCATTCTTACTTTCCCAGAACATTCCCTGTGATCTCATCAAATACAAGGCAAAAGCTTCATGCCATGAATATTCGACCTTTCGAAGGGGTTGTCGTAATGTATGTACTTTTTCTTCTTTCAACCTCCGTATACTTACAAAAACAAAGCAAATTAACGATTTTAGCTAGATTAATACATGTATGTCGATCTTGCAAACGATCTCTTCAGAACCCAAAGTTTTAGACAAACTAGAGCCTCTAACAAAAGGATTTGACAATCTTTACTTTTTTTAAGCTATTTTGTTGATTTTACCTTTATAGACTTCCTGATAAAATCTTTGTAAATCTTATGCATATTTTTATTTTTAGTACAAGTAATACTTGACTACTATTTTCAGCTTACTTGTTTTTCAACCTTATCATTTCATCATTATTTAAGTGTAGGGTACACAATAAACCACAATTTTTTTTTTTGAAATCGTGTTTTGTTATATTTCATTAAATATACATTATAAAAATACATAACAAATACAATTATTACTTGTTTCTGTGTAACACACCCACACAAACCTCTAAACGAATAAACAAATAGACCATAGTAGCAAAAGCTTTTTTATTGTAATATTGGCATGTACGACATAATACAGGTGCAATAATTGTATAGAACAGAGCAGGCAGGACTTCTATTTGCGTGCAAAAAATGGAGACATATTTTTGTAAATATTTGTCGCGAGCCACTGCAAGTTTATTTTTCCCTTAAAAACCGTTTTTTTTTTTTTTTTGTTTGAAAACTTTTAAAAATTGTAAAGCTTTTTCACTTCAAATTGTCATCACAAACTCACATATTTTTTCTTCAAAAAAGTTACCAATTCCAATTTTATTACAAATTTTTTTGAAAAATTTTATGGCCCTTTCCTATTTTATCGGCTTTTTAATCGCATTTTTACAATTTCCTTATGTAATGAAAAATATTAATACGAAAGCATTACTACTTATTTTTTCAAATATGTTGTGAATATAAATATTTAACAGAATTTATTTGCAAAAATTTTTCTAAAATATTCAACAAAATGTCGCGACACACTAGGAGCATGCTTTTTTAAGTTTTTCCAGCTCTGGTATAGACCGTTTTAATAATCGGATTCAACAAAACTTTTAAACGATACATTTTATTGTTGTTTTACTCGTCATTTGTATGACACCTACAATATGCTTTCTGACGCTTCCACACTATACCCAACGAAATTTGTTATTACTAATTAAGTGGTTATATAATGAAAACTAAAATGTTTACGAGGGTGGATCAATAAGTTCTTAACTTTTTGAATGAAACACAGTTTTTTTTGCAAAAAAAAAATTATTTTTCAACATAATCTCCTATTAGCTCAATACACTTAGTCCAACGTTTCTCCAATTTTTGTATCCCTTCCAAAAAAAAAAATAGGATTTTTCGAGGTCCATAAAATAGGCATTTGTTTGATCAATAATTTCATCGTTGGAGCTAAATCTCTTTTCAACGAGCCATGCCTTTAGGTTTGGCAAAAGGAACTAGTCACTGGGGGCTAAATCCGGTGAATATGGCGGATGAGGTACCAATTCGTAGCAAAATTCATGGAATTTTGCCATTAAGACTACACACGTGTGCTTCCGTACATTACGGTCAATTGAGAGCAAACGCGGCACCCATCTTGTAGACAGCTTTCTTAAATCCAACTGATCATTTAAAATCGAAACCACACTGCCATATGAAATGCCTATGGCATCAACAATCTCACGCACTTTTACTTTTCGATCGTCCAACACCATATCGTTGATTTTTTCGACACTATCGGGTTTATTGACCTCAATCGGCCGTCCATAACCTTAAGCGTCATTTGTACTTGTGCGACCACAATGAAAGTCAGTAAACCACTTTTTTACCATTAAAATCGATGACGCAGAGTCCCCCTTATACTTATCAAGCTTTTCCTTGGTTTGATTGATATTTTTTTTTTCGCAAAAAATAATGTTTAATTAGCACTCGAAATTCATTTTTTTTCCATTTTTAAAAAAATCCACGAGGTTGTATGTTTTGAACAGCTGTTAAACGCAAAATAAATGACGGAACTTGCTCAAAATTTGACGGTAGTCTAGTAACAGGTGGTACTTAATGGGAGCAGTATTGCTTTTTATATAACTAACAGGGAAGTTAAGAAAGACAAGGACTTCATTTTATAAGCAGTGAATCTTATGCGCGATTACTTATTTAATTACAAAAGGAATGTAATATTGGAAATTGCTTATTTTTAACTTACTAATAATATTATTTACTTTCTTGTAACTATGTATTTTTTACAATCCAATGCAGCATTTAAGCAGATGAGCAAATTTTTTATGTATTTTTATGCAGCGAATATAAACAATTACTTACAAAAATTAATAAAAATAATGAGTTTGGCGCCAAATAGTATGCAGTAGGCACTGAGTACCAATATTAGAGATATTGCTGGGATCACATGACAATAGCACTTGCTATACTATACTATATTGAGGTTCAACAGATTTTAACATTTACAATATGAATAACACAGTGCAACACATAAATTGGTTCCTCTTTCGTACCCGGTTTTTTTTGAAGTGTATATCGAAACTAAAAAAAATCCGCAACGGACTTGGCCAGATTACATCGAAATTTTTTTTTATGGACACCCTAAGTTTTTGCACCCAAACATGATTTTTTTAAAAAAGGAAAATTTTTATGGAATCCATATATCATAAACCGTTCGGAATTTTGTTTTTATGTCTTTGGCAAAGTTGTAGATCCAAACCAAAGCAAAAAAATTCTCACATGGACCGACCCAAAAAAATTGCATCCACTGCATCAAAATTGCAAAAAATTGGGAAAAAATGCTATTTTTTATGATTTTTTCATGATTTTGTCCTGAAATGGCTTAAATACTGGGAATTTAAGAAATCTTTCTTCAGCTAAATTATATCTAACAACAATATAAACAACTCTCTAGTACATGTCATCTTAATACGAACATTCTTTAACCCTAGAAAGCACATCTTTTTGCTCACACTTATTTTGCATAGCCAATGTTTGTCGTTTCGACAAAGAAATACTATATAGGTTAATGCCGTTTTTGTTGTTACTTGTTTTCAAATTTACTATTTAAACATTTTATTGTTGTAATGCTGATATGTTTTTGAAAAAATGAATATATTTATTATATTTATTATATATATATTTCCATATTATCATGAAAAAATAGAATTTTTTCCCAATTTTTTGCAATTTTGATGCAGTGGATGCAATTTTTTTGGGTCGGTCCATATGAGAATTTTTTTGCTTTGGTTTGGATCTACAACTTTGCCAAAGACATAAAAACAAAATTCCGAACGGTTTATGATATATGGATTCCATAAAAATTTTCCTTTTTTAAAAAAATCGTGTTTGGGTACAAAAACTTAGGGTGTCCATAAAAAAAAATTCGATGTAATCTGGCCAAGTCCTTTGCAGGTTTTTTTTAGTTTCGATATATACTTAAAAAAAACGGGTATGAAGGAGGAACCACACGATGACCTTAAAAATGCTGCACTGTGTAATATAACAAATGTAGTTGTTTGCGTTAGTCGTTAGGCTATGGAACAGAATTACGGGAAAAGTTAATCAATATTAAATACCGAGTATTAATGCAATTTTTCAATAAACTAATTAAGTTTTCTTTACAAAGTAAATGAAAAATTTCATTAAATTTATAAAAACATAATAAATGTTAGATATACGCCCTTTGCATTTTAGCTAACGATATGTTTACTCTTAAAAAATTTAAACGCTTTCCGGGCGTTAATTGCTCACTTTCGCCAAAATCGCCTATCATTTTTCTTAGCAGCTAGCAATTAAAACTGGCAAGGAATGTACCCCAACCTAAACACTCCGATCTCGATTAAATTTGGATATGAGACACACAATTGATATATAAGATTGACTTGCCTTGGCTTTTTTAGTATTTCTTACTTTTTTTAGCTTTTTAAACTATAGAAAAGGGATTCGATTGATTTTTAATTCTAACTTTACATATTAGTGGTACCTTTTTGCATATTATTTCTTAATTAAAAAATATTATTCAAACGATGTCCGGGGAAAAAATATTTCTATCCACTATGCGCCATGTGCAATTAGATATCAAGAGTAAATTGTCGTTGTAATATGAAAAAAAAATATTACATTATTTATTTATATGCATCCATTTATATGAATTCTTTCATTTAGCTTGAGCATAAAATCGAAAAGCCGTTTAAAATATTTTATGTATTTAAAATTTGATAGAGTAAATAAAATTTTCGTAACTTAACGAATTTGAAAATATTGAATACGATATTCTGTGATAATGTAACCCCTAACCCAAATATATATCTATAAATCAATGCAATATGTTTTTTTCAATAAGAAAATTGCATTTTATTAATCTATTTTATACCACTCATTGATGCCGTGGGAATTTTTGACAAAATTTGCCAAAAAAAAAAAATGTACTGGTTTCCTTTGTTACTTTTGTATTATGATTGCGGCATACATAATAGAAATTAAATTTTTGTTGCTTTAAGTGCACTTCACGGGTTAAAATTTAATCAAAATTTTAATTTTTGTTTATTGCTTACACAAAATACTTTCAAAGTACTGTGAAAAGAAATGCCTTGCACAATTTTTGAGAACTTTTTAAAAATTTTGCAATTTTTATACAATTTTTTTAAAATTTTAATAATAAATAATTTTTAAAACTTTTTCACTTGTTGAAAGAAAATATGTCATACTTACACCATAACTAAAAATGAGATAGTTTTCTACATATTAAAACTTTTGCAAATTTGGAAATTTCCTGATGCGATCGGTTAATTTTACATAAAAAGTAGATACTGCACAAGACGATGACCTGGTCGCTCTGGTCGAAGGTGTGCACCAGAGAACTGCAAAATCAACTTTTTCTTGATTTAATCATACACAAAAATTCTTGTTCACTTTTAATAATTCAACAAAATTCACTGTAGAATAAAATCAGCATCATGTTACTGAACACTGTTAAGTGATTACATTTGCATAAAACATAAACGACAGATGATTCACACTGATTCCAATTACGCGTTCAGTAACATGATGCTGATTTTATTCTACAGTGAATTTTGTTGAATTATTAAAAGTGAACAAGAATTTTTGTGTATGATTAAATCAAGAAAAAAGTTGATTTTGCAGTTCTCTGGTGTGCACTTCCTCTAACGCAATTTTTCCATTTAAATAATTAGTGTTTACTATTCCTTAGTAACATAATAAATTCTAGATATATATAATTAATTATTTTTCGAAAAAATACTATAAAAAAAGTAAAAAATTAATTTTTATATGGCAACCCTGGCACAACAACTTTTTGAAAGACTATTTAAGCATGTTCTGCTTGCAATTTATTACATGTATAGGTCTGATTTAAATTCAAAATAAGTAAAAACTCTTATTTCAGGATTTTTTGTAATTCTCAATTTTGAACCGCCATTTTTTGCGCTGATACGGAAAATGGTTAATGCGAACGGATTTCACATGCTTAAATATCAGCCTAAGCATAATACTACAAATTGATAAAATTGTTGAGATGAAATTCCTCATATACGATTATTTTAAATAAAAAAAAATTATGTGATTGTGCGTATATTGCTCCTGTTCCAAGTCAACATTGTATTCATATGCACATAAAATATTTAAAATGGAACATTTAACCACTGTTTTGGTTTTTTGTGTATATGTTATTATATTTGTTTCCTAGTATGTGGTTAATTGTTTAAAACATTTTTTAAATATATATATATATATTTTTTTTTTGTCAACAATATTTAGTTATATTGAATATTACATACATGAATATTCCATACACAGTTTTTATTATAAATATTTTAAAATGATTTTGTGTTGAAATATAAATGTTGTAATATCATATGCAAAATAAAAAATAGTTTGTAGCTTTTCATATTATATTAGTAATTTTATCCGAAAAATGAGAACATCCTGTTGTGTCATAATAGATCGCAATTTGATACAATTGAAAAAAATTTAAGGGAATAAAATATAGTTACATATAAATTTTCCCGAATATTACCCTCATTCAAATATTTAAATATGTGTAAGATGATACTTATGAGCAATTAGATAAAATTGTATATAAAAGTATGAAATTATATATGGCATATGTAATATATAGATCGTTACGTAATTAAATATTGTCACATGTTTCACCACATGCTTGTAGTATACACATGTAAAAATAACCAAATATTATCATGCATGTAGTCTCATATATGTTCGGAGCCGAAAATTGAGGAAATATGGCCATATATTACCATAAATTTTAGATCATATATGTCCATAACCAAATTTACCTACCAATTCCGTAAAAAAATAACTAATTATTCCTTTATTTGAAACTTATTTCACTTTTTGTATTTTTTTTGTTTTTGAATCTACAAAATGTATATTTACACAGTCTATAGAAACATTTTTTGTGAATAACCGCATGTGTGTATGAAGGTGTGCTTTTAAAATTCTAATTATTTGAATTGAAATAATTTTCTATATAAAACGATTTTAATAAAAAAACAAATTGGAATTTTTTTGATATTTTTTTTCCAACTGACAACAAACAATATTTAAATTTGTAATAACTGTAACGGAAAAAAATAAACTACAAAATTTCCGTTTTATGGGTACATTTTTATTAGATTTCAAACAAATGAAACTAAAAAATGGGCAGATGACAATAAATCATTTTGAGCAAATGTATAAAATAAGTTAAAATAAATATTTCTTGGAAAAAAATAAATATATTTAACTGAACTGAAAACTTTTTTTTTTAAACTATAAACAGTAAACTACATAATATTCTAAGTAAGTGTATTAGTATTCTTATGACTGGGCACTGATCCAATCAGAAGTAAGCTTTCACAAAATGTGAACCAAACCGCCCAAGCTTGCGAAAAGTAATATTTAAGTATATAATAAAACTGCTTTATATAGTCTATGAAACGTTTAGTAATAAAAAGATATTTACAATAAAATTTTAAGGAAAACTTTCCTTCACTCAATGAAAAGTATTTGCAAAAAATCATTTATATCATTAAGATAATCCTAAGTTTTGCTGTATGAAATATGGAAATAAAAAATTTTTACGAGGACATAATTTTTTTGCTTTTTTGTTTGGAATAAATAATTGTTTGTATATAATTTAGCTAAGCTGAACATATATCTCGCAAAATTTTTAAAATCTGTCAAAAAATTTTTGATATTCCTTTTGTATTTTCTAAACAAAATATATTTTTACAGCTTCTTGAAAATAAACCTTAACACTAAAATATTTTTTTTGCTTAAAAATCTATGGAAACAAAACTTACGTTAGTTTATAATTTAACGCAACATATTTGAGGAAATTTCCTGACGCAATTTTAAACCAGAATTTGTTCATTAAAGTGTCTAGTTAACATTACAACAAAAGAAAATAAGTTTAAAAAACCTTACTTTAAAGGACCATGTACCTTAAGTAACCCTTAAACACAAACATATATTATTGGATTCAAACGAAAGTACAACGCAGTAGTACAGATTTTATAGTGATAAAAAGTTATTTTTTATATTTTAAAGTCCAGTTTCACAAAATTGTGCCGAAACTGAAAACAGTGTTTTTTCTTTTTTTTAAATACAATTCTAAAAATTTTGAAAACTGTTTTTCAGGTTTCTGAATATTTAACAGATTCTGGTTCAATGTGTCAAAAGTAAGTAGAAATTTTCTTTCGCAAAAGAAATATTTTGCTGTTTTGTAGTGTCAATTATTTGCTCAAATTTTTAGTTACATATTTTTTATGAGGTTTTGTTTAAATTTTAACACCTAAATTTTAAGTTAAGCAAAAATACTCGAAAGCATATTTTATTTTTTCTTTTCTATACAAAATTAGTCTTTTGTATGCACGATTTATCTTATGTGTTTTTTTGGAACGCATCCACTGGTTGTGTGCCTACTTATTACCCTCAAAAAAAAAAATTCAGTAGAAAAATTTGTAAACGGTTTTCAATCTCACTTTACTATTTTTGTACTGACTTTTAATAAAAAATTTATTAATAAGAAAAATTTTGTTGCCAACTTCAGAAATCATTTTACAAATTTTTAAAAACCGATTTGCTAAAATTAGCAAAAAAAAGTGGATATTGAAGGAAATGTTAATTTTAATAATTTAAACTTATACATACAAACTTAAATTGCCTTAAAATGTTACGGATGTGACAATACTTTTTACAACCGACTCATGTCCAAAAAGAGGACAATATAACAATTAAAATTTGACCTTTAAATCCAAAAAATTTATTTAAAATATTTTTCAAAACAAAAATTAGCATATTAAAAAAAAAATGATAAATTAGTTTGTTTGTGCTATTTTTAAGCCTTTTAATGTTGCTCGATAAAAAAAATAATTTTGTAATTTTTTTTTTTTTCGTAAGACAATTTTAAAAGAAATTAGTATCTTTAAAAGAAAACAAGTGTATCTAAAAATAATTGAGTTAATATGTGTATTTTAATATTTTTTTTTATAAATTTAAATTTTGCTATATTTTACAATTCATTGAGTTTACAGCAATTTACTCAAATTTAGTAGCGCTTACTAATTTTTTATACTAATTTGATTGTACTAATATTAATAATACTAAGTAAATTTTCTTGCTGAGTTAAGCAAACCGATTTTAAATTTCATTTTTCAAAAGGTTTACTAAAATTTAGTAGCGGCTACTAATTGTACTACACGGCATCAGACATGTGCTGCTACGATTAGCAAAAAATACCGCTGGGCTCAAATTAGCCTAGCAAAAACAACAAAATTTTCAGTTGCCATTACAGACATTTTTTTGGTGAGTGAAGGTACTGGTTCAGGCCCACATGTACTGTTTTTTAGTATATATTCATAAAATATAAATTATTAAATACAAAATATTAATTATGTAAAAGAATAACAGTAATAAATAAAGAAAAATTATCGGGATTTTGGGATTTTTAAAATCCCGTGGTCCCTTTGATTAGTACGACCCTAGTTTACCCAAATTATTGTTATGCGTTAACTTAATTTAAAAAAAATCATTGCCTACTTTAGGGGCTTAATTTATTTTTTTTAACGAATGACCTTTAAATATATGCTTCAGTTGTTAGTATGTTTTTAAAATGTGTCGGTCTGTTGTCTGCTTGTGTACTGTCAACTAAATACATGACATTGGTAACACTTATTACAGGTAATAAGTAAAAAAATTAAAATAAAATATATTGGAAAATTGTTTTCTAATCCAATTATTGCAATTATTATTGTTTTTTATTTTACTGTGGAACTTATAATTGCATATGTTTAATTTTTTATTTTATATATTGATTTATTAAATACTATAAGAATACACCCACAAAAAAAAAGTATGAAAACACAAGCATTATTTGACGTATTGTATAATGTCTTTTACACTTGAGTATTGTTGGAAGTTTCATAGAAAAATTATACATATCTGAAAATGAACTGGAACACAAAAATTAATTATGTCAAAACTATTCAGACCAATAGTAATAATATGCACATGATAATATTCATGGGATACTATTTAGAAGAAATTGTCCTAACCACCTGACTTCATTATGATGATAAGCAATTTAAAAATAAAAAGTTAACTAAGCAATGCTGTTGCTACAACCGAATGATTCAGTTGTCAAGATTGTCGCAACGAACCTGTTTAGAAAATCTTTTGTGAGTGAGTGCGTGATTATTAGCAACACACAGAAAACAGATTAGAAGTTGCAATCGCATTTTTCGCCAACCGAATATTTTTAGTTTATAAATTTGTATTAATTTTTAATTACCCAAATTTATTTACAAGATTTTTTCAACAGATACGCACAAAATTTATTTTAAAACTAAAATTGCTTTATTCCGAGAACTCGGCTAAAATGGGCGACCTCCGTTTTTTCAGGGCATTGCTTTTGCTCTGGGCTATTTTATGTCAATTTTTCTATTAAAATTACAAACTTGAATATTTTTCAAGTTTAAAATATGAACATGTTTGCTTAAAAATAACATTGCAACTGCAACAAATACAAATAGCGTGTTTTAATGTTTTTTTAATCAACAAAAAAACTTAAAATACGTGAGAGGGAACTACACTCTTGAGAATTATATTTTTTTTGCAGAGGCTTTTAGTTTCTTTATACGTTTTTTGTCCATAATAAAATTTAACCCTTGCAATAATGGACTTTAAGTATATAACAATAAAAATATTGAATAACGATAGAATTATGATGGTTCCGATAGAATTCCAACCGATTCTGTCTGTTTGTTTGCCTACACAGAAAAAAGTATCACAAAACTTTAAGTAATTAAAAATATTTGTTAAAATTCAAATTCGATTTCTAACAATTTTTTGTTTGAATTGTGTGTAAATTGTTATTTTTCATATAAAAATTCTTTCAATATAAAAATTGAAGTTACAAAAAAATAACAAAAAGTTTTTTGTATTTACAAATTCCATTGTTGGTGCCTTTTTAAAAAATATTTTTTTTGTATTTACAAAAATGTTCTGTGGACGATGTTCAATATTACAAACAGAATTTTGTAATTTTATTCTGTGTATCTGTCTGTCCGTCTGTTGAAATGGCGACGACGGCGCAAATATTTTTACTGCATCTTCCCGAGCAGTTTGGTATCGAAAATGAGCAAAATCGGTACAGGGGTTATAAAGGTATGAGTGAAAATTTGAAGGTACATCTTTTCCATAATTGGTGTATTTTAATAGCTACTGGTAAACAATATATTTTTTCATATTTTTCCACCATCCTCTTAGACGTGAATAATATTTTTTATTCACCTCACATATTTTTCTCCTCAAACTTTTTTTCACCATTAACATTTTTTCCCTACAAAAATTTTTTTCACCTTAAATTTTTTTTACACTACATAACTTGTTTTCACATCAAAAAAAAAAGTTTTTCTTTTCTAAATTGTTTACAATATTTGTACCAAAACACTGTAGGGGACAGGGATGACAAAGTTTGTACATAAGTTGTTTTTGTTGTACTATTTTAGCCTTAAAGGTACTATGGTACTCCATTGACTCGTTTGGTACTATTAATTTTTTTGTTTATGATAACTTTTGTGATATAATTCCTTTTAAATACTGTTTTAAAGAAAATTAAATTTTTAGGAGATTCGGATCCAAAAAGGCCGTGACTATTTAAATTTCCCGCCTCTTAACTGAATTGGCACCACTGCTTCCGTCAATAGGCTTCTGTCAGTTGACTGTCAAAATTTGAACAATTCACATAATTAGTTTGTGTTTGACAGGCATTGACAACAGACTACCGTGTGATTTGAGTGATATTTATCCAAAAAACTGTGTTTCATTTAAAAAGCCACGGACTTATTGACGCGACCTCGTCAAAAGTTAAATATGTACACAAATTTATGCCATTTCTTATATCATATTAAAGTTTTTAATTTAAATAACATGGTAAAAATTAAGGATAAAATAAAAAATAAAAAAAAAACGAATATCACAGAATAATATTACAAAGTTCTGTTTGTAATAATGAACATCTTTCATAGAATTTTTTTGTAAATACAAATAAAAAGTTTTTAAAAATTCACCAACAATGGAATTTGTATATACAAAAAAATTTTTGTTAATTTTTTGTAACTTTAATTTTTATTTTCAAAAAATTTTTACACAGAAAAAAGTATCACAAAATTTAAAGTAATTAAAAATATTTGTTAAAATTTAAACTCGATTTCTAACAATTCTTTGTTTGAAATATTTGTAAATTGTCACTTCTCATATAAAAATTCTTTGAAAATAAAAATTTAAGTAACAAAAAAATAACAAAAAGTTTTTTGTATTTACAAATTCCATTGTTGGTGCCTTTTTAAAAAATATTTTTTTTGTATTTACAAAAATGTTCTATGGACGATGTTCAATATTACAAACAGAATTTTGTAATTTTATTCTGTGTATATGAATAGTAACAATTTACAAACATTTCAAACAAAAAATTATTAGAAATCAAATTTAAATTTCATCAAATATTTTTTTAAATACTTAAAATTTTGTGATATTTTTTCTGTGATGTTATTATACAATATCAATTTACCGAAAATATCGATTATATTTCAAATATTTTGTTGACATGTGTAATGCATTATTTGTATGTAAATGGAAAATTTAAAGTCCCAAAATCATGGGATGCCGACAATCCTGGTATTTTACTTCAATTTCACTTTCAATTTCGATTGATATCCTTAGTAGTTACCAATAGCACATAATTTTTACTATTCAATGAGTAGTCGCTCGTGAACTTACCTGCTTCTAAAAACGACTTGTCTAACAAAAAAAAGTGGAACTGGTGTCGAATTATAAGCAGTAAAATATTTTTGTTTCATAATATAACTACTTATTTGGTAAAGAAAGTTTTTGCTGGGTTACTAAATTATTACACTATATATATTCCCTTCGATCCTATAAGGAGCATAGGGCCTCAAACACTCTACTACAAATAAATTTAATTATCATTAAGTTAACCATCTAATGACACAAAATTAACTTAGTTTTATATTTAAATTACAGTTTTGTTATTGGCGTTAATTCTAAACTCTTTGTTAGCACAATTCAATAAATGAAAATCCAACAACAAACCACAAATTTCTTCTTCCATTTTGAGGATAGAAGTTGCCTCTTAATAGAAAAATGATTATAAATGACAGAACAGTTAAGGGGTTTTTTAATTATACGTAGTTATATCTAAAATACACTATGGCAAAATATCTCTTTGATTTTATTTGACCAGCGTATCCTTTATTTTAAAGTTGAAACATTTCTTACCCGGAAGCATTTTTCCCCAGCTGAAATAACAAGGTTTTCCCCCAACATTAAGAATTGTTTCAACAACTCAATTTATATCTGTCATTTCTTTAATGTTGAAATCTATTCAAGTAGCACTAAACATTTTTTCCGACCCTAAATATTAAACGACATGACAGAAAAAGTAAGCCTATTTAGTAATAAAAACATTTTACACTTTCTAACAATAAAATATAAAAATTTGCAAATAAAAAAATGCCGGTAGTGTCGGCGTCAGACAACTTGTTAAGATGTTCTTATTTTTCTACATGTAACAAATGAAAATAACCCACGCAATAGATATTGTGGGGTAGCAACAGTGATGACAACGCAGTGGTTTTACTTACTACTTCGAACTCAGGTGTAAATGCCAATCTAGTTGTATAAAAATTATGTATTTTGATTTTAGGAAAGCATCTGGGAAATATCGATTTAACATATTTTCATGTTTAAGATCCTGTGCGAGATGTCTTATTTAGTTCGTTATTAAATACAAATTGACATACTTTTGTTTTGTTCTGATATAGCTTTGCTAGTTTGCATACATACATCTACAAGTATTATTTACGGATGTATTAACGATGTAACTTAAACCGAAGTTTTCCCAGTTAAAATAAAGTAATTAAATAATTGAGTCTATCAAGCTCAATAATTTGATATGACAGCTCTTTTTTGACACATTTTCTTAAATCAGAACTAATAATTGAAAAAAAAAATATGCTATCTCACAATAAATAATTGTCAACACCGCTTTGCTTGCAACAATATTCAAACAAAAAACATACAAAGAACCTTTAAAACCTTCAACTGTTATAGTTATTTTTACCCCTTGACAATATGTATAAAGTAGAAAGCAAGCGTGTATTTAAGATTTACTTTGGCGCCAAATACAAAAAAAAATAAGAAAAAAGTATTCCAACTATGTTAGTATGTTTAACTAGAAGGGGTTAGAATGTCTGTGTGTATGTATATAAAAAGCTTTATCAGCTTTTTTCCCACTGAATCAATTGTGACATAAATTATGGTTAATATTGATAGATTTTATGGCAAGAGAAGCAGACTAATATATGAAACAGCTGTTTTATATACCCCTATTTTTCTATTTGTTTGGAAGGTGTTAAACACAGTCTAGTCTGGTGTATTAAAAAAAATGAGACATTCCTTTTCTGCAACCACTTACTTACTTACTCAAAATACTTTCGATGTGCATATTATCAATTCATTTTTCAGATAGTATGTACTTACTTTATTTTTTTTATTTTTGGCATAAATTTACATCTTATTTAGCAGCTAGTTTGAAGGCTTTACCACAGCTGTCAACTTAAATCATTTTTATTACATATTTTTAGTAGATTTTATTTCATTGTTACGTACACGTGATACATTTTAGCAGTCGAGAAGGTTGTTGTAAAAACTACAGTAAGAAAAAAATTGCAACATCAGTAATTTTTAAAATGTATTTTGCAATGTGGCCGAGTGAAAAAACAAGTAAGAGTGGCTAAATTCGGCTATGCCGAATCTTATATATACTTCACCATGGTTGGGAAAAAACAGAAGTTTATATATGGACATATATGGAATGGACAGATTTATATACGGACGCCTTTAAGAGGAAATTAACCATTTAGTTTGGTGATAAAACTTTGACTCGGGAAGATTTATGGTTCCAGAAAATAGGTATTTAAAAAAAATTTATGTTTTCGGCATAACTTTTTTGTATCTGAACCGATATTTCCGAGTTTTTCAGCAAATATGTTATACTAAAGATTTTCGATCTTTTGCTATATAAGACGTATCCATAGGTCATATTACAGCTCTAGAATAGTGTTTGTTGTTTGTGTATAAAAGGTGAAGAGGTGAAAGAAAAGAATTTCAACAAATCGTTAAAAGAAATCACTAGAACTGCATGTGTTTTATTTCTACAAAAACGTTTGATTTAGCTGGCAAATTTGCATTTGGGACTTTATTCCGCTTTTTAATTAAAAATATTTTTAATTTCTTTAGCTTAATTTTAAAAATTTGAAGGAAAATAGTTTATAATTTTTTTTTATAAATTATTATAAGTTATGACCTAAAATAGTTGCACTCAAAGGGAAATTATGTAAAAAATTTTCTTAATATGTGAGAAATAAAATGGTTTAAAAATCTTTTAATAAATTCTTTTAAATAGGAGCAAAAAATAGAAATAAAACCGTTTGTATTTTGTTTGTATCAGAGGGTTTTTATAAAAATTTTGATGTTTTTAGCCTATTTATGGATTATTTAATTATTAATATAAAATTTTATTTAAATTAATTATTAAATGTTAAAAAAAAAACAAAAAATAAAGAAACAAAAAAAATCTTAAGAAAATAAAAAAAAATGTACAAAAAAAAAGTGAACTGACCGGGATTCGAACCCGCGACCCTTCCACCTGTGGTGAAGGGTATAAAAACGTTTGTATTTTGTTTGTATCAGAGGGTTTTTATAAAAATTTTGATGTTTTTAGCCTATTTATGGATTATTTAATTATTAATATAAAATTTTATATAAATTAATTATTAAATGTTTGAAAAAAAACAAAAATAAACAAAAAAAAAGTCTTAAGAAAGTAATAAAAAAAATGTACAAACAAAAGTGAATTGCCCGGGATTCGAACCCGCGGCCTTAGAGAAAAAAAATTTGTGACATAGCGTCTAGACAACTGAGCTATTGAAGCTCACACAAAATCATCCTCAATAGAGGTACATATATAAAAGTCTTCGTTCATTAGATATTTGTTTAGTTTTTATTTAAATGACAAATGTTTGTATGTGTGTTGTTTGTGTATAAAAGGTGGAGATGAATGAAAAGAATTTTAACACATGGATGTGTTTGTTATGCGTAAAATTCTACATACATATTAAACAAAGCGATTTTACGGAAAAAATTAGAGGTAGTCCGGGTTTTTTGTTAATATCTCAGCCATTTATTAACCGATCTGTCTGATTTTTAAAAGCAAACAGAAATGGATCACATGTAACAGAAATAAAAAATAATCAAGTCCTCATTATGTCTGGGTTCTTCAGAAAACCCATTTCAACACACAGACGGACAGACGGACATCAACTTCGCTCTTCATAAGGACCCAGAATATATACTTTATAGGGTCTAAGATCAATATTGTTGAAATTACATTTCTATATTTATATTTTAACCAGATACCTATAGTTTTGTGTACCTAAATCAAAAGAATATTTTAATGGGAGGTAGATGGAAATATTAACCAATTCCTACCAAATGTAATAGGGTTTGTTTTCAGGCCAATATAAATTATTATATCAAATTTCATTTAAACATCTGTTTTTCGCAACCTGTTTTTTGGTAAAAGTTCATTTATGTAAATATAGCGAAGGCGGGTTTATATGGTCAGATTTAATCCAAATTCCAAGGCTGTGCAAGAATATATAACATTCACATGCCAAATTTCAAACAGATACCAGCGGATTTATGCATCTTAATACTAGAGGGACTTTCCAATGGGAGGTAGATCTGAATATGTATCGATTCTAACCAAATTCTAACAGTGCTAGCTACTGCAAACGAAAAATCTGGCGCCAAGTAAGCTACATCTAGCATCAAAAACATGTTCAAAAATTGCGAGTTCCTGCATTACAGCAACTTCCAAAATATATAATGTTCTCCTATACATGTTTTTCTAAATTTATTTTTGATTGTATAATAAAACTTAACATTTATTGTCTTTACGAAACATTCAGTTTTATATAGCAATATTAGTAAATTACAATTCCTTTTAAAAATTCATAAAATTAGTGCTTTAAAAAGTTTCGAATATAAAGAGTATAGTATAGTAAAGAGTAACAGAAATAAAATTTAAAATTTTTATTCAAAATTTTTCCGCTAGTGGGAATTTCTCCAACGCGTTCATGCCTATATTTATAAGCCTCGGATATCTAATAGAGAATCAGAATTTAAGATTGACATCTTTTTTTTTGTGACATCTTCGATGTTTAATTTAAAGAAAATTGGTTCATATTTGTACCTTGTCTCCATATAATCCCACTTTCCCCTAAATGTTCTATTACTGGCAATTTCGTTCTTATTTATGTTAATATTTTTCGCCATGTTCATAAAAAAGGATGAAGACCCTTCCCGAAAAATTTAACCGCTTCTCGAAATTTTACCAAAATTATACTTCGCGTAAGGTATATATATAGTCGGCATGCCAGACTTTAATTTTAGTATTAGTTTTTTTTTAATTAAAATTTTAAAGTGACTTTAAATGAAAATTAGACTTGATGGCGATTGATGGCAGGGAATTAGAAAAATACAAAAAAATTCACTTTCCCCATGCTTTACATCTTTGAATATGGGTATGAAATGGGTTCTGTATGATGTAAAACTCTCATAATATAAAAAATTTACAGCGTTAGGTTAATGTCCTGCTAAAAATATGTTGAATATTTTTTTAAAGTGTACAACTGAATATTTATCAATTACCTGATTGAATTTTTTTCTTATACAGCAGAAAAGTTAGTGTAATATGTAAATGGGTTCGATATAAATATTTGTAAACCAATTTTTATATTTAGACATATTCGAATAAATTTAACAACTTCTTACTTTTTATAGTCATTGTTACAATTGTGTCATGTTGTTGAAATAAATGTATTCTCTTTTATCAGTTCTTTAAATATTATTTTGGAATAAATTATAGAATTTGATTTTATTATGGTAAATTCAAAACTTTAAATTGACCCACTTTAATAGGATACTAAAGTTTATTTACATACATATATTTATGAATCGAAGTATTTTTGGGTTATTGAATAAATATTGAAAATATGTTTTTTAATTTTTTTATGTATAAGTTATTTTTAAGATTTTAAAGGTGTTTCTGCATGTGTGAGTATTGGCAACAGAGTGTTAATGAATAAATACATATTTCCTGTTAAAAGTTGTAAATTTTCAATAAGTTTAATAGAATTTAGTTTATTTTAAGAGATATTTTTTGTGAATATAATAACTGCAAATTTGATGATTTTATCAACAGAGATTTTTCATTATTCAAGAGCAATTTTTAAATTGATATAATATATGTCCTTTCAAAAATGTGATAATTAATATTCTTCCATTTATTATTATTATTTTTTTATTCAAGTAAATATACAAACTATTTGTTTTCATTAGTGTATCTTTAGAAACTTAAAATTCCTTAAAAAAAGAAAGCATGACCAGACGATTAAAAACTGAGTTCGCTTTGGTACTACAAATCTGAAAACTAAATATACAGTTTTACTATATCTGATCTCTAGTTTATCGTATATACTGAAAAACTGTTGTTAGTTGTCGCATGGTATTAGCAACATCTTCCAATCATGTTTAATATTTGAAAAGTTTTTTATAATTCAGTTTTATTCCAAACTACTTTTATAACTCCTTCCGCTTATAAATCATACCCTTTTCAAGAAAAGATTTTTAAATGAAAGGCAATTCAGTTATGTTTTATATAAAAATAATTTAACTATTTTAATTAAAAATAGTAAATTTTAAAAATATAACCTTAAACAGAGCCTTCTAGCTTCGTAGGGTTAAGAACCATTAAATAATTGATCATTTTAAATCACTGTCTACCTACTTATAAATGTACTTGTTAGCTGCTTTTAACTATTTTTAGTTTTGACAACCTGTTACGTTTTAGACAAAAAAAAAATAAAAACAGAAAAACTAGCAAAAGCTATGTTTCTTTTTGTCTGTATTTTTCGTTATATTTTAGTTTTTCTTTTTTTTTATTTTTTTGTTTTTAATTTTTTGCTTGTAAGTATGTAAATGTCCATAAATGTTTGCATACAATAACCATTTTTTTCATTTTTTTACATTTTCTACCCTTTTCATGTCTATTTGAGTATTTAGTTTTTTTGCATATTATAAATTTCAGTTTCTTGTTTATAGTTCTTTTGTTAACTCATAATTTTTGCTTAAATATTGTAAAAGCACCAGTGAATTTTATGTTTTTTCGATTTAAACGCAAATAAAACAAATCGAAAAAATTTCGATTCAAAGGATATAAAAGTAATAGAACAAATTGTTGAACATTTTAATCGTTTTATAAAGAAAATAAATTTGTTCCACTTAATAAAATCAAGGTATTATTTAAAGAAAAAATCTAATGAGAGGAAATAGATTGAAATTCGCATAATAATTATTTTTATTAAATAATTTTAAATTTGTATAAATATATATGGTTATATGCAAACTCATTTTGTGAAAATTTAAAACATTCTTTTAAAATATAATATGAAAATAATAAAACCACTATATAATCTATGGGCAATGGTTGCTTTTACAAGACAATCAACTGTTAGTAGTCTGCTACTTAATAATACAGTGAACGACATGAATACTTAACACTAACATGGAATATTTTCCAATGGGTTATCTTCGATATTAATAAATTCGGATATGTAAGAGAGAGGGGAAAAATAAAGGACATAAATATGTTTAGCATCCAAATTTCACGTTACTTCTAAAAGTACTCGGTATAGAAACATGTTTTAAATTTATGAAATTTAAATTGTTTTGTGCACACCATATAAAAATATATGGTGTTGGCCGATCGAAGAGTAAAAGTGCGTGAGATTGTTGATACCATAGGCATTTCATATGGCAGTGTGGTTTCGATTTTAAATGATCAGTTGGATTAAGAAAGCTGTCTGGAAGATGGGTGCCGCATTTGCTCTCAATTGACTATAAACGTAATCGTGTGACTTCATTGCCACAATTCTCCTGATTTAGCTCCCAGTGACTATTTCCTATTTCCAAAAGTAAAGAAATGGCTCGGTGGAAAGAGATTTAACTCCAACGATGAAATAATTGATCAAACAAATGCCAATTTTATGAACCTCGAAAAATCCTTTTTTGGATACAAAAATTGGAGAAACATTGGACTAAGAGTATTGAGCTAAAAGGAGATTATGTTGAAAAATAATTTTTTTTTTTTTTGCAAAACAAACTATGTTTCATTTAAAAAGTCACGGACTTATTGATCCGCCCTCGTATAATAAAGTTCCTAAAAATTAAATTTTAAAAGTTATAACAAAATCAGTTGTTTTTCCATATTTTCCATGAAATTTGGATACATGAAGGGGTGATGCAATCGAGGTAAAAAATCTTTAAAAAAAAGTCTTATGTCAGAAGCTGTAATTTAATATTAATTTGTAAATTATTTATTTTTTTTTGCAAATCTGGTTAAAATTTGTTTGAAAAATAAATGATGGGAAACAAACATGGAAACTATGACCTAACGTAATATTAACATTTTTTTTTTCAAAAGAAAGAGAAAAAATTGAGTTAAACCCACCCAATCAAAAACATTTTAATTTTTCTGACTGAACAATTTTACCTAACTTCAAAGAAATATAGCAGCCGAATCTGATAGTTTGGGGAAAATATTAGTTTCAAAATTGCTTGAAACAATTTCGTTGCAAATTTTTTTTTAATATTTTTAGTACCTCATTGGATAGATCTTACATGTACCTTTCATTTGATATCAAATTTGTAAATAGTTTTTTTGGAATCAACGTCAAAAAAAAAAGATATCCATCCATATTTACTTATTTTATTCTTTCTATCACATATCCAAACTTCATTGAAATGAAATGAAAAATAAAGCAAAAAATAAAACAAAACGAAATAGTGAAAAAAGAACAAATCCTAAATCGAAAAGGTCCTGAGATCCTGTAATATAAATTAATTTAATAAGTTTTAGTTTTACTTAGATATTTCATTAATTTAGATTTATATAAATTTTATCACAATTTGTATTACAAATACATTATAACTAACAACTCGATTCACATGCTGACAATTCCCGACTACTAGGGTGATTGAGACGGTTTTCAAAAACCTGTTTAAATCTATGGTATATTATAAACCGTAATTTTACAAAATCAATCTACTGAAAAAATTACTCGCAAAAATACTTTAAAATTTGTACAAACTTTGAAGCCTTTTTTAAGAGTTGTGTGTACAAAAAGAAAGAGAGGGCATGGTACAGCTTGTCGAACCAATCTTATGGGTAACAATGAAATCGATTATTGGTGACATGCCATAACGCCAAAGCCATAACCATAACCGTAGATATCTTTTGAATTTTGGTTTTCTGACATTACCATAACATACAGCTGATTGTTGTTATTATTATTTATTGTTTTTCCATTGTGTTTTTATTTTTAAAGGGTGTTATGTTTTATATATATTTTATATATACATATTTTGTATATATATTTATATTTTATATACATACATATATTAAGATATATTTTATTTGTATTTTTGTTTTTAATGGTTATGAAACCTCTAATCGACAACAAAAATCTTGATATGGTTATGACTATGGTTACAGCTAAGTCGATATGGTACGGCACGTCTTTGAACCTTAAGAAAGGAATAAAATCGACTCTTCATAAATAAAACAAAAACTATTCAAAGAATTATATTAATATTTTTTATAATGATAGAAGGATCTATGACAATTATGTGTGAAACAAAATATAATGTATCCGATGTCCATATTTTCAATGACTCTGAGACATAATTGAGGTTCAATGACGTTAATGCGCAGAATTTTCACATCACTTAGCTCTTGAATTGTTTTTGGCTTATTGACGTACACTTTTTTTTTAAACATTCCCAAAGAAATAAGTTCCACAGTGTCAAATCAAATGATCGTGGCGGCCAATTAACATCGCCACGACGTGAGATAACACGGCCATTGAATTTATTGCGCAAAAGAGCCATTGTTTCGTTGGCTGTATGGCAAGCGGCACCATCCTGTTGGAACCACATATCGCCCAGGTCCATATCCTAAATTTCTGGCCACAATAAGTCCGTTATCATCTCGCGATAGCGAACACCGACGACGAGTCGAAGTTGGCGGCTCTTCTGCCACACTATCGCGAACAACAGAAATGTTTTCCGCAGAACGAACTGGGCGAGCATGCACTGGTGTTTTCACATTTCCTACAGACCCGGTTTGCTGAAATTTTCCCACAATTCTCCCGATTGTGGACACATTTGGTTGATTATGCTGACCAAAAAAATCACGAAATGAATTTTGATTAGAATGCCCATTTTCGTAAAAGGCTTCAACAATCTTAACGCGCTGTACAATTGTGTACCTCTTCATGGTTGAATTTGTCAAATGCTGAAACAATTTAATGTCAAATTAAGTTGGGCAAAAACTTGACGTTAAGGTTTGACTCACAATTAACATTGTGCATTATGGTTGGATCACCCTTTATGTAGGTCATACCAACATCTGACTAGAAATCTCATGAGCAATATTGATTTGACTGCTTTTTGGTGTTTGTGTTAAGTTTTGCGCTTTGGTGTGTTCTGAAATTTCTCTGAAAATTTTATGGAAAAGACTTTTGTAGAAAATTTCATTTCACAAAAATATTTGCGTTAATACTTTCTTCAAAGTTGCAGAACATACCCTACACCTCAGATGTAAAGAACACATAGTTTCATATACTGATTTGCTGCAATTCCGATATGATCTTTCATAATTCCGACACTCGTGTATATTTTTTCTCATCTACCAGAAGTCCGTAATTATTTCCGTGTTATACTGTGTGAAATGTTATTTTCAGAAGGAATTTGAAAAAGATTTGACTTGAGATTTGATTTGAAATTTGATTTAAAGAATTCATTTTTCATTTATTCCAAAGTATCATTTAGTACTGATTTTCCTCTTCTAAAGCAGATCTTCTTCACAGCTTCAAAAATGTGATTTTTAATAAAATTAACACTTTTCAAATCTATACCGGGCAACTTATTTTAAAAACAAGTAAAAAAGGGGCTAAATTCGGCTGTGCCGAATCTTTGAGTACCCTCCACCAATATCCTAAAAAGGTGTTCTCTTCTGTTTCTGATACAAATAATATAAAAAAAACTTTTGAAGTCAAATTATGTATGTGAAAAAATTTTTTGGGGTGAAAAACTTTTTTAGATATGGAAAGAACTTGTTTGGTGGAAAAAAAATTTAGAGGTGAAAAAAAATTTTTAAGGTGAAAAAATTTTTTGTGGTGAAAAAAAAATTTTAGTGGTGAAAAAATGTTTGAGGTAAATACAAAATATTTACTGCTAAGCGACTGGTGAAAAAAATATGTTATGTACCAGTCGCTACTAAATTTGTATAGGCAATTTAGGGGCACCTTTACATTTTCACTTGTTTTTTTAAACATGGACTGCACAAAAAACACAATTTAAAGCATAGTTTTTGTCAAATACTCAATTTTGTTCCGGCTAATGGGAACTAGCTCTGCAGCTGAATATGCCTATGGAGAGAATGCACTTTCTGATGCGCCACGTATTGATAAATAGTTGCAACGAATGTTCTTTCTTTAAAAAATTGAAGTGTGTTTGTAGGACAATATGCCTAATCGAGAGAATACAGCATAGAAATTAATTTGTTAAGGAAAGAACATTAGTTGTAACTATTTGTCAATAGATGGCCCATCAGAAAGTACATTCTCTCCATTAGGCATATTTTGCAGCAGAGCTAGTCTCCATTAGCCATATTGTGCTACAATATGCAGTAGAGTATTATTGATCTTATATTTTCTATGTATCATAAATGAATATTTGCAAAAAACTATAAAATATATATATTTTATGGGCATATTATACCTTAATTTTTTAAATCTATATTCATTTAGATGTTTAAGAGCACAATATTGCACTTTATTCAGTGTATTTTTTTATAAGAGAAAAAATTAACATAAATATACATTTGCCAATCCCTCAATTCTCAAAAATACAAATGGAATAAAAGAATACTATTTTCCTATATGAAAAAATTTTTTTTTGGCATAAAAATGTGAAACAAATGCTTTTATTACGTCAAACATTTGAAAAGTTAACTTTAAAATTATGTAATTAGTCTACTAGCGACATCTGAATGCATTATAATTTAAAGTATGTAGTTAATTTAATATTTTTGGTAAATAAATTAATTGAAAGCCTAATCCAAGCCTATATTGCCATGGGCAGGATATAGTTTTCATGTTATTCTGCGCCATATATTCAAAAGTAGCGGCACTAAAGCAATTATGCATTATGCTCTTTCTTTATATATAAATTTCTGTTTACACTTTTAATAATGGACTGTATAGATAGTTTTTATTCAATATATTTTATTTGGTTATTTCATTGCCGAAGTATATAAAAAAAGTGATTCGTATATAGTATACCAGAACAGAAGGCTCGCACAAAAGTTACAGGGTTGCAACTATAAGTATCAAATGTGATACAAAAAAGGGAAAAATTGAGTTGATCTATGGTGCCGTCAATCTCCAACATATCGGCCCACCTTGAAAGCACCCGCTTTCAACAGTCAGTAAAGAGAGGACATAGTTTTGACACAGGACGTTTTAGGAAGCCATTCTTAGTCTTTACAGTTGCTACCCGAACGAGGCCATCGTTTCCAGGGTGTGTTTCAGTAATTATGCCCATAAGCCATTGTGTAGGAGGCAGATTGTTGTCTTTGATGAGTACCAAGTCATCCTCTTGAAGATTTTGTAGTTTCTGGATCCACTTTGGTCTCTTTTGGAGCTGAGAGAGATATTCCCTTGACCATTTTGACCAAAATTGTTGAACGAGTTGTTGCATATACTTCCATCTTGTGAGGCGATTAACGTTTATATTCAATAGGGTTTCATCTGGGA
Source organism: Eustalomyia histrio (assembly GCA_949748255.1). Lineage (NCBI taxonomy): Eukaryota > Metazoa > Arthropoda > Insecta > Diptera > Anthomyiidae > Eustalomyia > Eustalomyia histrio. The sequence goes on from OX456523.1 coordinate 126,964,829, forward strand.
TGGATGCCATTGGACGTAGAATTAAGAAGTGACCTGGCGTTAATGGATCGATGTCACCTTCATATTTTAAGCATAGTGGTCGGGAGTTGAGGCAGCATTCGATTTGGCATAATAAAGTATTGAGTTCCTCATAGGTAGCTGAGCTATTTTTCAGGACTCGATTCAAGTGGAACTTAACGGATTTTACACCTGCTTCCCAGATGCCGCCAAAGTTTGGAGCTGATGGTGGTATAAAATGCCATTGAATTTGTTGACTTGACATTTCTCGATGGATTGCATCATTGGTTGTGTGAAGAAAATCGTATAGTTCCTTTAAGTTCTGGTTGCATCCAATAAAATTGGTACCATTATCAGTATAAATGTGGCTTGGCTTGCCACGTCTTGATGTAAAACGACGAAGTGATGCTAAGAATGCCGCAGTTGACAGTTCAGTTACAGCTTCGAGATGAATTGCCTTGGTATTTAAACACACAAACACGGCGATCCAGCATTTATACTTTTTAGAACCACGACCTTTCCAAGAGCGAATAGATATTGGTCCTGCAAAATCGATGCCTACGTGTAAAAATGTAGAACCAGGTTGTACACGGTAGGTTGGAAGATCTCCCATACGTTGTTGATATGGTATTTGACGAAATCTCATACATGTAGTGCATTTGTAAACTGTTCGTTTGAGAAGAAATGTTATATTTGGAATCCAATATTTCAAACTTATCAAATATTGCATTTGTCGTGTACCAGCATGAAGATATTTGGTGTGGTAGTCCTTGACTATTAGTTGTGTTAGGTTATTATCCTTGTGTAATATGTATGGATGTTTTTGATCATAACTGACGTTCGCATTTTCTAGACGACCTCCCACTCTTAGTAGCCCTCTGCTGTCCAGGAATGGAGTGAGTGCTGCAAGTTTGTTCGTTGCAGATAATGATTTGTTGGAAGCCAAAATTCGTATTTCAGCAGTGTATGATATTCGTTGAGATTGTTTTATTAATGTCACAGTAGCTGTATCATGTTCTGTTGATGTAATGACACCATTTATTCTTTCAGATTTGGTTCTCTTAGATCTACAGTTGTGAATAAAGCGTAATAACAATGCCGTAATGCGGCGAATTTTACTAAAACTGGAGTACCGATCAAGTAAATCAATATTCGTAACCTTGAGTTGTGTTGTGGTAGCAATAAGAATTCTTTTCATCTCAAGACATGCATCATCAGAAGTAGTAATTAATGTTTGTGGTTGTATAGTACGATTATGCAAAATTTGTGGACCATTCCACCATAAATTGTTGTTGATGAGATTAGCAGACGAAATGCCTCTGGTGGCTAAATCGGCAGGATTTTGTTTTGATGTTATGTGACGCCACTGACTAGCAGGTAAATGGTTTATAATATACGAAGTGCGATTGGCAATAAACGTTTTCCAACGTCTTGGATGATCACTTATCCATGCCAGGACTACATTTGAGTCAGTCCAACCATATGTTGCGACATTTTCAAATCGTAACGCATACTTTACTTTATTCATAAGTTTTACCATCAGATGTGCTGCACAGAGTTCTAATCGCGGTAGAGTAATTTGTTTTATAGGGCATACTCTGGATTTAGCGGTTAACAGAAATGTCGAAATTTTACCATCTTGTTTAGTAATACGTATGTAAATAGCAGCAGCGTAGGCTAACTCCGAGGAGTCCGAAAAACCGTGGAGTTCGACTTGATCACCATTGCTAAAGTTAAACCATCTTGGTATTTGTAGATTCTTGATATCACGAATATTTTCTTGTAGTTGTATCCATTCGGTTTTTGAATCATTGGCCAATTGTTGGTCCCAATCAATTCCTTTTAACCAAAGTTTTTGCATAAATATTTTGAGCGCTACCACTATAGGAGATAACCATCCTATGGGATCGTAAATTTTTGAAATCTCGGATAACACTTGCCTTTTCGTTATTAAATCTGATGATTTTTGTAAACATACGCTATATTGAAAACAATCTGTTGTGGTATTCCACAACAAGCCTAACGTCTTGACGGTCTCTGAGTAATCGATAATTGTATCTGACGAAGAAGCTCTATTCTCGGGGTTGATGTTTTCTTGAAATTGTTGGCAGTTGGATGACCATTTTCGTAAATTAAATCCAGACTTGGATAAAATAGAACATATTGTAGTACGAAGAGAATTTGCAGACTCGATATCTGGTGCGCTTGACATATAATCATCGACATAGAAATTACTAATGATTTCATTTGATTCATTTTCGAATTGTGTAGCATTATCAACAGCTACCTGTTGTAGCGTACGAGTTGCTAAAAATGGTGCTGCTGCAGTTCCGTAAGTAACGGTTGTGAGTTCGTATTCTTTTGCCAATTCATTTGGTGAATTTCGCCACAAAATTGTTTGAAATGGTCTATCATCAGGATGTATCAGCACCTGACGGTACATTTTCTCGATGTCCGCCGTAAACCCGACTTTAAATTTTCTAAATCTTAGCAAAATTGTATATAAATCGTTTTGAACCGTTGGTCCAACAAGTAGATGATCGTTTAAAGATAAATTATTTGAGCTTTTGCATGAAGCATCAAATACGACACGTAACTTAGTAGTTGTGCTTGATGGTTTCAAGACAGCATGATGAGGCATGTAATACCTCTGTGCAACATTTTTAGAACTACATTCAGAAACAGCCCGCATATGGTGAAGACTTATGTATTCTTTCATAAATTTATGAAATTCAGTCTTAAGATCTATATTCTTGCTGAATCTCCGTTCCATTGATTCTAACCTTTGTGTAGCTGCATTTGATTCACCAAACTCAACAGAATCGGTTTTAAAAGGTAATCTGACCATATATCTGCCATCTTCCAGCCTCTGAACGTTGTGCTTGTAGTGTTGTTCCGCAATTTCTTCCTCTGGACTTAAATATTTGGTTTGAATTTGACAATCTTCTGTTTCCCAAAATTTCTGTATTTGTGAGTTCAAATCCGTATACACGTGAGCAACACATATGTCTTGTTTTGATTCTTTGACATTTCCCATTATTATCCATCCAAATATTGTGTTGACAGCAACTGGAGATCCTGATGGATGAGAGACGGTTCCTTCCAACATACTGTAAGCAAATACATCAGCACCTATGATGATGTCGATTCGATTCCTTTTGTTGTATGTTGGATCTGCAAGATCCATGTTTCTGAAGAATTCCAAATCTTTGTCGTTCACTGATTGCGCTGGAAGGTACTTCGTTAAACTTGACAAGCAGTATGTTTGCACAAGAATCGTTTTATTTGTTTTAGATGAAAATATTTCAAGTTGAACTATTCCCTTTGTAGGATTTGGCTTCTTATCACCAACACCGAAAAATACTGTGTTGTCATGAGTACGTTTTAAGTGTAATCTTTGAGCACAAGATTCTGAAATTAATGTTGACTGTGCTCCTGAATCAATTAGAGCTCGACACGGCTGTAGAGTGTGACCTCTGTCACGAACCATTATAATTGCAGTTGGTAAAAGAGTAGCTTGACGAGGAAGTTTTTGGCTGATATTAATACTTACTGATGTAGCAGTTGCTCTATTCACACGTGGTTGAGCTATGTGCAGTAACGTATTATGTTTAAGATTGCATGTTCTGCATGAGCCTGATTTACAGTCCTTAGAGAAATGTTTTTCTCTAAGGCAATTGAAACATAATTTATGTTTTGCAACCACTTCTCTGCGTTTATCCACATTTATAGCTTTAAACTGTTGACAATTGTACAGAAAATGATCACTATTACATAACGGACAACATTGTGTTGTTGCAGTCATCGCTATCGATTTGTTCTGCTTTTGATATCTGGATGATTGAATAATTTGATTTTTTGCTGATTGATTTGATTGACTTGATTGACAGCTTTCTTCTAGTTCAAGTACGCGTTTTTTCATAAACTTTAACAATTGTGGAAAAGTTGCGGTTTCATTGTCCTTTTTCTCTCTACGCCAGAGAGTAATTGTATCCGAATCTAATTTGTCTTCAATATGATATAATAACACAGAACCCCATGTATCTATTGAATCATTTATGACCTTTAAAGCATTATAACATTCCGCTGTATTATTGTAAAGACGCTTGAGATCGGCATGTGTACCGTTTTTTGCTGATTTTTGTTTAAAAAATAAATCAAAATATTGTTTTTCTATCAAATCAGGTCTGTCGTAATTTTCCTTTATCAAATTCCAAGCAATTTGGTAATTGTCGTTCGTTGGAGGAAGATGTTTTATGATTGATGACGCTTCCCCTTTCAGTTTTGTTTGAAGGTATTCCAACTTTTCAACATTGGACAAATTTGGTTTTGAATCAATCAAAGCTATGAATAAATCTCTAAATCTTATCCAATTAGAGAGTTCGCCATTAAAATCTGGAATTTGTATCGACGGCAAACGTAATTCAGAATGGTGATCGGCATTCTGATTATTTGTACCCGTATTTTGATAATTAGAATTCATACTTGCTACATTTGACAGTGTAGCTGAAACGGCTTCTAGAACTCTTGTAGTTGTCGATTGCTGCTGAACAATTGCCTGAATTGAAGTGCTCAAATCATTAATTATGTTCGGAGTGCTCGCTTGAGCACCTTCAACGATCGTGTTGTCTAGGTTCACCTGAGATTGGCCAGACCAAACAGCTTTAATTGTGAAAAAGCTGTCCTCAATTTGATCTCTATACTCATTTTCAATATGAGTTTCTTCCTCAGTTTCACATAATATATCAAGCTGATCCTGAATTTCTTTATATGTTGTATAAATATTATCAAGTTCTAATGTACGTACCTTTATCTCATCATACGTTGCATTGGGACCAGTGACATAGTTGAAAATTCTAGTGATTGTTCTTTTTACTTGAGCGCGTCTCTTTTTTAATGCTTCCATACTGATTTCTTAAATTTGATTTGTTTAAATTAGCTTTTTATCAAATATTTAATTTATTTTAATTTAAATATGTAAAATATATTTTTTCTTTACTAAAAGCACTATTTTCCGTATTCAGTCTAAAAATGTTTGAAAAATGTACATATACATATCAGTTACACTGTTTTTTAACGTTACGATACCACTGATTGATATTTTCAATTTATTAGCGATTTTTTAAACCTGGTTTGAGAACTTACTGACTTTCCCAAACTGTATTAATGTGCTCGTTAGGTTTTGGTGTCACTGAATCAAAATTTATATTTTAATTCCAATTGGATTTTCACTACAGGTTTGAGTACCACTGTTTAAGTGTGAAAAGGAGTTTCTTTTTTCCAATTGAAATCGTATTATGTTCGAATTAGATTCGAACTAAATTGAATTTAACCGATTTTCCTATTTCTTTTGGTATCTTTTTCACTAACACTTTGACACTTGATCTATTTTCTACATATGTATATGTAAATGTTTTATGTGTTCTTTTATACACTTGACTTTTTGTTTTTTGCATAAGCAAACGAAGATGTAGTTGTTGTAAAGTTGAGACTCCCACGACAAACTATGTTGTTGTTGTTTTGAGACTTCTCTGGCAATTTATGAAGACACTTGTATGTAATTTTAAATATGTAATCGAAAAACTACAACGTACTGCGCGACGTGCATGTATTGTTTATGATTATGTTATTTAAATGTACTTGTCTCGCGATTGAAAATTAATAAGAAAAATTACACGTACAGCGCGACGCGTTTGTATATTTTCTTCTCTTTCACAAAAACGAAATTTTAAATCACTTTTCCTTTACTACCGACAAATTCGGATCGAATGGACCAAAAAATGTTTACACTTTTAATAATGGACTGTATAGATAGTTTTTATTCAATATATTTTATTTGGTTATTTCATTGCCGAAGTATATAAAAAAAGTGATTCGTATACATATAGTATACCAGAACAGAAGGCTCGCACAAAAGTTACAGGGTTGCAACTATAAGTATCAAATGTGATACAAAAAAGGGAAAAATTGAGTTGATCTATGGTGCCGTCAATCTCCAACAATTTCTTTGGACCTAGCCATGGGGCAGGGTATCGTTTTAGTTAATTCAGCGCCACCTATTCAAAAGTAGCGGCACTAAAGCAATTATGTATTTTGCTCATTCGTTAGATATAAATGTCTTTTATCAGATTTACATTTTTTAAGATTTTAAATTCTTAATAATTATCAGATTTTAAATTCTTAAAATCGTAGTTATCAACTTATTCTAGTAAAAACTGCAAAAATTTCGAAGAAAGTGATTTGACAAATAAGGCCCAATTACTGAATGTCCCGTTATAATTAATATAACAACAGCAACAACAAATACGAAGTTAAATTCCCAGGTAAAAGCTACCGGGACATTGTGAAAATGAGGGTAAGGCCCTATTACTAATGTTCTGTTAAAATTTACATCCTTAATTGAAAATTTATTTGGGAACATCAAAAATCTTACTTTTCACTAAACCCTAAGAACTGTTTTAGATGCAATAAAAAAGGATCAAAAAAAAGCTTCCACCCTATGACATCCCTATGTGAAAACCATTGGTTCCGATCCCAATTTTCACAACACCGGAATCAAAATCCCTTCTATTTTTTTCTCATTTTGCTACTTTTTTTTTGCTGAGTAGTTGACGTAAACATTGCCTTGTTCATACGAAATGATAGTAAAATAAAAATTACGAGAAAAAAATTTAAATTCCTACCAGTAAACTGTCAGCGCCCTACTAAAAGTCCTGATTTATACGCAATTTTAAAATTCCATTAAAAAAAAAAAACAAGCCTGATTTGATTTCTTTTTAGTTGTGCAAATTGTAAATGCTATAATTTCAAACAATGTTAGTAATAATAACAAAAATATGTTTCGAAGCAAAAATATTCAAATTCAAGAACAACAAAATTGCAAAAGATTTCGTAAACAATTACAAACGTATTAAAAGCATTTAGATTGTTATTATTTGGTAAAGATTTCATTGATAATGTTATTTTTTTTTTTGTAAACGCCAAACAAAAAAAATAAAAATGTTGAAAGACAATGGAGTTTTTATTGTTGTTTTTCCCGTTTATTCGCGGTATTGTGGCATATGCATAAATTAGTCACTTGCTAGCTGCAATTTTCTTTTATTTTTTTGTATTTTTTTTTTTTGCCTCATCACACTAAACATTGGCAACAATTTGGAGTAAAATTGGCTGCCAACTTTGCACAAAAAAAGTAAAAATGTTAATGCTGTTGTGGCTGCTCCTTTTGTTACTTTACTTCTTGATAAACATGGCCCCTGGTGAATAAAGCTATTATTTACAGAGCAACTAAAAAAATTGGAGAAAAAAAATCAAAATATTCGAGCAACTATAACAACAATTGTAATTTGAATAGTAAACTATAGCTCTTAGCACCAACTGCATGTAAAAGATGCTGCTACGTTGTTCTTGTGGTTATTTTGTAAATATAATGCAAACTTAGGAGGGTGAGGGGTTACGTCAAAATTTTGCTCCAAGCACTACTGTCTTTTATAGTTTTTATTTTGTTCTTTTTCAAAATATACATGTACTTCCTTAGGAGGTGTCATTTATACAATTGTCCATCTGCCATACTGTATACTGATGTATTGTCGACATGCACCTCTTTTTTTATTTATATGTTGCTGTTGTTTCAAAACACTATAAACTACATTTCTAGTTGATAGATTAGCTGCTACTTTTTTGCCTTCTGAAATATCAACAACGACAACAGCAGCAGAAGCTACAACATTAAAAATCAGCAGCACTTTGCTCAATTAATGTTACAAAATTATCCGTTGTACTGTTTATTGCCGTGTGGGCAATTGTTGCATGCAACAAGAATGTACTCGTATTTAGATTGGTAGCACCAGCAGCATCAGTAATAACAAAATTCTCAACCTACAAACATATTTCTTTGTTTTTTTTTTTTTCAATAATAACAATAAGAACAACGTCCACAATTACAATAACAATGAGCATCAAGTATAACAACAATGATATTATTTTTTTAAACGAAAATATTTAAACCGAATTGTTGTGTGTTAAAAAATTACGCTCAAGCCTTCCTTAAAGATAAATAAATAACAAGAGGGGTATTCACGTATAACTGTATTTTGTATCATAACTTGACTAAAGTAGTTTCGTATAATTAAAAAAAAAAAATATAGGAATTTCTTTATTTTGAGTGTTTAATAAAATTATATTATGAAGCTCTAAAGAACCTCTGGTTGCTCGCATTAAAATTTATAGTTAGAATCCAATAAAAAAAAAATAACTTTTGCCTTGATTTGTTTTGCGAATTTTATATCGATTAATTACTTAATTAACACATATTCAATGTAAAATTTGCTTTCTCCAACGCCTTGTGCTAAAGTAAGGCTGATCCTTCGTGTGCCTTAACCGGCTAACCACTAGTGACATGCTCCTCCTGTTTTTAATTGGATATTATCCAATTCCTTCACTTCTAGGGTTTCAGATTGTAAACCAGGATATTTAATAAGGCCCCGCGTCAGTTCTGCCTGCTTGTTAGCCAGGTGCCTGTGCTATCTGGATTTAAAACCAAAACTAGAATCCCACATTAGCATGTTTATTTAAAAAAAATTGAAATATGTAAGAAAAATAATATACAAATAAAAATAATATACACCCTACTCTATACACTGAATTTGTTTTCTAAATATCAAAAAATAGTTTACCACCACGTTGCTCCGGTCTGTCACCACGTCTTTCTTGCTTGCCTGCATAACACACCGCCATCAAACGGAAAAGAATGACCACGTCTGTTTCCTGCGATTACCTTTTATACATCCCGCCCGCGAAACATAAGTTGCTCTTTGTGCAATCTTCTTTCTCAATGTAGTTTTTCTTTTCAAATAAGTTTTCTTTCTCTTTGTAGTTTATTTTACATTGTGGTTTTCATTATCCGTGTAGTTATCTTTCAAGTTTGTAGCTCCTTACTCTTTGTGTTTTTTTCCCTACGTGTTTTTACGTTGCTATCCAGCCTCTCATGACGGCTCCCTGAAAATGAAAAGAAAGTCCTTTCCAGACTAAATAAAATGCCATCGCTGACTATTTAATAAATTTTATTATTCCACTCAATACAATTCATTTGCTTAATCTAATTTATGTGGGTCAAAGTTTGCCACAAGATTTTGTACCATACAAAGTGGAGCGTCGATTGAATTCGAAAATTTCAGTTTTTTCTTATATTTTTGCATTTTCTGAAGTTGGAACTAGTGTTTCTTTTTAATTATATGTATGGTATTAAAAAAATCTTCTTTATATATATTTTTAAATTACTAATTGTTTTCCGCAAAAAGTTGAAAATTGCTTCAGTTGACATATTGTGTGTATAACTTAAAAATGCGGGATTTCTGTCAAATGGTGGACGTTTATTGTGAAACATTGGTACGACATAAATTTATTCAAAACATTGGCCATCGTTAGCTTTGAACTTTTCCCATATTTCTGGCGACATATGAATTCCGCGCCAAAAGAATTACACATTTTTGAGAGCATGAACGAATTAAACCAATTTCGAATACCCAGTTCTTAAGTTAAGCGTATTCCAGTTAGAGTGTTTAAGACACATGTAATCGTTTGGCCCGATTTCAGCAGCTTATAATAGATGGGACCCTTTCGATCGCACCAAACACAGAGCATTAACTTCGCGCCATAGATATTTGGCTTTAGCGTTTGGGGTTTCGGGTTCTGGTAATGGATCCATTTTTCATCGACAAGAACAATTCAATGCAAAAATTACTTCTTTTTAAGGCGTTCAAGCAGAATTTCGGGCATACAAAATCATCTTTCAATGGCCCTCAACTTCACCTCGTGTGGTACCAAATTTCCTGGCTTTCGAATGAATCCTACTGCTTGCAACCGTTTTAAAATTGCTGCTTGAGTGACTGCCAATTAGTTTGCAATTTCTTCTTGGGTATAACAACAATATTAATCGAGTAATGCCTCAATCCATAATTTTCGACCTTTTTGATGACCTAGGCAGTCTTTGTCTTCCGTGTCAAAATCACGACTTCTAAATCGCACAAACCGTTTCACGCACGTTGAAATCGATGAAATATCGAGCAATTGATGTGTTTCAGTTGCACTTTTTTCAAGTTGAAGAAGTAAAACAAAACTTCCCGCATATGATGCTTTGTTGGCACAAAATTTGACATCTTTGAAGCAGAAAGAAAAACTTTCGTTCAATGACTAAATGAAAATAAATGACAGATATTTACCCTCCACAATGCCATATAAGTTATTAAAACTGAAATCATGTGATATGCCATCTGTTGTGAATACCGCATTTATAAGCTATACACCAACCTATTACATTAAAAATTTAGTCATCTATTACAATTAAAATTCAAAAGTTTTACATGAATGACAATATCAACAACAAAACTGACTGGGTATTAGGATGTAACAATGAAAGAAAAATTTAACTAAAGTGTTCCAACGATTCATATTATAAGCTGAACACTGGAAATAGAGTATTCAAAAACCGAAAACCGGCAACCGGTTTCTTTATTTTTAAAAACCGATCGGTTTCGAATATTTTGTAAATTCGAAAAAACCGAAAACCGGTCTTTTTTGTTCGGTTAACCGGTTTTTTTAATTACATCACTTTTATAATCGTTTGTTTGGTTATGAAGATTTAGATGTAAGTCTGATAGATTCCGATGAAGACTTAACTTTGGATATTCCAAATTCAAATAGTTTCTAAATAACACAATAAACAGTATTCAAAATCCTAAAAAAGAGACTGTACAAAATCATTCAACATTATATGATGATTTCATATATCTTAATAAATGCGACAAAAGAACTGAAAAGTTGGACAATTTATATAATTGTCTTTTGACTATTTGTCCAATATCTACTATTAGTGAAGGAGTATTTTCCACTTCTAGCTTTATCAAAAGCAAACAAAAAATCGTCTTAAAACGAAACATATTATTTCTAAAATATTATTTTAGAAGTGAAAAATAAATTTTCTTTTTACATATTTAAAATGTAATATTCGAAAAACTTATTTAATGCCAAACGTTTTAAACGTTCAAATTACTAACGTACCTAATTTTACCAATTTACAAACTTAATGATCTTTATTCATTTGATATGAATATAGTTTTATAATATTAATTTTTAAGATATTATATTAAAAAATATTTATATAAGCTTTTTATTCATATTAAAAAAACCGAAAAAACCGGTTGACCGGTTTTTTCTGCAAAAACCGAAACCGAAACCGGTTTTTTTAAAATTCGATTTTTCGAAGAAAACCGAAACCGGTTTTTTCAAAAGGCCGGTTTTTTGAATACTCTAACTGGAAACAAGTGTAAATTTTAGGCTACACTATGATTGAAAATTATAAAAACTAATCAAAGAATTTATAGAAAATGAATTTTGAATTAATTTTGTTGTATCGTGAATACCCCTTATATTCAACTCCTGTTGTGTTGCTTTGATTTTTTCCATTTTTTCTTGTATGTAACAACATCTCTGACAGTTAACATGATGCTGTCAATTGACTTTATTGTTTGTTTACTGGTTTAGTTGTTGGGTTAGTCGGTTTGCTGCTGTTGCAAAAATATGTGGCAAATGTTAATAATAAAACAGTTGAAGATGTATGAGGTTTTTATTTTCTTATGTTTGTCCATATGTACAGTGGCAGTTACAGTTGCACTTGCGGAAATGTTTAAATTATAGTAATCATTATATCAACAAAACGAATTTCTAGAAATAATCAAACAGATTAAGAATTTAGGAAATGATGCTTGTAAAAAAATAATATAAATAAGAACTGTTGTAAATAATATGACTTTATTAAACAAATTTGTTTGGACTAGTTTAACAGTTACATATATAGACAATATTTGAGAAAGAAAGGATATAATGCATCGCATAAATACATAAAATCTACCTAATATTTCGGGAACAAATCCGTAAAAGTGTATATAAATTTTGCCTTACGTCGTTCATCAATCCTACGTCATTTCTGTATACAAAACTTTAGGGCTAACTATATTATACTTTTGCAAACTTAAGCTACTGTCAAAAATTAACGAAAAGTCTGTCAAATGCTTAATCAACTTATTGACGACTTTTGGGTGGCTACAATGTACTTTTTAAACTTGAATACTTACTACACTTAGTTGCAAATATTTTTACTTTTGCAAAAACTGTTTTCTTCTTATATTTCCTAAATATATGTATTTTTTCGAAAAATATTATTAAGTATGTACAATTTATAAATATTTTACAATTAACTTTTGCTTAAGCTAGCAAAAGTATAATATAGTTAGCTCTTTTGCTCCAGTAAAAATGCCATTACATTTACTTATGCCTGTTAATTTTTCACATAATTTTACTAATAAAAATAAGAAATTACAAGTATTTAAAAAACAATCCCATTATAAATACTTATCTGTGGAAAACCCACAAAACCACTTTAAATCATATCAACGCCATCGCATTTGTAATCATTCAACTAACAATAAAAATAATAAGAAATAAGGATAAAATCAACAGCAGGTGGCATAATGGCAGCACTATAAATAAATGTAAATGTACATGAACAAAAATAGAATTAGAAACGATGTTGTTCTAACTATCGACATTATAAAGAATTGCGAAAGAAACTTTATTTAAAATTCTTTAATAAATACGAGAAAAAAATAAACATTGAAACCAGTTTTTAAAAGTAATTTTACCATTTGTGAAAACTAAATTAAAATATGAAAAAAATAGGATTAAGTTGATGATGTTGGAGTAGTACTGAATGCATGATTGCATCCACTAACATAGAAAAAGAAAAAATTATATATAAACATTATCCAAGTAATAGCTACACCATTTATAATTTTATTTGAAAAAAAAATAAAAAAAATATATTATTTCCATAATATTCCTTAAGCTTCTAAAATAAGATCTAATTATTTAAGTTAGCCAAAACTAAATCAGTTTTAATTTAAAGGTGGTCATTTTTAAAATTTGCAACACTGTAGAAATTTAAATTACCGCTTGCTTTGAAAGATTTGGCGATTTACCTATCAGATCTAGCAATTTTCCCATTGATTCTAGAAGGGACAGTTATCAATCTAGCAGTTTTTTCAGTCCCCACATTAGTTCAAAAGTATTACAAAATTCACATATTTATTTTTAAATATTTAGTGAAAAATCCATATTTCGATAAAAATTTGTTCACCTTACAAATCTTTCTACTGAGTATTTTCAACACTAATATTAATTTAATGCAAATTGGAATTGAAAATTTAAAAATAAGTAAATTTTTTTAATATTTAGCAGCTAAAAACTTTTCCTTTGAATATATTCAATATGTAAATTTTATTGGATCTAAGGTGTAAAATACCTTATCGTGCCCTACCTTTTCTTTTATTGTACCTACTTCGCACGCAGCGTTGCATTCAAGTAATAAATAATATTACTAACAATAGTAATATTTTGCAAATTATGAAATGGTGTTGTGTACTTTCACATATGCGAATGTAAATGTATTTTGGAGCGATGCATTGTTTATGCGCGTGTGTGTGTGTGCATGTGTAAATATGTCTTGTTTAGTCTAAATGCGTTTTAAAACTCATTACATGTAGTTAAGACTCATGTATTATTGGTGTAGAAATGCTAATCAATGTCATTTGTAATTAGCAATGCCTTGGTATTAACAGTTTAACATTGACAATGATTGCAACAAGTTTCATGACTTGGTATGAATTCACCATTTGGAAACTCTAATATTAGATATTTTTATAGAGATGGTTAGTTTATTAATCATATAAAACAGATGATGGATATTGTAAGTGCGGTATATTACATAGAGATCATTTTATGCTTGAATAATGTTTTAATTTGAATTTATATTCATTGGTAAGATATCGACAAATATGTATTTGGAAATGTGCAGAGGTTGTGAAAAGATACAGTAACGAATAGATAATTCAAATTTACCTTAATCCGAATAGCACTTTTATTATTATAACACTAAAAATATTTTTTCGTTTACTGCTTGTAGTTCTCTGCTAAAAGTAGTTGTTAGTAAAGTTAATAATGGGTGAACTTTTTAAGAGCTTTCGGCTTGATTACAAAAAAAAACATATAATTTAGACAAATGTATGCAATCTTTATTGGAGTCGATAGAACGGTCTATATAATTCAATGTTTAAAGATGATTTTATGTGAATGTTGACCGTGGCTGCGCCTCAAATGGTTCATACGCCAGTTTAAATTTTGGCATACTCTCTCCAACATATCCGGAGGTATCTCACAAATAAATTCTTCAATATTGACTTCCAGTGCGTCAACCGTTGTGGGCTTGTCCCTATAGACATGAGCCTTAACATAGCCCCACAAAAAATAATCTAAAGGCGTTAAATCGCATGATTTAGGCGACCAATTGACTGGCCCCAAACATGAAATATTTGGCACCGTCTTGTTCAAACCACATGTCTGCCAAGTCCAGCTCTTCCATTTTGGACAAAAAAATTTTGTAATCATCACACGGTTGCGCTCGCTATTCACAGTAACGTTCCTGCATTCGTTGGCTTTGAAAAAGTACGAACCAATGATGCCACCGGCCCACACACCAAACAGTACATTTTTCGGGATGCATTGGCAGTTCTTGCAATGCTTAAGGCTGCTCTTCACAACATATGCGGCAATTTTGTTTGTTCACGTACCCATTCAACCAAAAATGAGAAATGACCATAAATTGGAAGAAGTACACGATGCACTTTCTTAACCGAGCATGAATTTTTATAATAAAATTCAATAATCTGCAAGCGTTGTTCATTTATATGTCGATTCATCGTTAAATTATAGACCAAACTCAACATATTTGTCAGAAACATGTTAAATGAAAATAGCTGAGCTGCCAAAAAGAACGTTGCTAAAAAATCACTCTTTATAAAGAAAATTTTATTCAAAGTAATACTTATCTTATAAAATTTCGTAAAGAATTGGAATGTCATTTGTAACACTTTATATTTTCAGTACTAATTATACAGGTGAAACCAATTTATGTGAAGAAAAATGAGTATGAAAAATCCAACTACATACAAAAAATACCGATCATCAAATTGAGATCTTTAATATGATTTCCATTGATGGCCCAAAAAACTTAGGTCTAGAAATCATATCAAGGAGACAGATATATATTTTGCTGTGTAATTGAATTCTTTATATTCATTAATTTTCGTATAGTTTTGTTTCACCTCTCTTCTAATTAGGATTATTAATACTGAAACTAGCAAACATCATATAATTTTAACTGACTTTTACTTTAATTTTTAGTTATTCTCATTCGCAATATTTAATATTTTCGATTACTAATTAGTAAAAGTAAGTTGCAAAAAATATTTCAGGTTAGCCATCATGTACTATATTCATATACCTTTGTATTAAGATATTCAAATATGAAATGTTTCTGACATCCCTAAACAGAGTCGTCTGAAATATATTGAATTAGTAAAGGAAAAAATTAAGTTCGCTTCAGTAAAAACTTAAGGGCCACTATTATAGTCAATACTAAGCAAAATCTTTTACTAACATTTTACTTACGAAATTTTCCGAATTTTCAAATATGTCTTTTATATGTAAAGCTGTCTTACATACAATATTACAATCCCTCCTGGGACCCAAAATACTGACATTTCGGCAAAGCTGTAGTTGAGTATAAGCCAGCCTGAAAGTGCCAACCAAAAATACAATTGCACTAGGAAAACTCTTTTTTATTATTGGGACCTTTCATTAATAATGATCGCTTTTTATCAAATATACGAATTAATTGTGCAAAAATGGTTACAAATATGTTATTCAAAGTATTGTCCACCTCTGGCCACAACTTTTTCCATCTTTCTGTCAATTTTTGAATACCAGCGCACACTCGCGTTTTAAAGCAATCCAATTATCGATCCATTGTTTGCACAGTTCATATGAAGTGAACTTTTGCTGGGATAGGCCATGTATAATAGACCGCAAGAAGTAGTACTAGGAAAGAGCGATGTATATACGGTGGTTGGGTTAGGACTTCCTTTTTCATCTCTTCCGTGTAGGTCTTGAGCGGTGTTTTAACATGTGGCCGAGCGATCTCATGCTGCAAAATCACTTTGTCGTGCTTTTCTTCGCTCAACACATAAGTTACGATGGTGTCACCAAATACAGAGCATAAACTTCATGGCATAAATATTCAGCCTTGTGAAAGATGTTGATAGCTGTGCGGGTATAACTCAAGAATTTTTGCTCTTGAGGTTGTGATGGATCCACTTTTCATCGCCAGTACAATACGACGCAAAGAAAATCTTATTTTTTTTGCCGTTTTAGAAGCTGTGCACAAACGAAAACTTGACTTTCCACGTCCCACACCCTGTTTCCTTGCTTAAATCAATTGAATTGAATCAATTCCATGGCTTTAATCAATTTCATGGTTAGGCGTTTGCTGACTATCGACTCATCCACCCCCAATGATTCTTTGAACTTCTGAAGCGTTTGGGCTTCGTCCACATAGACTTTTTGGGTTGACTCGACCGTTCCTTATGTTGAGGTCAAAGTCATTACTTATAAAGCCACCAAACCAATTTCGACACGATTGTTCAGTTAGAGCATGCACGACACTGAGATTCGATTATACTCGGCCGCACTTTTCTTCATATTAAGGAAATAAGTAGAATTCCACAGAGCCAAAGGGGCTCATTCACAATAGGTTTTAGCGGCAACACATAAGACACTAGAATACACTGATTCGTATAGAAGTGGTGGCCTCTTGTGTGAAACATTCGCTACTAACTCAAGATCGCAATATTTAGTTTTGCCAGAAGCAACCGAAAAGTTCATGGCGAGTACTGTTTTACAACCATTTAGAAGTGTTATCCTTTAAAAAAAATATTTTATTACATTTTACACGTTTAGACAAGATACTCTTCATACTCTTAAGATAAACCCTATTCATAAAAAGGCGCTACCATAAATAAGGAATACATTTGGAATACCTAGAACAGTCTAGAGGAAAAACCGAAAGAGGCAGTGCGATGGCACATCTTAAATTTCGTGTCTACCTGGACGAGCAAAAAATATCGCAAATGCTCCCAAACTGAGTGCTTAACCTGCCTTTAAAAAATTTCAAGCAAAGGAATAGACAATGGAATCGTAAAAGATGAAAAGCTTTGTCATTACGGCGTTTGTCAGTTCTTCTTTCAAATGCTTAAAATGCTATGTTTTTGTTCACACCAAAAACTTCAAAACACCACCAGATTGCTTTTCTTTGGTACTTAACTCGTACTCTTTATTTTTTGGTTACGTTATTTTTATGGATAGGTTTTCTTATAGGTTTTTTTCAATTTGCAAACATATCGAGAGAACAGTGAAAAGTAAAATCTTTATTTAAAAACGTACTCTCTGATTCCACAACTTGTAAATTATTAAAGAACAATTTAATTTAAGCTCATTGATTAAAGTTAATCCATTTTTAATTTTCATCGTTTACTATACACCTGTACAAAGTTTCATTGATTTTTAGCCAGCTATTTATAATACAAGAGAACCCATCAGGATAATTTATTTGTTAGGCGAAACAAATATTTAAACAAAAATATTATTTATGCTTTATGGAAAATTTCGTTAGAAACAAATTTATAATGTCTTTAAATATGTTTTCTACATGAAATTTCTTGATCTTTCTGCAGATGTTTAAATGTTATTATCTGTAATCAGGACCGAACATACCAAGATAGAATAACATAGATTTATAGAGACACGTGAAAACAGTAATCCATTCATAAGTGTATGAATGTATGTATGTTGGTATCTTTAATGTAGTAGTGAATGTTATATTTTTTACACTTAAACATTTGTTTAACATTGTTTTTGTTCATCTTCTTTCTGGCCTTATCATATCAAAATGTTTACAGTTGTTTTATATTGTTGTTGCTGTTTTGTACCGTGCGGCACATTTAAAATTCCAAGCCAAATAGCAAAAGAATAAGAAAACAAAAAACGATGCACCTGCAGTTGCTGCCACAATTGCTTTTCGCAATAAATCTCAATTTAACTGGCGCCCAGCCTGCCACTCAACGGGTTTTAGTATTCATTTAAGATTTTTTCTTGCAACATGTTTTCAATTGTTGTTTCTTGTGCTGCTATTGCTGCTGCTTCTTCATTTTGCAGTTATTATTCCTATTGAATTCTATTACATCTACGAAGAAAACAAACACAATGAAAATTTTTTCCTATAAACATGTTTTCTTCATTTTGTATTGTTTTGTTGTACAAACTCTGCACTAGGGTGGCAATTATAAATCAAGTTAGGATTTTTGGGTAATACCAGGGGGGAATATTGTACCACTTGATCTAAAATTAATATAGTGAACATTTGAGGTCAAAGATTCGGAATTCTGGAAAAAATTAAACAAATATATATTTAGGTTATTTCTGGTAATAAATCATATATAATAAATTTTATTGTACTCAATACAAACGTGTAAACTTATTTTTAAATTTTAAATGATATTTTTATTTGACAAAAATCTCTGTTTTCTCCATCCGTTGAAAATTGTGTGAGTGATTTTAAAAGTTTTTTAATATTCAGCATACCAAATTTTATTAGAAAGATGTATCACAAAACATAAGTAAATATGGTTCCAAAATTTCAAAACTTTGACTAACCGTACTAGTTTTTACCAAGTGTGTTTTAGACTAAATTGCACATATTCCGGGATTTATTAAAATTCAGAAAAAATTATTTCCTCATATATTTCATTGCCACCCTACTCTCCACATTGTATATTTGCACTTGATTGCACTTAAAGCTTAACGTGGCGCAATTTAAAGCTCTACAGCGATAAAACGTCAAATTTGTATCTTAACCAGTTATCGGGAGTTTTACACCATTTAGTTGTCTCTTTCTTTTCTCTCTTCTTTCGCTGATGGCTATTATCAAGAGAGTTTAAGGGAATGAATTGTTCCAAAAAAGAAATTAAATTGATGGTGATTGAATGACATAAGCACACTTAAGAATGTTCGGATGGAACATCTACTACAACATCTCGGGATTTTGCAAAAATCTAGTTTATAAATGAATTTGAAAAACCGATTTCCCATACAAAGAAATCCAGTTATATAATTTTATTAACACAGCATTCAGCAATAGTATAGAAATATAAGGAGTGAGTTTGCAAAAGTGAATAAAATAATTGTTTCGGCCGGTATCTCACCAATAGCAGCTGTAAAATTGTCTTTCATGGTTGGAATTATGGCTGGCTTGTCCCTGTACACGAGAGACTTCACGTTTTCTCACAAAAATGGTCTAGTGAGATCAAATTGCATGATATTGGCGGCCAATGGACTGCTCCAAAATGTGAGATTAATTGATCACCGTTTGTTGAAACCACATGTCAACCAAGTCCAATTCTTCCATTTTGGGTAAACAAAAGTCGGTAATCATAGTCAAAAATTATTTTCGTCGCTGAAGACAATTTTTAGATAGAAGCACACTTCTGACACAGCACGAATTTTGATAATAAAATTCAATGATTTGCAAGCGTTGTTCGTTTGTTAGTCTATTCATTGTGCAATGGCCAGCCCCATTGAGCATGTTTGGCATTGCCACATGTCACGAATCTTTTTTTTTTACACTGAAAAATTTCAAAACCTTGCGAACAAATGTACGATATTAAAATAATAAATTTTAATTATTTAAGAGAACTTAACAATATGAGTTGTAAATCTAATAAAATTGGGTTGTTCTTACAAACAAGATTGGAATAGTCCCGCGAAGACTTCATGGTAGGTCTTTGCTTGACTATTTTAATGTTGTTTGTAAGGACAGTGAAAAATATTCGAAACAGTCATTCCTTATTAAAAATATTTTTATAAACTTTATTAAATTGTTGCTTTCAACATGGTAATCAATTTTGCTCTGGGTGAAAAACATAATAGCTTATTAGAAACATATTTAACTTCAAAGGTTACTATTTTGTGTTGTTACAAAATATTGTTGTTGTCAAATTGAAGTTTAGTTTATCTATCAGATTTTGTTTTGTAACCGGACCTAATTTAAAACTGTTTTTAGATCGTTTTTAAGTGTAAATTCAGTATAATAAAGGTCGCCGACTGATTAGAATGCAATACAAAATAATAAATAATATTTGTAGTGTTAATTGAATTTGTTGTCAGTCAAACGATTTAATAGCAGCAACTGAAATTTTCTGTTGTTAACACTGTTGAAAAAAAAATCAACTACTTTATTGCTCTGTTTGGCAAATGAACTTAAAAAAATACTTAATTTGTTTAACTTTGACCTGAATTTTATTAAAAATTGCAGATATCAAAAAAAATTTAAGCTCACACTTGTTTTTAGCATAAGAAAATCGAGCACAAGTGTACATATGTTTAAGCTATTATGATGTACAGTTTTTCAGAAACTTTACAAGTATTGTAATTTTAAATTTTGAAAAATTTCAGTGTTTGAATTTTTTAAAATATTAAGTAAAGAAGTAAAATTAATCAATGAATTATTTTATAACTCTGCTCAAACATAGTAAATGTCTGTTGTGTTTATATGATAGTGAATACGTGTGTGTAAGTATTTATTTGTAAGTTATTAAAGTCCGTTTGAATTCGAACAAACTGTTATTTTTATTGTTCCGTTTGATTTGTTCAATATTCTCAAATCAGAACAGCCACAACAAGAACAACAACCAATAATATCAACAACAATTGCTTCGGTAGATATAGCAACAGTTTGCATTGTATTATTATCGCTACATACAGTACAAACACAAAAAACATAGTTGTTGATGTGTTGCTGGTGATGTTTATATTACTGTTATTTACTACAATATTTCTTTTACATGAACTGCTAACAACTTAAGATACTATTAAAATTTTTCTTGTAATCAGCTTTGTTAAATTGTTTTTAAATCAATATCAAACCAATAATTTAAAATCGAACTTTTTCGAATTATCAACGCAGCAAAACATGTACAACAACTGTCAACATTAACAATCATCTTAATCTACATAACAACATGCAGCAATATTATGTTTCATAGAACTATTTAAGAGACACACACTATTATCAACCTACAACCAGACTTTTGAAAACATAATTTATTGATTCAATTTACAACGAAACGGTTCGCAAAATTCTCAAATTCAAAGGATCAATTTAGTTTTTGTTGACTCCCATAATAGAATTAAACGAGTTGACTAAATTTTAACAAATTATTTTAACCAAAAATGGTTTATTTGATTTATACTTCACGAACTGAATCACAAAAAAAATATTAAATCGAATCATAATCTCATTTATTCAGTATCAATCATTAAAATCATAAAATTAACAAATTTTTGTGTGAGTTGATTCAACAAAGAATTATCTTTTTCAAGCTCTGCTTACAACACTGGCAATTCAAACCAGTTAAACACTTGCCACACGTTCTCCTGTTAACTGGCATCATTATTAACAAATTTTGTAGTTGATTTTTAGACATTTTTTTAACATTTCGTTTAAGTTCTTAACTAATCAGCAGCACCATCATGTTATTGACATCATTATGTTGGCATGATCGCCATCAAATATTATAACTTGATTAGGAATACAGTGAAGCACAATCGTAAAAAAATCGAATGAAACGGGAATAAAAACAAGGTGTGGATTATAGACTTACCCAGCAAAAATAGGGTTTCAACTACTTACTCGCTTAATTGCTTTTGTTCGCGATGACCTCAAACGTAATGAGTGGTCACAAAGTAATGGGTGGTCATTGCCCTTTTGCTTACGAACAGCCAAAAAATAATGAGTACCCATTACTTTTTGGGCATCGCGTACAAAATTAATTAAGCGCGTAAATAGGCTGGTAAGTAGTTGATATCATTTTGTTGCTTGGTAGTTCATTAGAAACATGGTAAAAATAGAATATGTGTTATTTTTATTAGACCTTTTTGTTTTAATTTTAAATAATTAAAAAATTGTAAATCTCCAAGCCAATTTGTATGTTTATTTCAATATTTCGCCGTCCAATTCGGGTACCATCATCGGGAAATAACAATAATAATGTCACTATGTTCCAACATTTAAAATTTAAAGGCGCTTATATTAATTTTCTGTTTTTAAATTCCTAAGTACTATCTGAAATTTCTTTGTGCGTGCTGGACTGTAATAAAAAACCAGTCACCCAGTTATTGTTGTTCCCAATTTTTTTACACAGCACACTGGGAGAAGCCACAGAATATGCAAGTAATTTATAGTCACTCTTTAAGGCATAACTCAGCAGTATTTGCCTTTCATCTGTAAATAGCACCAAAAAGTCTTATTACAAAAATCGCGCCCAAAATCAGACTTTTTGTTTAGTTTAGTTTCTGTTAAGGTAATCGGAAACGTCAACCGAACTTTAATTTGTTTGACCGAGCTTTAATTTGTTCAACAGAGCTTTAATTTGTTTTGTACCCAATTATTTTAGCAATGGCGTTGACAGTTAGATTTAAATCCGTTTCAAAGTGAAAGAAACTTAAAATTGGGCACAGCGTGATTCCACGGGCTGTACATAAATGTAACATTTCCTTCATTACACCTTCCTACAAATATTGGAGAGAATACCAATTACAAGACATTACACACATTTCTGTAGAAACAAATTCAAGTTTAAGTCTACCCAAAAGAGATCGGAAGACGATCAGGCCACTGATTAGTATCATTCAGATTCGAGCAAGAAAAAATATTTATATTGTATTTTGAAAGGTATACATACAGAAACAATTTTAATTAAAGAGAAACAACATTGAAATAAATAGAAACATTTTTTAAGTCAAATATCTAAAAGAAAACTTTATTTTATCTCGATTCATATTGACTTCAATAAGATTAAACAAATTTCTATCTCAAGGCACATATCAAATATCTAAAAGAAAACTTTATTTTATCTCGATTCATATTGACTTCAATAAGATTAAACAAATTTCTATCTCAAGGCACATTAAATTCTTTTTCCAGTCAAAAAAGAATTCTAGAAAAATAATTGTTTTGTATATTAAATTTACCAGAAAACAAATTGTACCAAATATTCACAAGTAATTCATTTTCGTGCAATATCATTTTTTTATATGGAGAATAACAGTTTTTTCACTTGAAACCTGAACAATTTACTATGCTTTACTTCATTTGGCGTCGTGAACATAATCGGTATTTCTATTGTCGATATTGTATTATTATCGATAACTGTTAACATTTTTTTTTTGTATTCCGTAAGAATTGATTTTGTTAGTTTTTTTTTACAAAATAAAATAAAAATGGAAAATTAGAAAATTAGAAAACAAAATAATAAACGAAAAGAATTGCGATAAAAAATTTCCCACTTGCAAGAGGATTTCGTAGGCGCACCGTTGCAAATAATTTTAGGGAACAGTGGCAACGTGTTTCCAAAGTGCCAGACAGGTATTATGGCCACCAGCATTGTAGTGTTCTTGTAATACTTTGCTTGTATGACTTACGTTCCAGATTAATGAATCGTGACAAGAACCAGCGTATCGCGCTTCAAAAATTGTATTTTTATTTTGTGATCACAAACCTTAGTTGATGTGAAATATTTATTGAAAATGCATTTTTTTCGAAAAACTTTAGTTTGCCTATAATTTTTTTAGCCTCTGTCATTTCAAACATTATCCGCTGTGGACAAACTGTCATTTCCATGACATGCAGTGTCCCAGACCGAATCTTTGTTGCTGCCAATTTGGTGATTGTTCAGAATAAACGATGATCTGACCTCACTTTTCAAACTTTTGTTACATTTAACAAAGTTTTATCATCTGACCTCACTTTTCAAACTTTTGTTACATTTAACAAATTTTTATCATCACTAACAAATGTACCGGCGGCTGTAAGAAAGAAATTAGCATTGTTTTATTTATACCCAACCTAATCTTCAAAATCTTAGCTTCCCTAAAGAAATGGTTTCAAATCAAGTTATATCAAATAAAATAAATCTAAATTAGTCATCGGAATGTTAATTGTTAGCATACTCGTTGAAGTTTTCTTTTTACAATAAGAAATAAGTAAGCAGAATTTTTCTAACCTAAGTAAAATTTTACTTAAAAATATTAAAAAAGTCATTCTAAGTACTGACTATGAAACTGGCCTTTAATATACTTAAGAAATTACGACTCCTTAAAGTACACTTTATTGAATTTTAGGGATCTGAAAACGCAATGACTAAAAGACTTCCCTGATTGTACATGAGCTCAAAGAACTGGTAATTTTAAACATTATTTTCTTTTAATTGTCGATATGCAAAAACTATTACCTTTTTCCTTCCCCCTTTAACCTATTTTCCTTGATACAAAAACACGTCAGTGCAATTGTAGGGGACGTCAAATAAGTGTTGTTTCATTAAAAATAAATAATTTTAAAACAGAGTGCCTTTATGTAGATTTTTGCGCACTATATCATATAGAATAAAATAAAAGCTTTGTGTTTTGAGTAGCTTATGGTAGTTATTAATTTTTAATTATTATTATTAGTACCCTGCGGGAAAAAAGGAGTCAGTTGGGAATTGGGATCTGTCCCGGCATAGGTGAAAACTGAGAGCACCGGTTCCTAAAGTACCTATCATGTGACCGGTTTAAAAGTCATGACATGTCCTTTT
Organism: Eustalomyia histrio; assembly: GCA_949748255.1. Lineage (NCBI taxonomy): Eukaryota > Metazoa > Arthropoda > Insecta > Diptera > Anthomyiidae > Eustalomyia > Eustalomyia histrio. Next base: position 126,989,458 of record OX456523.1, read on the forward strand.
AGACCAGTCCTGATTGAATTGACCCCCTCCTAGGACAAGCCCATGTTAAAGTGATCGATCCCGTGACCGGTCCCTATCGCAATGATCCGGTCATGTGACGTGTCCTGGGATAGGTCCTTTTCCTGCAGGGTATAAGCTGCATTAAATTGTGTTACTAAATTGCACTTGTTATTGTATATATGTAAGTATTTCTCCTATTTGTTCTTTAGAATATTGAAGGTGTGCTTCAATATATATTTTTTTAATTAGACCTTTTGTTTATTAATCTGTATATAAATGGAAATGAAGAAATGTTTTTTAGTGAAACTTGCACTGAAACAGGTGGTTTTATTTAAAAGATTTTTATGAATTTGTATGGAAACTTTTTGAATAAATTTTTGTAAAATAATTTAATATTTCCTAAAAATTGTGAATGGACGAAAGTGTTCTCACACGACTTCGCCTTTATAAAAATTTAATTATATTCATACAAACTACTTTGTAATTCTAACTCATAAGTGAAAGTTTTTAATTAGATTTTCAAAATATAAGTGGCAACTTTAAGACTTCAAAAATTTTAAATGAATTTATCTATAATATAAACTACACATAGAGAATTACATAGGACGAGTTTTAATGAAATTATTTATAAAGTTTTCTTCAAATTTTTATAAAACCATGTAGTTCTTAGTGAAACATTTTCATTGAGTGTATAAAACTTCCAATAAACAAAATTAGATTATTAACGATATTGTATAAAAAAAAACTGCATTCATTTAACGCCCAACAGTTACACTACCATCCTGCGTGTAAACAGGTGTGAATAGGGATTTTTGATTTTCATCTAAGGATTTGAACAATAAAATGGGTTTTATTGCAAATCCATTAGTGTGGTCAACGTTTTGGGCATTAAAATTGCATTTAATTATTGAAAACTTAATTTAAGAAAATAATTTATTTTATTTGAAAAATATGTTTTTCGTAAAAAAATAAAATAAATTTTTCGAACAAATACAAATTAGTTTTAGATCCTTTGACATTCTTTGAAGAAAAAATAATGTGGATGGCAAAAAGATGTATTCAATATTTTTCCCAGTCTGTCAAAAATTTTGTATATTCAAGTATAATATACTTTTTGCAGAATAATAAATATTTGTTTGTGCCTGATGAATTCGAATGCCTGATGAATTCGTTGAAGTATAGACATTAGATTGATCCAAAAAATATTAAAGTTTGAATTCGAAATTTCCACAATGTTGTTCCTTACCGTAATGTCTAAAAACTCTCTATGTCATGTCTCGTTTATTCGTTTATATTTACAGGTAGCACAAAAAATTAACTTTTAATAATTAGTTGTTTGCCGTTAGAATAATTAATTTATACAAAAAGTACGGTTGATTCTAAATTTAATTATTTATAAATTTTACAAAATTTTCCAATACAATCTTAAGTAATGTGCATAAAAGTAACATGAGATCAAAATTTAAAAAAATCAGTAACCTTTAAGTAGTTCATGTTTTTTTTAAATTTATTTTTTTTTTCATATTTCATATTTTTTATTGAATCTTTACTTTTAAAAACTGTGAACTAACAATAATTATCCAAATCTTAAAACTAAATATTAATTATTAAGTCCAGCCAGTGCCAGACTGATGTTATGTAAGACGCTGGTGGCCGTGATTATTAGTTAAGTTACGGGCTAGTATATTGGGATGTGTTTCCAGTTTTGTTAAATATCAATGACAGTGTCTAATAATTTCATCTTTGACCAGGGGTACATTCAGATCTTTATGTATGTTGTAATTCCTAACATACATATATAAAAATAAATACTTTAGTCAAAATATCTAAATTTTCTGAAAAAGATGTAAGTAAAATTGTAACTTGCTAATGCCGTATATGAACAGATTTCTCAAACTTTTACAAAGATTATGAATCTAAATTAAAATAAAATTTGTGGTTTTTAAATATTTCACTGTTTTATAAAACTTTAGTTTCCAAGTTGGAAAAATCCAACTTGGTGTACTTTTGGAATATACTTACCAAGTGCTTTCATTAGACAAGATATTGTTTTTAATTTTTGAAAGTATATAATAGTTATCCCTGTACCTGAACGTAACATTTGATTTTTTTTTTACTTTTTCGCTATTATTTAGCGTATTAAAAGAAAATTATTAACAAAAATCCTTTCTCACATAAGAAGACATTTCGTGCTCGTATTTGTGCATGAAATTCTCGCGACACCGAATTTAATTTTGATATCATATTCGTAACTCAAAAATATAATAGATTTAATAAGTCGCGATCGTAATAATAATATTTAATTTTTCTTAATTTTGAATTAATTTAAAATAATAGAACAAATACAAATTTGAAACTTCATTGGCGATCTGCTTCCTCCAAATACAACTTTTTTTGGCAGAACATATTTTATCCATAATGTCTTATTTGTATGATTGTGGAGCTCGTGAATTCGAACTTTTTTATTTTTTATTTATCAAAAAGTAGAGAAACACCAAAAGTAGTTATATAAATAATTAATTAAATTATTAATAATTAATTTATTAAATTATTAATAATTAATTAATTAAATTATTAATAATTATTTAAAATTCTCTCAGTGCAATAAACATTGTAATTAATGTGACATTCATATTTATCGTCACGTCAAAAATTTTACTCTTGCAAAAATTTGAAATTTCGGCATCCGTGGCGGAGCCCCCCTTTCAAAATTATAATGTAACAAAATATCCAGCCAATTAGTTTTTCAATTAAAGCAACACTGCAATTTAATTTAATATTTATTTTTAAAATAATTTGTATTTTCTTTTATTTTTTTTATTATAACTTGTTTAATTAACTTTTAATAAAATAAATTCTTTCAAGAGAAATCCTCATGCTAAAAAAGTGCTGACAAAATTGAACAATACTTACACAAAGTACATTATTACATTTAGTACATTTTCCCTACTTTTCCATTCTATTTTCTATGCCTTTTAAATTTTACTCAATTATGGCGACAATATTAAAAGTTGCAGTTTTGTCAAGTTTGTGTAAAACTTTTAATTTTTTAACACTTAAGTGTCAGCCATGAATACCCTTACTATCATAGTCTTTCTTTCAAAGCCTAACAATGAAAAACAACAATTTATTTTATTACTATTTCACTAAAATTGTATATATATTTCATAATAAAATAATAAACTAAGTTTATTCACTTACAAAACAGTATCATCATATTGACCTAGTAAATTAAATTTGTAATATTAAACTGAATTAACTTTATTACAAATTGCATAACAATAGGTCCTTCCATTGCATACAAATAAAACAAAAAAAAAACTTAGCACTATGATATGAATACACGGAAGAAAACATTTTAAGTAAGGACAGCCATACAAAAATTTGAAAAAATAATCAAGAATCAAAAGAAATTTTTTTCGATAATACATTTTAATTTTGTCAAAATCTTTAAGTATACAGAAGTTATATCCTTCCAAAAAAAATAAGTGCAGGATATCTAGCTTAATTTTTATACAATATAGATTGAAATTTAGCCAGAACTAGTACGGAATTACATTATTACATCAAAAAAGTTTATTGTATAAAAGTAACAACTTTATAATTTTTTTCTTTAAGTGTACACAACATGGACAATTTACTTTAACATAAATATGAACAAAAAACATAAAATATGGTTATAGTAAAAAAATTTCAATTGATATAGCAATATAACTTGGCTATAATAAAGGCTGATAAAATATATTTAAAAACAACCTTACATACATAACGTCAGCTTAGTATAGCTTTGACACAAACGCCAAAAAGTCGTTATCGATAAAAACATTAAAGAAGGTTTACATCTCAGAAAAACTTTAGTAATGAAAGCTCGTTACCTTTCGCATTATTTGCAAAAATAAAGTGATAAGTTGCCGATTATTGATTGCGTAATATATGATTTATGAATGTTAAGTAATAAATGAAATATTTTTCAAAATGTATTTTTAGTTACATAACTTTGTGTTATTTTGTAAGCAAAAGGGTAATGTATGTGAGCCTTAATAACACTAACGAAAAAACGAAGCACAGAAATTCACTTAGGTTTAAAGCCATCGGTAGAATTCTCGGCTGGCAACCACAGTTCAAAGGTTCGATTCCCATCATGACCACACTATATTTAACAATGTTTAAAATATTTGTAATAACTTTTTTTTTAATAAAAATTCCTCTTTTTTTCCATTCTCGTAACCATATAAGTAACCCCATACTTTATTACCTCTAAAGTAATGGGTCTGTACATTCCTTTGAGGCTCATCGCCTGTAAAATTCATCAGTGAAGCAAGGTGTAGTGTAATCCACTAGCCCCTATGTGTGGTTTTGCTAGGATTTATCGAATTTTCTATGCAAAATTGTCTCAGGAATATCAAATTTGGTAATGGATATTTCTGATATGATACGAGATATCGAGAAACAGTTTTCGGAGTCTGAAAAATAATATTTCCATTACATACTCGTAAAATCCATTCCTAACTATTTTTTTCGAAATTCGTCAAGGGTCAAACTAATAATAAGCTGACCATATGTATACGAAAAGGTTTGTATTTTGTTTGAAAAAAAGTTTGTGGATACAAAAACATGTACAAGAAATAACTATATTTAAAAGTATACAACTTTGTATACAAAAATAGATTATGGTCTTTAAAATTGTAATATTGTGAATGTTTTTTAGCAAAATGTAATGTACAGTTATTGCTGCAACAGCTCGTACACCTAATAGTTTGAGAACAGGTTCTAGAACCAGTTATAGAAACGGTTCTAGAACCAGTTATAAAAGTGTTCTTAGGTAGTGAAACCTTATATTTTCACTTCCGGTAATCAGTTCTATAGGCTGTTTCATGGAACCGGTTTTAAATTTTTATGTAATATTACGAAAATTCGGTAAACACCAAATGCATAAAACAGTTATGTACACACTTACATATACAATAATACTAACACAAAGTGTTACATAATGTGCTTACAATTAAACACTTTATGCCTAAAATTAGTATTCTTTTGCTAAATTTAAATTTTACGCATAAAATTTGTAAATATACAAACCTAGAATGGCAATAATAGTTTTGACATTTTGAAATTATAAAAGAATTCAAAATAATCTAAAAACAAATAATTATTTTTCAAAATTGTCAATTATTGAACAAATTGTAATAAATGTATATTAAATTATTGGGCCAAGAATCAAAAACATCAAACATCCGCCAAAAAACTGAAATACTGCATCAAATTTTTATATCTATAAAGTTGGCTCTTTTAGAACGAAGAAGATGACAATTCATATCCCACATTACAATTCGCCCTGTAGAAAGTTGCAATAAAACATTTAGAAATTGCAAAATGTGTTTTATGTATTATAATAAAAATAAAGAGCGCCCCGGTAGGCTAGTTGGTACCGTGCTAGCTTATCAGTGCAGGGGTCGTAGGTTCGGTTCCCACCAGAGGCTCTGATCTGTTTTCGCTACAACGAGCCGATGGCCTTTGTTGCTTGTGCTCGGTTAGGGTATTACGATATAATTTGTAATTATATGATTAATATAAATGAATAAATAAAAATAAATTTTTTGTTTTAATTGAAAAAAGTTTTTTGTGCAGCTGAATTGCAAATATGCGTGTTGGTAAATATACTCATATTTTTTGGAATTTTTAAGCATTCATAAATGCATTTTTAGTTCTTTTATGAGTATATTAACTCTTAATACGAACTTTTTTACGCACAATTTTAGTAAATTTACTAATTAATATAAAAATTTCCTTATTTTTGCCATTCGTAATAAGGAGTAAGGAGGGGTTTTAGGAATAAAGTGTCTCTTGATCTTGGCATAACTGTCATTTGGTCAGATATTACAAAATTGGCGACATAAATCATAATCAAAATCGCATCGGCATAAAATGTATAGTCTTCAAAGGGTTAAGAACTTTATTGAACCGTTTACATAATTGTATAACAAACTTTTTTTATCGAATCTATTAACTGTTATGGACGGTAAGATGTTTGAGTTAGCTTTTTTTAAATATTAATCCATTCTCATATCGTTTTTTTATAAAACTTCAGTTGCTTAATAAAAAAAAAATATTTTAAAGAAATAATAGGCGCGAATGTTATTCAACCCGCAAATGATTCAAGCAAATTTGTAATTAAGACTTTTCATAAATTTAACAGTTTACCATTTTAGAAAAGAATTTGTATGGGTACATTTTATAATTTTATTCACTGTATGCAAAAAAAATTATAACAGAACATCTTACATTTTCAGACTTATTCAAAAACATGTTCATAAATTTATAATAGGTTTGTAGAACGTTGTTATTTTGGTTTTAAAACGCCTTTTATAAATAAGCTTTTTACTGTTATGTATCTTATAAAATTTTTGCAATTTCAGCATTTTTGTTTAGTGTTTATACTATAGTTATGTTGTAAAAGTTTTTTGGATGACATCCAGACTTAGGAATTTTCTTAAGGCAACTATGACATTATACAGGGGATGGCAAAATTATTGTGATTATGGTTGATATTTTTAAGTATTTTTTGAATTAGTAACAGGAATTATTTATTTATTTATTTATTTATTTATTTATTTAATCAATGTTACACAAAAACCGAACCCAGAGGGCCATATATGAAAATGTAATTTTCTTATTTTTTCTGAATATGTGTGTGTGCTTAATAGTGTTGCCAACCTTCATTTTAAAACAGAGTTATACAAAATTAGTAGTATGAATACAGAGTCATTTATAAATAGTAATCAGATCACAAGTTAGATTTACTGCTAATTAAACAAATTACTTCATGATGTATATATTACTAAAGCGGGTCACAAGTGATAGAAACTGTAAAAAAACGTGTCAAATAAACTCATTTTGTCTGATACCTACAGAAAATACGAATAAAAATTTTGCCACTCAGAATATTTTATAAAATTATAGAAACATTTTCTAGCTATTTAGGTTTGGTCGTTTAAAAGCTAATCTATAAATATGAACAAATCGCGAATCTATTAGTTTTTTATTCCTAACACATATCCAAGTTCCGGTCCTTGACTAAGAAACTAGAAATAAATTTAATGTTAAAACATACATAAAAATAAATAAATTAGTTAAAAAAATAAAAAAAAAACTATATATTGTTGATGTTAAACCACGATGGGTCCACTTTTTTATGTATTGTTTTTTCGGTTGTACCTTAAACTAATTTTTAATACTGATTTTCTAGTATTTTTTTCAAAATAGTTTGTGAGTTAAAATAACAGAAAATGCCATTTACAAGAAATGATATTTCATTTAAAAACCGGTCTTCTTAAATTTCCTTTAAACCAAATGGCTTTTGTTATTTATTTTAAAATATTGCTTAAACAACTGACACATCCGTAAGAAACAAATGATTAATCGGTAAAAATAAATGCTAAAATTTTACCTACCAATTCCTTCAAAAATAAATGATTTTATCAAATTGTTTCTGTTTTTAAATATTTTTGTTTTTTTTTTTAATTTAAAAAATGTATGTATGCATGGCTATAGACACTTTTTGTGTGAATGTGTTTCTGTATGTATGTGTGTTTAGGAAGTTCTTGTAATTTGAATTAAAATAATTTTGTATATATGCAACCAATTTAAATAAAAACAAATTGGAATTTTTTGAATATATTTTTTTTTTGAAACAGACAGCAAACAAAATTTAAATTCGATACAAATAACCCACAAATTTCCGTTTAGTGGGTAAATTTTTATTAAATTTCAAGCAAATGAAAAAAATAAATAACACTGAAAAAAATCGGTACAAATGTAGAAAAAAGTTAAAATAGATATTTCTTTGAAAAATAAATGTATGTTGCTTTATTTTTAAATGGAACGGAAAACTTTTTTATTGAACTACAAATATTCTAAGTGCAGTTACAATTTAATATTAAAGTCTTACTTGACCGGCAAAAATATATTACTAGCGACTATTTACCTACTATATCAATACTAAACTTTTTATTGCAGACAATGTATATTTATCAAAAAATTAAAAAAAAAAAACAATTCATAAAAGAAAACTGTTTTTGGATTAACGACTTGTTTATGGATACAACACAATCCTCTATGTAATACAAAAAGAAATATCTAAGAAAGTTTTTTTTAGTAAAATTTTGCATGTATTTTAACAGTGTATATATGTCAAATCGGTCCTTAATGTGTTATTCACTTAGCGAACTTTAGTACGTTTTAAGAAGAAAAAGAAAAATATGTGATAACTCGAAAACAGCAGATATAACTGCTATAAAAATTACTTTTGATAAAATGTCAGAAGAATAAGATAGATTCAGGTCCTTTTACGGTAAAAATGACCTAGCGAACAGCGGAGAAATTTCAAAAGTTAATTTGGTTTTTGAATGGTGTTAAATTAAATGAAATAGATATAACAAAAAATAAAAATATATATATATTTTATGAAGCCGCACTGCCTGGGCCAGAATAGCGGACACCACATCATCATCAACACCAGTCAGCGAGGACATCAGTTAAAGCATCGGAGAGGCGGTTAAGCACCTTCCTAACGGAGGTGCCAGGTATCTTTGCTGTATATAGGATAGGACATGCGCATTATAACTCAGACAGACAGATGGACTGGACGGGAAATTTATAAATTTTACACAAACGAATTATAATTTGTATACAAAAAAATTAAAGAGAACTAAAAAAAGGACTCAAAAGTTATTTAAGAAACGCGGACTACTTACCTCACCACATCGGACACATCACAGGCGGGCATCCTGAAAAAGTATAACGTGGAACTTACCGTTAGAGAATTCATAAGGGGAGAAGAAAAAAAAAACACAGACATATTGATACATATTTACCTAACGGAGGTGAACCGTTAGAAAAAAAGCTCTTGATATTAAGATTTTGTTCTGTTATTTTGAATAAGATTGCTACAGTATGTAAACTCTTTTATTTTTAGTTAATTTTCAATCATTTTTATTTATGCTTTTTTTAAATAAAATATGATAAAATTTAAAAAAAAAAACATGTGTGATTAGATTAGTTTTTAGTGATAGTAAGGTAGCGACGGTAAGTGGAAACGTGTAAGGGCCAACCCGATTCTTTGGCCACGTGTTTGTCATGGTGAAATCCACCTGTTATTTAAGCGTTTTTCACTACGTGTAATACGGGCAGAAGGGTACTGGTTATTTCTGGTGATGTGTGTTTTTTATTTAAATAAGTTTTTTACCTTTTTACATTTAATTTTTTTGCAATTTTTCAGGTTCACTACTTTGCTTTGGGTTCACATAAAATTTATAAATCTTAAACCAGACTGTCATGATGATTTTTTTTTTGTTGTTCATCCAAATATTAATTCCAGAAAGACTGACGAAGATCCCCCCATCTGGCGGGCTTTAGCCGAGCGATAACGCCAGCATGCCATCACGGAAAATAATCTGGTAATTGGTTCTAATATGAAACCGGTAGAGTGGTGAAATATATGTTAACAAACGGGTTGTTTTAGGGCCGAAATGTCGTCGATAGGGTTAAGCTCCCTCCGATTACAATCTAAAATGGTTTAAAAAATAAAATTATTTTGCACTTATTCTGTAAAATGGCGTAAACTAGTGTTTTTTTAACATTTGATTTTCTTAATTAAGTAAGAATTAACAATTTTTGAAAAATATTTGTCATTCTTTTAATTTCTATTGTGAGAAACTTTTAATAAATCATAAATGTACGTTTAATGTTGTTTAATAAAATAATGCAATTAATGTCAAATGCTAAATAAAAATAAGACACATTAATAACTAGTAAATTTATAATAGAATCCATACTAATACTAATGTTTAAGACATTTAAAAGAAGTTAATAAAATAATTAAATATTTCTTTTATAAGCAGTTATCGATGTAAATAACGATCAATAATAAATTATAATCATAACAAACAGCAAAAGCGTGGACAAGACAATAATCGATACGATTAAAATAAGTAAAAACGGCAAAAACTTAAGAACACAAACAAAAAAACAAGACATTGAAAAAGAAACCAGTACGGTAACTGTTTATTGGTGGCAAGAGAAAAACAAAATTGGAAAATAAGTTGCAACAAGTGTTTGTTAAATGACTTACAGTTGTAACAATTAATGAAGAGATTCTTAAATTCTATAAATTATTTTTTTTCTACATTCTAAAGTATAATTTTAGTGATAATAATCAACTTAACATATTTAAAAAAGCTATCAAATTTTTTCAACACATAAACGTTAAAATGTAACAGCTTAAGAATCCCTGTATAAATAAATGTATGGCGAATGGAGTGTGTACTAAAGTTATCCCCTTGATTGTGACCGAAGAAATAGCAGAAGCAAAAGATATATTAATAAACGGTTTCGAATAGTATTTGTAACATCATCGGTATAACACATGACTATTTATTGTTTGTATGTATGTTTGTATTTCATATGGTTAAGTTGCAACATGGGCGTTTGTTTTGAGATGATTATGTTCAAGCTTAGAGCAGCTTAGCTGTACTTTGTAACACATACTGATACTGAAACTTCCACCTATTTATCAAATGCATTCATATATACCATATTCTTCCCCAAATGTTGAATGCAATAAGGAAAGAAAGTTGGTATGGCCGGTCATGTGCTGATGCACGTTCATTCGTTGGGGCACTGCAATGCATTTGGTTCGATTTCTTAAAACACAAAAGAGATTAAAAGGTGATATACCAAAAACGCAAACACTCACAAAATACTTAAATTCTGATTCAAATGTAGATTCAATTCGTAGGGATGGCTATATTATATATATGTCTGTTTGTATTTACATTTGAGTGATTTTTATTGGGACGGTTGGTTGGCCGTTAATAAGTTAAACCATGTCAAATCGACTTAAAAAATATAAATTTTTATGTCCCCCTATTAAGATATGATGAAAAGTGGATGTTGCTTATTAGGACAAAAAATACTCTCACAAAATTTCAGCCTTCGGGCCCTAACAAATAAAACTTTAAAATTTTGGTGTATCTATTTAACGACGTTTACTTCTACTGCTACGGCGACTACTGCTGCCGCGGCGAGGACTACTATTGCTAAAGCGACGTATACGACCAACATCTCTTTTACGCATTCTACGACTTTTATCTTCCATTTCACCAGTTTCTTTTTCATCTGATTCACTTAAAGCATTAATATCTAAAGGGGCAGTAAAATATTTTTGATTTTCCCGTTGAATAAAGCCATAGCATACACCACCTTGCAAAGTTCTTCTCACCGAATCTTTTACAGCATCTTCATGAACCTGTAAAACATACAATTTTTTGTAAAAAAAACAACTTGAATATAACCTATTTTACCTTATCCAGTATCCAGTATGTGTGCTGTTAATGTTACGGGTTCACCTAAGTCTTTAAAAGCTTGCAATATGAAGTATCAGTTGCCAATTTTGATAAGTCATATTTTTAAATTTCGTTATTAAAAGAGTTTTCCGTATGTTGAAAAAATATTAGAAAACTGCTTTGTTTTACTTAGCTCTTTTTGACATATAGATAAACTAAAGCAACAATAAAAACCATGTTCTTTCTGTAAATAAATACAAACAAAAAATTGTATTTTAAATTTTATAATTATTTAAATAATAATCCCTAAAATCGTTCTTGAAAAAACACTTATTTTTTTAAAAAATAATTTTCCTAAAAAACCATGTTCTTTCTGTAAATAAATACAAACAAAAAATTGTATTTTAAATTTTGTAATTATTCAAATAATAATCCCTAAAATCGTTTTAAAAAAACACATATTTTTTTTAAAAATAATTTTCCTACAACTTTTATGTTTTTTATGATTAATTTTTTGTCCCATATATATCAAAATGTCAAAAAAAAAGTTTCAAATCACAAAAATTGGTTTTATTTGAGTTGTTTTCGGTGATGATTTGTTTTTATTTAAATAACCCTGCGGAAAAGGACCTACCCCAAGACACGTCACTGGTCATGAGACCGGTCACTTTAACATAAGTTTGTCCTATGAGCGGTTCAATTGCCCTCTGTGACATGTCAAAGTACTGGTCTAAAAGAACATGTCATGACTTTTAAACCGGTCACGTGGTGGGTACTTTAGAAACCAGTCCTCTTTTCGCCTATCTCGTGATATATATCGGAACCGGTCCAGTTTTCACCTATCACGGTACAGGTCACAATTCCCAACAGACGCCTTTTTAACCGCAGGGAAATTAATTAACACATTTCCCCAGCCAGCAACTTCGGAGAACAATTAAATACCGATTAAAAAAATTCAGTATTTAAACTTTTTGGAAAAATAGAAAACCGATTTTTGGAACATTTCATATTGTACTATCGCGTTGTATGATGTAAACTTTAAATATTAAACTGTCCTAATTTCTTATTTAAAACATACCTGAGAACCTTAATTAATAATTTTCCAGTTTTTTTTTTTTTGCTACACGTTATTCAAAAGATGCAAGTTAATTCGTTTAACTTTGTATGACTCAAAATTATGACGAAGATAGAAGATAGTGCCACAGTAGAAAAATTATTTAATTTTGTAACATACATCTAATCGATTACAAATTAGAGAAAAACAATTGTAATACAATAGCTTTAATTGGCAAAGAAATTAGAGCAAAATTGTTAAAATAGAAAATATTTACGTTACAAATATTGACCCATAAAAGGAACAGTTTAAATTTAATTTGTTCCAGTTGTGTGTTTTCCCCACCTTTTAATTTTCTGTTGTTAAATAAATAAAAAAGAGTAAAAATTATTATCTTATCTTTCCAGAGAATAGATAATATCAATACAATAAGAACGTTACTTATTTTCATTGAAATAAGATCGCAAAATTTAAAGTTTTTCACGAAAATCTGTACTCAGACTAACTTGATTTGGTATCGAATTTCACTAGGAACAAGCCCATAAAATAATGGTTAAAGCCAATGATCGGCAACACTCTCCAATTTCAAAAACGTCTTAAAGTTGCCATCTTCCACGATAACTCACGAAGAAGTTGACCCATTACTTCAAATTTGGCAAAACGTTAGATCCTATTTTATCTCTTTTTTGAAACGTAGTTTTTCGCATAATTTATTGAATTTAAATTATCAAAAAAAAAAACTGAAGTAAGCTTTATTTATTCAAAAACAACAAACTTACAATTAATCAATATATCCCAATTTTTATTATAAATAAAAAAAATAATAAATAATTGAAAAAAATATACATATACAAAATTAACGCTTTTTTAAACTTTAAATATCATTTCTCTTTGGAGCCGCATGGATTAGCGGTCAAATACATCTTACCTATACCTTGAAAAATATGTAATCCAAAATTATTTAAATTTACAAATTAAAGAAAGAAAAATCAATTAAATAAATAAAAAAATGTAAATTTGAATTTTAAAATTTTAAATTTTTTATAATATATTTATTTACTTTATTGATAATTGAAATAAATTCTAAAAGATTTTAAAATCGCATTTTAAGTACTTTAATATTCAATTTAAGTTTTGTCCTCCAAAATTTTTAAAAATTAAAAATAAAGAAAAAATTATTTTTGACGCTTACGTACTAGCGCTAAAATGGGTCATGCGTGGGCGGTAAAAACAAAGTTGTGCGTGAGCGTGCGTAAGTCGATTTTTTTGTCGTGATTTTTCGTTTTTTTTTCATCGATTTTCTTATTTTTTTTTTAAATTGTTATTTATTAGATTTTTTACATGTAATGTAGCAAGACCGCTTTTTGCTTGGATATGGTAACACTTCAAGTTATTCAAGTAATAAACAAAATCTTTTACGTTTAATTTTTCGAAATATTTTTTCAATTCGTATACGTAATCATGAGCGAAAATTTAAATTACTTACGTGATCGTACGTGATAAAAAAAATATTCGTCTAATTTTTCTTTTCTTAATTAGTTAAAATATTTTATTACACTCAGAATATTATGTAGTTAACTGTTTGTAGCTTAATAAAAAAGTTTTCCGTTCCATTTAAAAATAAAGGAAGATACATTTATTTTTCAAAGAAACATCTATATTATCTTTTTTATACATTTTTTCGAAATAATTTACTATCATTTACCGATTTTTTTAGTTTCATTTATTTTTATCATTTGTTTGAAATTTAATAAAAATTTACCCACAAAACGGAAACTTGTGGTTTATTTGTATCCGTAACAGTTATTACAAATTTAAATTTTGTTTGCTGTCTGTTTCAAAAAAAAATATTCAAAAAATTTCAATTTGTTTTTTTTATTTAAATTGGTTGTATATATACAAAATTTTTCAATACAATTTACAAGAACTTCATAAACACACATACATATACAAATACATTCACACAAAAAGTGTTTATAGCTTCATATGCATACATACATTTTGTATTGTACGAGTATATTAAAAAAACAAAAAATACAAAAATGGAAATAATTTAAAATAAATGAAAAAAACCTTTTTTTTTAAGGATTGGTAGGTAAAATTTTGGCATTTATTTTAACTGATTATATCAGTTGTTTCTTACGGATGTGTCAGTTGATTAATCAACATTTAAAAATAAATAACAAATATTTTAACTTACAAACTTTTTGAAGTGTATATTTTTAAGCAAGTTGTTTTTTATATTAAGTATTAGAATAAATGAAAAATCTATTATTTTTACTGATTCATTCGGTGGAATTTTCTTTAATTAATATTCATATAATAATGCAGCATCTGAATGATATCTTCCTAGATTTTCATAGCAGCAGGCGCTTCGAAAAAAAATGTTTTGCGGTCTACGCTAAAAAATTAAAATTCATTTATTAGGTGTATATATGTGTACTATGTCTCATACACGGTCATTTACAAGGTCATTATTCATACCTATGAAGGTCCTTCTACAAGGAAATAAATTTAAGGGTATATAAAAGATCCGTATGGGTCGCGATGCCGGCCGTGGGGTCAGATCTTGACTTAATAAAAATAAGGGTTTATAATAAATATAATAGAGTAAAAAATCGCTTAGGATAATCCCGCATTTGAAGCTTCTGTGCAGGTATGGAATACCTGTCTGGAGAAACGGACGCTTAAATGCTCATAACTCCGGTAATGTTGCTCGTTTCAATAAATTTATTGAAAGTTCGAGATTAAGTAGCATATTCCTAAATTAATATATTTTCTAATGAAATGGCAAATGCAGTTAAAACAACACACATAAAAACGTTTGTACGAGGGCAGAGTGGTTTACTGACTTTCGTTGCGGCGTTACAAGCACGGAAGATGCCGAACGTTCTGGAATCCCCAGTTGAGGTCTCTACACCCGAAACAATTGAAAAAATTCACGATTTCGTGTTGGCTGATCGGAGATTCATTGTGCAATAGTTTGTGGAAGACATACATAGGCATCTCACATGACTCAGTGGGTGTGAAAAAGCTTTCCTCAAGATGGCTGCCGCGTTTGCTCCCAATCGACCACCAACGGAATCCTGTGACAGCTTAGTTTCCATGTCAAAAATCCATGACGTAGATTTAGCACCAGTGACTATTTTCTATTTCCAAGCCTAAAGAAATGGCTCGGTGGAAAGAGATTATCTCCAACGATGAAATTATTGATCAAACAAATGCCTATTTTATGGACCTGACAGGTGGTACTTGATGGAAGCAGTGTTGCATTCGAGAGAAGCTTGAAAAGTCACGGACTTATTGATACGCCCTCGTATATCCGGAATAATAAAAACTACAAAAAATTTTGAATTTAATCGGTCAATGTTTCCGAATTATAATTTTTAAGGGGCACTAAATACTGCGTTTTCTTCACCATATAAAGTGACATGCACTACCCCATCCATTTAAGATCCGCATGGGTAAAAAACATTGTCATGTTGAAACAAAAAAAAACATTTTGGAATTTTATTGACATTTTTAGTGCCAAAATATCCAGATACTTTAATTTTATTTGAAAAAATATAACGTGGAAGAATTTTTAAAATCAAGTTAGTCAGAAGATCTAAAAACAAGAATACATTAAAAAATTCTTTAAAAATAAAATTTATTGATTTTTAAGGTCAGGGTAACAAACATTTTAAAATTTTTTGAGCGGCACAAATGTTTTTTTTAAACACACTGATTAAGTTTTAAAATACTGCTTACAATTTATACTAAATCTGTTTTAAACACCATTTTTAAGAACAAAGTTGTATTTATTGTGATTTAATTCATAGTGAATACGAATATTTAATATAAAATTCGGTAATATAGAAATGTTATTTTTTTTTTTTTTGGAATATTGAGTGAAGTTGTCTTTCATTTGAAATAACAATAAAAATCACGTTTTTCAACAAAACATACAACGGAGTTAAACTAACAAAATAAAATTTAAAATTAGTTACAGAAAGACCTAACAATTTTTTTTTAATTTTACTAGAACTGCAAATATTTTATATTTGTGATATGAAAAATATTGCCAAAGGCCATCAAAATTTAGCGAAACATTTCAATTGAAAAAAAAAACAATCAGTAAATAAGTCGTTTGTAAATTAATACAACACTCAATGCATTAAGCTGTAACTTATTCTATATCACTAGGCAACAGCCATTTTGTTATTTGGTTCTAGCATACTTTTTCTCATGGATTTGGACCTACTGAACACGAAAATGAATTTTAAAAATTTTTCTGTCGATTGGTTTGCGAGATACAAATTTTTTAATTTTTTTTTTTTAATTTTTGGAGGTACACTTACTATTTTGAGCATATCTTTAGTCTTCTTTGACCTATTTTATCCTACTACTACTCAAATTAAAGACAATTGAGCCGTCTACAACTTATTCTCAGAAAATTTTCAAATCGGGTTAGTAGTTTTGATGTTGGCGGCTTAAAAAGGTTAAAAAACTGCGTTTTTTTAGTAAAAATGTGGCTGAAAAATTCATATAAAAATTCATATAAAATGTAAAACGCGATGTTAACAGCGATTTTAATTTTTTTACGTATAGCTGACACTTTTCCAAAGAAAATAAGCCCTTACTTAACAAAATCTGATGACAAATGGCCGACTTATTATTTTTTTGGTAAACGACCGAAATTCCGCTATTTCACGATTTTTTGATTTTCATTATTTGCACAGCTTACCTACCCAACGCAAACGAATAAATACATTTGAACTTAATTTAAAATAAACAAAGTAGTCTTCGTATATTTTTTTTTAATTTATTTACAGCACTACATGCTCATACATATTTAAACATAAGGAGACACGGTTATCAATTGCATTTCAAAACTGTCTGTGAAAGTGTAAAGAATTTAATATTTAGAAAACGCAAGGAAGACAATGAGTAAAAGACTACGTGTGTTCGAGTGTTTGAACGATCCAGACAATTTCTGCAATGTTTGTGGCCAGTTTATAAAAAAAAATCACGCACACAAGTTTACTCCAGCAGTACAATTGCACTATTTGAATTATTTTGGTATTTCACCAAATATCACAGAACCATGGACACCTAAGTCGCTGTGTGATCTTTGCTATATAATCTTAACCAACTGGGCAGCTGGCGGAAGGTAAGAATTTTTATTTAAACACATTATACATAGCGAATATAGTAATTTATTTTAATTTTAGCCGCCATATGAAATTCGATACACCAATGATGTGGAAAAAGCCGCTATGCCATTCCACAGACTGTTGTTTTTGCCTCACCACAAACAGTGGGGTAGGAAGATTTTTTAAATGGAACTACGCTCAAGTGGGATCGTTTGCGCTTCCAGTACCACATTCGCATGATGTGCCATATCCAGTGTGCCCTGGTGCATCTCTTCAAAAAGCAGAATCGTCAGAAGAAGAGTCTGAGTCAAATGCAAGCGAATTTGAGCCGGGTGCAAAGCGAAAATTACTGTCACAGGCCGAACTAAACGATTGGGTGCGCGATTTTGGTCTCACTAAGGAGAAATCCGAACTTTTTGCGTCTCGGATGATACAGTGTGGATTTGCGGCTTCAGAAGTGAAAGTATCAGCGTACAGAAACCGTCACAAGGAGTATGCAAAATTTTATACAAAGAAAGACCAAATATGTTTTTGCAGCGACATTTCAGGCTTGTTCCAAGAGCTTCACCAAATTCACAACCCCAACGAATGGAGGTTGTTTATTGACAGCAACAAAGAGAGCTTGAAGGCAGTTCTCTTACATAATGGGAATGAAAAGCCATCTGTTCCTATTGCTCATGCGGTTCATTCAAAGGAGAACTATGAAACTATGGACATTTTGCTGAAATGCATAGAGTATAGGAAATACTATTGGAAAATATGCGCCGACCTTAAAGTTGTGGCCATTCTGTGTGGACTCCAAGGAGGCTATACGCGACATTTCTGTTTTCTGTGCCTTTGGAATAGCCGCGCTGATGATCAGCATTATATAAAAAAAAATGGCCGGTACGAACGAAACCTGTAGTTGGAGAAGCGAATGTTCAGCACAAACCACTAATAGAGAACCGTGAAAATATAATACTTCCGCCGCTGCACATAAAATTGGGTTTGATTAAAAATTTTGCCAAAAAATTAGACAAAGAAGGTGAAGCTTTTGCCTATTTACGGTCAATTTTCCCTTACCTTTCGCTGGCAAAAATTAAAGAAGGAGTCTTCGCAGGACCCGAGATAAAAAAAATGTTGAAAGATGAAAAATTCCCAAAGCTGTTATCACCCATCGAAGCCGCAGCATGGAATTCCTTCAGGCTTGTTGTGGAAAACTTTTTAGGAAACAACAAAAGCCCGAATTATAAGGACATAGTTGAGGATCTGGTAAAGAACTATGAAGCCATGGGAGTGCACATGTCACTTAAAATACACTTTCTGGATTCTCATTTGGATTTTTTCCCTGAGAATTTAGGAGACGTGAGCGACGAACACGGCGAGCGCTTTCATCAGGAATTGAAGGCTATGGAACGACGCTATCAGGGCAACTATGACACGGCTATGATGGGTGACTATATTTGGACCCTAATACGTGAGACCGATTGCAGCGAATACAAAAAACAAAGAAGAAGTCAGCAGTTTTTCCACATGGCATAAAATGTACACTTATATCTTTGTTTTTACTCATTTTTTTGTGCGTTGATTTGCTTAATTTAATTAGTTAGTTTAATTTCGTTAGTTTAGCTAATTGTGCGATACATTGAGCATGTAGTGCTGTAAATAAATTAAAAAATAATATACGAAGACTAATTTGTTTATTTTAAATTAAGTTCAAATGTATTTATTCGTTTGCGTTGGGTAGGTAAGCTGTGCAAATAATGAAAATCAAAAAATCGTGAAATAGCGGAATTTCGGTCGTTTACCAAAAAAATAATAAGTCGGCCATTTGTCATCAGATTTTGTTAAGTAAGGGCTTATTTTCTTTGGAAAAGTGTCAGCTATACGTAAAAAAATTAAAATCGCTGTTAACATCGCGTTTTACATTTTATATGAATTTTTATATGAATTTTTCAGCCACATTTTTACTAAAAAAACGCAGTTTTTTAACCTTTTTAAGCCGCCAACATCAAAACTACTAACCCGATTTGAAAATTTTCTGAGAATAAGTTGTAGACGGCTCAATTGTCTTTAATTTGAGTAGTAGTAGGATAAAATAGGTCAAAGAAGACTAAAGATATGCTCAAAATAGTAAGTGTACCTCCAAAAATTAAAAAAAAAAAATTAAAAAATTTGTATCTCGCAAACCAATCGACAGAAAAATTTTTAAAATTCATTTTCGTGTTCAGTAGGTCCAAATCCATGAGAAAAAGTATGCTAGAAACAAATAACAGACAAAAGTTTGTTATTTGTGACCTAGTGTATCAGATTATTTCAAAATTTTTCTCGCCGATATTTAAAAAATTTGTAATCTTGGCTATTTATGAACAGAGATAGTAAACAAAGCAAATTAAATATTAAACAATATTGTACTCTAACTAATTTTTAAGTAACATATACTTTTTTTTAAATAAATGCTTCACTACTATTTATTCTAAAACCTAAATAAGTAACTAACATGTCGTACACAAATGAATGGTTTATGGACAAACTTCAAAGATAAACAAAACATAGTGAAAAATCCCAACAAATTGGGATAAAAAAACAGTTGAACTTGAAATCTAAATTTGCTGTAAAGTAAACATTTAGCTGCATTTATAAAAAATCAGCAACACTCCTCAACAACGTCTGTTTGTTAGTTACGTTTCGGTTTTTTTCTGTTTAAATATTTTTTTAAGCCAAGTCATAAACCACTATACTAACGATAAATAAACATGTAGATTGAGTGGTGTTTGAGAAAATATGTTCATTCATATAGAAAAACAGCTTATAAATATTTACAATACAATACAAATAAGCAAAAACATGACTAATGGACCATAGATGTCAACATTAACAATACTTTAGTTTATTTGAATACAGATTTTTTTTTGATTTATCTTGTGCCCGGTTTTTTTACTAAAATTTATTTTATTAAATGAATTGAATTTTAATATGAAAAATCTTCTTAACTGCTTTAAATGACATTTAAATATGGTCGAAAAAATAAAAAATACGACACAATAATACAAAATGTGTAGGTTGGCAGTTGACACATTGCAGTAGGGTGTCTTATTGTGGTTAATATTAATAGTACATTTTTAAGAGATCTAATCCTAAAATGGGTAAAAATACTTCGTCGTAAGTTATTTAGGTCTAAAATTTTTAATAATATTATAAAAATTATATAACCTACAAAATCTATAATACTTAGATCTATTGTCAACGTAATACAGATGAGGACTTCCATCTCGATTTAAATGTTAAAATTGCAATTAAAGTTATCCGAAATCTTAGCAAAAGATAATCTTCAAATTACATACTAAATACTCAACTAAATAGTCCACCGAAAAATGATGCTGTGGTCCTCAGAAGACTAAAGCGTTTTACTTCTATACACGCAGAGAAAAAACATGGTTGTAATGTGATCACTGCTACTATATTGTGCTTGCTGCAATCGGGTATGGTTGTCACAACCAAGTTATTGGTTTTCTAACCATCAACATGGTCGCTACCATCATTGTTTAGTAAATATTTTATTATTTTATGATTGGTTCCTTCTATTTTATATCATGATTGGCTGTAACCATACTGTGGTAACAAAAATTCTATGAAAAAATATGATAATTATGCAACGATAAAATGTTGGCAACAATCAATAAATAATTATACAATCAAAGAACGAAAAGTTTTTAAAGTCTGTGATTTTTACCCTAACAATTTTTCTTCAAAAAGTCCTTAATATTTTTTTTTTGTTATAGAAAAAACATTTCCAAAGAAAATATTCTTAAATTTAAAAAGCTTTTTCATAGTTTCTAAGAACTTTTCCTTTAAGATTATCCATGAATCATGATATAGTTATGAGAGGCCATAATATAATAACATTTTGAGCATACTATGATTACGTGCGATCATATTATGATAAATTCAATATATCATGTTTATTTAGGACCATAATATGGTAATTTTTGAATCATAATATAACTGTAGGGACCATATAATGGTAAAACTATAGTTATTTTATTATCATTATATGATAACCATAATATAGTACGATTATGGTTGGTACAACCATAAACCCAAAAATATATGATACTCTTCGAATATGATTAACCCAACCATGTTTTATCTTTGCGTGTAGGACTACCTTCTTGCTTCTTTTGTCATGAAAATGTTTAAGTTTTTCACTTAATTGAAATACACTCAAATTAATCATAAGATGTTAATTTTAGCTTTAAGATAATTTACAAGCCAGTAAATTATTTAAACAACCCGACGAAAAAGGTTTATATATAGTCATATATAACTTGATATAATTTTATATATTTATAAATAAGTATATGTGACTACATATATATCTCATTCTTGTTTTTAGAAAAATTTATTTCTCTCCATATACAATATATTTCATCTATTTTTATATACGACTATATATACTTCCATGTATAATTATATAAAAAAGGTCATAATGCAGTGAATCTAAAGGGTTCAAACACATTTATATATAATTATATTATTTTCTACACAAAACACACTGCGATTTGTTAAAACTTTTTTTTTAGAATATTATTAAGTTATATAAAATTGGATCATGGGATACCAGATAATGTATGCCATTTTTCGGTTCAATGGAATATGGACTAATTTTCATATATTTATAACTATAAAGTGTGGTAAAAATACAAGAATCTATTTAAATCTTATGTTATTTTGATATTGATAGATTTTTTATGTTCGATATATTGATTAACGGACAGTATCATACATAAAAAGGGTGTCCTTTAAGCTTGAACAACATTGGGAAATATTGTAGACTCATTTTCAAAGTCAGTTGCCCAAACTTTGCCGTTTGACCGAAATGAAACACCCACTACGAGCGCTGTACGCAAGTTTTTGCAAAAAAATTCGTAAATCTGGCTTGGTAGTGGGTAACACTCATGATCCGCATCATCGTGCGGTGCGTACCGATGAGAACGTGACTGTTGTGGCGGAAAGTGTGGAACTCGAACCAAGAACACCAACTCGCCATCGATATTAACAACTCGGCACTTCACGCACCAGCTGATGATCAAAGATCTCGGATTTTTCGCTTGCAATTAACCCAACAGTTGAAGGCAAACAACCATCTCCTTATGCCTTCTCAGTTTGGCCTTACAGAAGCTCCAATCAAACATCGAATTTGGACGAAAATCATCTTTTCTGACGAGGCGCATTTTCATCATCTGGGGATCGGAAAACCCTTGGGTCATTGTCGAGAAGCCAATGCATCAATAGAGAATGCCAGTAGGGTGTGGATCATAAGACCATTTTTTCTAAAATGTTGCTTGAAACGCCATTTCAGTCAACAGCGAGCGCTACGGAGTCTTGATTACAGACTTTTTATGGGCTGATATAGAAGATACGAATTGGGATAATCATTGGCTTTGATTGGCGTACCATGTCACACAGCGCATCAAACAATCGATCTTTGGCGAACTAAGTTCGATAATCGTGTTATCAGACATCTTGGCGATTTCAGTTGGCCGCCTCGGAGCTACGATTGATCCCCTTTAGGTGTTTTCTTGTGGCGTGCCGTCAAAGACCGATACTATTCGAGTAATCCTGAGACGATATACACCCTTAAGGCTAATATCGTCCGAGCATTTGTTAGGAAGAAGCATAAACCGACAACAAAGTCTTGGAAAATTGGACTGATAGGATGAGCTACAGCGAAGCAAGCCACGGCAGCCACATGAATGAAATCGTGTCCCACAAATAATGGGAATATATGTTGTTTCTAAAAAAGCCATTATTTATCAAAGTACATTAAGTTTAGTTCATTTTATTTAATTTTTAAAAGTTACTTGCTTTTGGACCACACGTTATTAGTTTCCCAAATAATCTTTAACATTTCCGGGTAAGTGCTATTTGGATGTTGTAGCACACTCTTAAATGTTCATTTTTTTTAATTCACCCCTTAATAATGTTTTGGGAATACATTAAAATTATTGGTTTTGGATTCAGTGAATTGCGTAATTCTATGACTTTTTCAATTTCCTATGGGTATGTATTTTGGAAACCCTACGCAGAAAGAAGGAAAACATCAAGCAATAGTTAAAACTCTCTTAGCCATTCATTTAAGTGATAAAACGACTATAAAAAGAAAAAATAAAAACTTTATAGACTTATCCTCATTAACACACTGTTCAGTTAGCAACTAACTGGGCCTTTAACTGATACATTTGTATTTGTTTGAGTTTAATGGGAGATTGGGGCAATATATTTACACAAAAAGGAAAATTTAATGTGAATTAGCTTTTAATATAACTCCACAAAATTTTTAATTTTCAGCCGCACCAAGAAAAATTTTCCTAATGCAAAGCGGCTTAAAATATAAATAACCTGATATAAAAAGATATAATTAACCTTTCTAGGAGTTTGCGCAATCTCGGGCAATGAAGTTTAGAATTGGAAATAAGCTATTTACGAAATTCTAGATTAAATTCGCATACATAGAATTATTGTCAATAAAATAGGGACTTATACCGTATACATACAGGTTGGTTGAAAAGTTCCTGCGCTCGAAATGAAAGAATACTGTTTTTGTTACGAAATATATTTTTTATTCAATATAATCTCTTAGAAGCTCAATACACTTGTTCCAATGATCTTCCAATAATTTTATCCCATCCTTATAATGGTTTTCCGGAAGCTCTGCAAAATAACCGTCTACTGCTGCTATGGCCTCTTCATTCGACGAAAAATGCTTTACACTAAGGAATTGTTTGAGATTTCTGAAGAGATAGTAGTCACTGGGAGCCAAATCTGGTGAATACGGTGGATGTTCAAGCTATTCGTACTTTAATTCTTTGAATTTAGCCTTCGTCAAAACACTTTTGTGAGCAGGTGCATTGTCTTGATGAAAAATGATTTTTTTCTTCTTTAAACCAGGTCTTTTCTCACGAATTTTTTTCATCCAGCTGATCCAAAAGGCTGCAATAATATTCAGAGTTGATTGTTTTACCTTTCTGAAGATAATCAATCAACAAAATTCCTTTTGCATCCCAAAAAACTAATGCCATTACCTTGTTGTGATTCACCTGCTTTGGAGCTGAACAACCAGCTTCAGTCCACTATAAACGTTCTTGTTTCAATTTAGGATTATGGTGGTCTCATCCATAGTTATAAAACGACACAAGAAGTCGGTTTTATTCGGCTTAAAACACTCCAAATTACGCTGAGAAATTTGTTTTCGATCCAGTTTTTATTGAATTGTTAATGTGTGCGGCACTAACTTTCCAAACAGTTTTTTCATACGTAATTCTTCATGTAAAATATGGAGTACTCGTTCGTCTGAGATGCCTATGGCATTAGCAATTTCACGCTAAGTCAAACTTGGATCTTCACTAACCATATTATGTACCTGCTCAATGATTTCTGCTGTGGTTGCAGTTTTTGGTCGTCCTTCGCGTGGATAGTCTTCAAGGCTGGTACGACCACGTTTAAATTCACCAGCCCAAAATTCAACAATGCGTTTTGAAGGTGAGGACTCCTTATACACTTCTAACAATTGTTCATAAATTTCCTTTGCTTTTAAACCCTTCAAAAGAAAGAATCTAATGACTGCACGATATTCAATTTTTTCCATATTAAAAAAAATCAATGACACGTCAACTTTAAATGGCTTGTAAACAAAGAAAGAATTGACAGAATGACTTGCAACCTTGCATGTGTTCTCAGGACAGTTTTACCATCTTGAGAAAAAAAAATTTGGAGCTAGCAGTGCCATCTCTTGGTGAGCGCAGGGACTTTTCAACCAACCTGTAGTGTATTCGGTAAAGGGTCTTCTAGCAAAGTGCATTAATATTTGAACTTGAATATACTCATCTGTGTTTCAATCTGATTTAATTATTAGTTCAATGCACATGGGATTTCTCACTAGAAAACGTTAGTCCATAAACATACTTATATGAAAAGAAAAATTTTAGTGGATCCTTTTTTAAAAAATCCAGCTTAAATATTACCCAACTTAAAAATTATGATATATAAAAAAAATCGTTCTAATTTTTTTCAGATTAATTAAAAAACTTCAATTTATATATTGTAGAAATGTTAAACGTCATAAAAAAACAATAAAATATTGTTTAAAACGGTATCAAAAACTTACAAAATGCACAGTGGGGCAAATTAAGTACAGGATTATGTGTTTGATTACCATCCAATTTAAAATATCGCCAAACTTTGATTTTTTGTGAAAAAATTTTCAAATTATACCTCAATGATTTATATTTGTTCAATAGTTTTTCCTAACCATTATTTTTAAGTAATAATACGGTGTTAAGTTAACAGATATATTTTTTCAGTTTCGGCGTGCCTAAAATTAAAGATAACAAAAAATATATATTTTTTGGCTGTTTGTATTTTTTCTAAGTAAGAAAATAAGAACTCATTACTTTTGGGACATCGCAAACAAAAGTAATTAAGCAAGTAAATAGGCTGCTAAGTAGTTGAAACCCTGTTTTTGCTTGGTTATTTTATTATTTAGCAGAATTCATTCTAATGTCGAATTCATTCCTAATTTAATTAGAATCAGCTTAATTAATTAATTTTTATATTAATTCGATCATGGCTGATCATTATTGTCCTTTTATTAAATTTGTAAATGATCTACGGTATGTATTGCTTAATAAGCCTGGCAACCCTCTAGTTGATAATCCCATATATTTAATATTTATATAATAGACAAAACTCATAAAGTTAACGAAAGGTTAATAATATAGATGCAAACCTTAATTGATAATGATAATAATAGAAAATCTCGGAGCCTTTTTCTAGAAGAATTGCATTCATAAATTATTTACTGATGATTCAAGTGAAATGGAATGAATTCATCACAGAACCCATTCACTATCTATAGAAAACAAAAGAATTAACCTTTACATATGGAAGTGAAATTTTTGGATATAGTCAGTGACGTGATGGTTAATTTTATCACCTTTAATTTTAATATAATATTTAAAAAAAAAAAACAAATTTCTTCAAAATGTTGTTTTCATTAAAAAAAAGAGCTAATGAATTTTTATATAAAAAAATTACCATCACCTCCACAGTTAAAGGTTTAGCCTGAGAACGAATTTATTAGGAATAATATAAAGGAATGAAATATTATTAAATTTTTATTTAAAATTTTAACCATATCGTTAATGTTTGATACTTATTTGTGATTAAATTTTATTACTTACATTTTCTTGACGAATATGGATTTTGTGTCCCCTACCAAAGATATTAAACTGATTTTCATCTGCCAAGACACACAAAAATCAGATTGTTGTGCCCTTATACTTTCTCGATGTCCCTACACTGAAGGTAATTTTGTTTAATTTACAAGACATCTCCTACAAATCAGTGTGTGACCCTCTACACAACACACTAGATAACCTTTTTTTGTAAATTAAACATATGGGTTAAAATATTTATATAATTTTTAACATCACACAATGCTTTTGTTATTTTAAAAGTAATATTTTGTCAAAGAAAATAAATGTTGTTGTTTGTAGTGTAACAGTCAAAGTTCTCGGGTCTTTCTACACTTCCTACACCCTTGATAATATAAAATTTATTTGAACTTGTACTACTTGCATTCTATTTAAACGCACACTCTTAAATTTCTTTCTTTTTTTATAGAACGTAAATCTGACACAAAATACAATAGTCTGTTTTTACAAATATAATAGAATAAAAAATCTATTTCTACCAGTTTTTATACAAATATACCACATTTTGTTGAAACACGCCACCACACATCATGTAGGATGCAACAATCAGCCAAACACAGGCAGTTGTGTGTGTTGGTGGTATACACACAACAGTACGTATATAAAAGTACATAACTGAGCGTTACAAATCGAATTGACTTTGATAAATTTCTAGTGTGAAATTAGTTTTTTGAAAAATTTTTGTTGTATTCTACAAAAGTTATCACAAGTAAGTTGCATTTACACCGGATGCATGCATAATGCAAGTGTGTGCATGTATATATGTATGTTTGTGTACGTATGAGTGTGTCAATATGTTGCCAGTTAGTTGCACACAATGTTGCATGCATTTAGGGAAACTAACTACCGCATAATATGTTGATGTTATTGTTGATGTTAGTTCTCTCCGTAGTCATGTAAAAAGTAATGACGACGGCATCAGAGTTTGTTGCAAACAAAACAAACAAAAAACACACAAACCTTAAAAAAATATGTGAACGTTGTATTTTGTTTGAATATAAAAATGTACATATTTTCGATTTCTTTTATAATTTCACATGTGAGTAGTGTGTTGATTTGTTGAATATTTTATAGGATAACATCAGGATCATGTAAATATAATCGTGCAAATAGGCTACATTTTTTACAATTAATCAAATAATAATATAACTACAGTTTTATATCCTCAATACCGTCATGATACAACGTGTCAAAATGAAAGTTTTAACTTTTTTACAACAATTTTTTGTTTTGTTCCAATTTATAAAGCGATACATGTAACACGACTAGGAAAAATGCGTCTAAAATATTCATTGTATGCATCCTTTACTAGCGAAAACCTATAAATTATATGTCATACATAATCCCATATGAGCTTTTGGATAAATGCGATGATACTTTGAGAAGTTTTGGTATGTAAAATAAATAGTTCATGAAGCATTTTGTAATGTTGTAAATTAAAGTAAATATATCAATTGAACAACATTTAGAAAAAATTTATAATTTTTTTTATGAAATTAAGAAATTTATAAACTTTGTGGGCTTGATGGCATCTAGCCTTTGAATCCGGTTGTTTTTAATTTGTATGACGTATGATTAATATTGAATTATAAAATTACATTGCTCATACGTTTGTGTGCATTTTCATAAAGTTAGTGTAATAGAGTGACCGAAAAAATTTGCTTTATTGTTTGTAAGAATAGTACTTAAGCAATTACTTGATTTTTGGATTAAATGGGTTTTTTTACTTAAAAAAATTATGACATGGTTTTAATCCATTATTGCATTTAATAGATTGAAATTTGGAACTATTTAGCTAAATGGGTCCTATAAACTGCACGTTGACAAGCCTATCATTTTAGTGTGCCCTTCTGAATAATTCTAGGCCACATTTACCTTTAAAGCTTTAAAACGAAGGAACCCTCCACATATATGGTGAGCGTACACAGAAAACAGATTCATTGTGGCAACCGAATTTGTTGCCAACTGAATAGTTTGGTTGCAGAAACCAAATTATTTTGTTGTCGCAACCAAATAAATTCCGTAATTGAGTGAACCGAAATTCTTTTGTATTGACCGAATTTCGGTCATCATAAACAAAATTGTTGGTTGGCAGAAATTCGGTTGTCACAATGAATCTGTTTTTCCCGTTTATGTATCAGTTTGTCATTCCGGTTTCAAAATGTTGAATCCTTCGAAATTACAAACAAAAACAATAGGCCAACCTTAGTTTTTGGTTCAATGTGTAGTCCTAGAAAACGCGTTTCTAGTTTTTCTCTAAGATGAAAGATGATCTTTTTCTTTATATTAATTCCTGATAGGTGTAGTTTATTGTTTTTAAATATTGTATTTTGTGTGGGTGTGAGCTGGCGAAATAAAAGCTAAACTAAATTCAGGTATCCAGATTTTTATAAATTTGCATTTAGTTTAGAATATATTTAGTTACCTCGCACAGGACCTAAGGGGAGTTATTTAATTTGTATATTTTAAAAAAAAAAAGTCCTGATTCAAATACCACATTAAGTGTTAACTGGAATCCCTAAAATTTCAGAATTATGAATTAATTTTTATATCTAAACATATGTATTTAAAATTGAAGATATTTTATTAACAACACTTATATAGACATTCATAGTATTTCTAGAAGTTAAAAAGTAAGTTTTGTCAATTATTGGCTTTTCTCTTTTAAATGTAAACAAAAATATTTGAAATTTTTCTATTTGTAATTTGATAAAATATTAAAAACAATAAAAAGCTAACAAATAAATTATGTGTTTGTTAGTAATGGTAGAACAGAGCATACAATATGAAAGCTATATAAAAGATATAAAAATAAAGTTTATTTTATAAAAAATAGCCAAATTTCCCTATAATTACACTTAAAATTAAAAAAAAAAATTCAAAATAAAGAAACACAATTTATATTAAAAAAATTCAAATAAAATTAAAAAAATCGCAATCGATACTTAAAAAAATCAATTAAAATTAAAAAATTCCAAACGCAATTAAAAAAAATATTGAAATTTTACAAATATTTATTTTCTTTTAATTTGGTGTTTTTGAATTTCAATTGATGCTTTATAAATTACATTTGCAGTCATTCCAAAAGTTTTTGAAACAATCTAATCGTTTTTGAAAGGTCTTTGAATTTGAGTTAAAATTTGCACGTGGCTATTCCACGTTCTCATGATATCTGTGCTAGTTTTTATTTTTAAAAATTCGATATAGTTCACGGTGGCGTTGAGCAATATGGCTCCAAGAAATATGACCCCAATCTTAAAATCTACATTTTGCCCCATATTTTGGGGCAAAGTTTCATAATGAAAACTAAGACTAAAAATATAATGAAAAATTACCTAAATCAAATGGAAATTAGCCCCCGAATTAAGTTTGGGGCATATTTTTATTTATTAGATTGAGGCTTTTATTCATTATGAAAAATAACACCAATTTGCAATATTCAAAGGAAAGAAATGTTGCTTATGCAGAGCATTATATTATATTGCATGAAATCCATAACATCCAAATGTACTCCTTATAAACATTAAAGTTACTTGATTTTTGTAAAAAGTTTCGCCTGACAAATAGATATTCAGGTCACGATAATGTGGTAAAGAATTTATATTATATTGCACCAAGCTGAGTATTTGACTTTTCGTCATAAGAATTTTGTAGAATAGATTTTTATCAAAATGATATAAAAGCGGAAAGAGAGAGAGTTTAACAACACAAAAACAATCAAAATGTACTTAATATTAAACGTTTACATTAGATCTCAGTCAATGTAATAAATAAGTTTTAAATATAAATTGTATATAAATTTAAAAGCTGTATTGGGTTTTATTAGTTGGTAAACTGGCTATTCTAGGTAGCGGTCTCGGGTTCAACCCGACCCATAATTGCTCTCTGCTTTTTAGGCCTGGGGCTCTCATTTCTTTATCTTTTACTGTATTTTCTTTATTATTTTTTTTTTCCAAAGGGTTTCACAATGGATCCTATGTGTCTCCGAGTGGTAGCGAACTTCATTATGGCACACAACCCTTATAATCTATCTATCTAAAAGTTCTGTCAAAAAGGTAAAAAAATTTAGGTTTAGAAATTGCCAGCTTTTAAAAAAAAATTTAGAAACAAAATCCTGGGCTGATTGCTGGAACAGCACATGACTATTAGAAATATTATCCTTCCTCTAATCGCCTAAATAAAGTGATAAAACCAAATATATTCTCCATTTGTTTTTCGTGAAAAACACTTGATTTCAATTTAGTTGTAAGAAAAAACACTGGCGTGTGTCACAATCAAATAGAAATAATTAAACTCGTAACATTTTGTCCTCCTGACTCCAAAACTGTTTTACATATTTTTCCATCACCTATTGTACCATTACCATTCATTCCATCACTTAGTTGCCACTTACTGTAATTTTCGGACTTTTTAGAAGTGTCCAACAATTTACTCTGAATTTAGCGAAATAAAATTAGATTTAATTTTTATAAATTCA
The DNA here is from genome assembly GCA_949748255.1 of Eustalomyia histrio. Lineage (NCBI taxonomy): Eukaryota > Metazoa > Arthropoda > Insecta > Diptera > Anthomyiidae > Eustalomyia > Eustalomyia histrio. Next base: position 127,020,720 of record OX456523.1, read on the forward strand.
AACTTACGGATTTCAGAAATGGTTTAATTTTATTTTTCACTTTTAAAAATAAAATAAATAAATAAATAAATAAATAAATAAATAAATAAATAAATAAATAAATTAATAAATAAATAAATAAACAAATAAATAAATAAATAAATAAATAAATAAATAAATAAATAAATAAATAAATAAATAAAAAAATAAATAATAATGGAAAATAATTTCATTCAAATGGCTGGCTCGGCTGGCCATGCAGTAGCCTACACGATCGCTCCAATTTTTAAGCACATTATCGATTGTGTGCAGCTGTATTTCACCAATGGCTTCACGAATATTATCCTTTAAAGCGTCAATTGTCTCTGGCTTGTCGGCGTAACACTTATCTTGGACGGCACCTCACAAAATAATAGTCCAACGGTGTCAAATCGCAGCTCTGAGGTGGCCAAACGACATCAGCTCTGCGGCTGATAATGCGATCTTCAAAAACAAAACATCGAGTGTAGCTTCGGCTGTGTGGCACTTAGCGCCGTCCTGTTGAAACCAAATGTTGCCAATATTCTCCTCTTCAATTTTTTGTAACGGCCACTCCTTGCTCATTTTCGAAGAAAAATGGCCCAATTATGCCTCTGGACCAAAATCCGCACCAAACAGTAACTTGTTTTGGGTGCATCGGCTTTTCAAAGTATGCGTGCGGGTTTTCTGTGCCCCAAATGCGACAATTTTGCTTGTTTATATACCCGCCAAGATCAAAATGAGCTTCATCTGAAAAGATGACATTCTGCAACATGATTTTCAAAGTAATATCGCAATATTTCCCAGCGTTGTTCAAGCGTATACACAACCATATTCGTTCAGCGGAAGGATAAAACTAATTATAATTAGATAATTATCTGTCAAATCAGACATGAGCTAAATGTTACCATTCACGAAATAAGGACTAGTTGAAAGAAAAACGTTAGATGGCGGACCCTATATAAATACATTTTTATAATTTTAGTTTTGTATGTTTGATCTTAGATCTTTTTTTCACTAATCCTTTTTGATTTAGAAGCGTAGACAGTGGACAGTGTTTAGCTCCAAATAAATGTGGCTTACGTTTTCGTTAAAATCCATGGATCAAATTCATATATTATGAAAATTTTCACAGGAAAATTTTAAATTTGAACAAATGTTTTAATTTAAACATAAAACAAATTATTTTTATTTGTATGAACTTGATTTTGACTGTAAAAAGCACTTAAAATAAAGCACAATACAAGCAATATTTAAAGCACTTGAATTTTTAATGCTTATTGGTATTATACCCACAGAAACCAGTAAAATAATTAAAGTAAGTCAACCCAGACCATGAGCTACCCTACATTAAGATTTAGTTCAAATTCTGGGAAGCGGACAAAATTCTGGCAAGCTACCAGAAAATTCGGACGCATGATTTATGTAACATTCACAGCCCCACACAGGAGACAGATTTACTGAACAACCGAATTTCTTGATGAATCTGTTTTCTCTGTGCATCAACAACCAGATATCTACAGTTTTATGTGACTAAAAAAATATAAACCTTGACAGGGCTTGAGATGGATGGACGGACATCGCTACATCGCCTCATAAAATGATTTAGAAGCGATGTGTATACTATAGAGGTCTATCAACAACAACTTATTATACCCATTCCACTTAGTGGTATAGACTATAAAACAAGTTTTGAAATTTAGTGTGGTAACAACATAAAAACATGTTTTCATCAATAAAACAAATTAAAATTACGGCGAATTTCAAATATCATACAAAAATATTACAATGTAACAAAATCTTCAATTACCTACTTACAGACTTTAATGACAGTACCTTTAACGTTTTTCTATAAATTTAACCAAACAGTAGTAATAGAAAAATTCAGATATTAGTACGTATATTGTAAAATAAAAAACCGTTTTAATGCACCTGCAGCTTTATAATTATTCATGAAATAATTTATACTTTAACGGACGCATAACAAATTACAATTTTATTTTAAGAAAATTACATTGGCACTGTAATTTTTTTTTTAATTTTTTTCTGCATGTTATTGCTTATCAAGTATGCAGGTATTGTATGACCAATTTCGGCAAGTGCTGCCAATAAGCGGTTTTTTTCTCATTTCGAATGCTATGAATTATAGTACACAAACTTATACATATCATATGAAATATTATAGTAAAAGAAGATAGATGCAAGACTATCTTTGGGAATTACTGTAGTAATGTTACCCAATTGGAACGTAATAAGGTATAATGGTAGTTACTCGGGTGAGCATGCAAAAGAGACGTTATATTAAAAACAAAAATCGGATTTTAATGAACCGAATCATCCGATTTTAACGAACCATTTTTCCAACTGGGTAGTTAAGCTTCCCAAAAAATGTTAACTAACTGTTTACTATAACTTGAGAGCATATGTAGCCCAGCTATATTTTATGGTTTAGTTATAGAGAATTTGTTAACATGATGCCTTTAAGGTGGACACAAAAAGGAGTACATAGTAAGTTAGCGGCATTATCGGCAATTGCAGTTAAGTGCAATTTGTCAGTTGGTCAGTGAGTACACGACATTTTTTTTTTGCGGCTGCTGTTGTATTTTTGTTAGTTTTTATTTAGTGTTTGGTAATCTTGAATTGGCTAAAAGACTCGCACACAAAATCAATTGTAGAAACCATATATGGCGCTTCAATAAAGGAATGGGCATCGTTTTGTATTTTGTGTGTATGTGTTTATGCTTCTTGTCTAATATTTGAAACTTATTGGTAGGCTAAAAGCATCATCGATCTAATGTCGCAAACATCGCTATAGAAATCAGCTTCTTCAGTTAGTTTTCTTGGGTAGGTTGTTTTTTGTTTTTAATTTATTTTATTACCTTTACCTCATATGTATGTTCAACATAAATTGACATATGCACATATAAACGGCATGTAAGCTAGGGTGTCCCGAAACATTATGTTAGTTGATTTTTATGTAAACATAAATTTATAGTTTGAATACTGGATTATATTTAGTGAATTAAGTCAAAAACGAGAAATCATTACCATTTGGTTTTGTTGATTTGTTGTGAAAATAATGAAGTAAGTTGTAACAGTTCGTTTCATAAATTAAATGACCTAAATCACTAGCAACGCTTTCAAATCAAATGAAACAAAAAGAATTCGTCACTCAACCGTTCAGTGATTTTAGAACAAACAATACATTTCCATTCAGTGATTTAAAATAAAGTTATCAATAAACATTATCAATAAAACTGCGAACTCCCTCACAGCCTGGTTCCGATATTTAATCAGTGAACAGCAAAAAGTTGATTTTAAATCGCTGAATGGTTTCGTTATGAAGGGCGTGTGCGAACAGGCTAAATTGAAACTAAACTAATATATTTTCTATATAAAAGTTTGCAACGCAATTTAGAATACATGTTTTTTAAGCTAAATTATTTGAAAAGCCTAACTAAATTTGTTGTCAATTTCTAAAAACTAAAAATGTTTTGTTTTGAAAGTTAAAAAGAATTAATTTCTATAAAAAATCTTATATCTCAAATTATTTTATTATTGTTTTTTTTTATTAACTTTTTGTGAAAAAATTCGCAAAATTTTCAAACTGGATCATGAACTAAATGTAATGTCAAAATAGGACTCCGCACACTTTAGACTGAATTTTTAAAAGCTGTATGTATGAAAAAAAGAGTTAGTTTACTTTATAAAAATTGAACGAATTCTTTTTTTCGTTCGTTTTTAAAAAAATTCACTTGATTTAAATAAAAAGAATTCATCCACTCTAGATTAAAATTGAATTTGATTTATGGGAAATTCATTCAAAAAGGAATTGATTCTCCAAATTATCTGCTCCTATTTACTTGCAAATTCGTTATAAGATGGGGTTATAAAAACAGACAAAAAAGTGCGTCAAATTATTATTTTATAATCGGAGTTCCCTATTTACATGAAATTCGGATATGTAATAGAGAATTGAAATCCAATACTGAATTTATGATTTTTTAGTGTTTTTTCCGATGTTAAGAAGGAAAATTGGGGGCATGAAAAATGTACTTTTTGGTACTTTTTTGGCATATTAAAAAACCTGCAAAACCTTGAATAGTTATGCCCAAAATGGGTAGTAGGGAATTCCTTATAAGTTATTTAATAAAGAACTAAACTCAATAAAAAATTGTTCTTACCCGTAAATAAGTTTAAATGGAAACAAAAATAAAATAATCCCTTACAAACCTGCTTACATATCGTATGCTTGATTTTTATATGGCGAATTCCCACTTGGAAGTAGTAAGTTTGTGAAAAATATGCGCGGATTTCAGCACATAAATACAATATAAGAAACTGTGATTTCATGACTTACAATAAGCGAATTTTTCATGTCTTGTAGTAGTTGCATCTGTTATGGATTATATGCATTTATACATTTAATTTTTTTTGGAGTGCTTATTCTTTACAAAAAATTAAATGACTAATCATTTTTTATTTTTTTTAATCTGCGATTACTCGGTTAAAATCGTAGATATCGTTGAAATCAACGATACTACAAGCATCCTTGTAAGGTGAAGTAGTAAGCTGCTTACAACCTGCATCCTTGTAAGTTTAAACAGTAAGCTCTTCCTTTTTTGTTGGTATTTTCAAAAACCAATAAATTTTTTACTGTGAAAACTTCATAAATTGTTTTTAAACGAATTAAGGTGCATGCTTCAGAAGCGATGAGTGGCAAAATCGATATTTTTAATATTAAAATCAATTAGTGTCATTTTACTATAAAGCTAACTTAAAAAAAATACCTGATAGAATAGAGAAATCGCTGTCAGCTTTAGTATACGAAAACGAAAAGATCTTAGCGATAAAGTATTCTTCAAAACATTTTATATTGCAAAAAAACTTAAAAAAAAATCCATAACACAAAGGAACTTGATAATGCAATTTTTTCTTCTTTTAGATATTTTAGCTCTTTTTTATTGGTCAATAAGATGTACAATATTGTTGAATTCAACTCTTCTCATTAATATGTCGAATTAGTTTTAAATTTTTCAACATTACCTTCATTTTTAAAAAATTTTAAAATGATTCCGAACGCCTAATATTAAATCATTTTCGATATCGAAATTGCCTGGAATAACGGTAGTATTTCCTTATTGGATCGCAATTTTCGAAAACGATATCACAATTTCTTGGAAAATCGATAGCGATAGGAAAGGTACATATTAGCACAAAAAATTATAGTTTTCGTATAACATTTGTATATGACAGCAAATGTCAACTAGGTGATATTTTTGTATCAGCATGTCTGAATTCATAAAAAGAACATTTTTTAAATTCATATTGCCCATGTACTTAAATACTTGATGAACAAGGAAAAAAAACACTGCGAAAAGTCGTCCGAAAGCATTTAATTTTCTTAAGAGAAGCAACACTCGGGAAATATTCCAATTAATTAATGTGTTTCTTTGGAAATGAAGGACTTCAAATATGGAAACGTTTTTTAGATAACCAATCAGCCACAATTACTTTGGAAGAAAAAAATCTAATAAAAACTAGTCTCTACCATCTTATATCCCACCGAAAATTTATTTTGCAGTGAAACAGACCGCAGTTTTCTTTGGTTAAAAAGTGCCATTAGTTTACAAAATTGGCCAATTTGAGAGTTAATAAAAACGGTTTTTTTACTCGGCCTTAAACTAAATTTGTTCAAATTACAAATGGCTTTAGTACAAATATTTATTTAAAATTTTTGTCGATTTGGTTCGGATTTCGGGAAAGCACCACTGACTGCAGATGTGGGTAGTAAATGGGTCAGAAGTTTTTTATAACACAAATCTAAATAAAATGTTAACGAAAGTTAACCAAAAATTCGCGTGTACCCTTAATAGTGGGTCTGTGTTCAATAATGGGCCAATCATCTTATCAAGCTGCAGGTCACAAATGTGAAAATAATTGAATGGCATTTAGCACATAATAGAGTAAAAATGGTGTAGGGTATCATATAGTCGGATTGACCGACTTAAATTTTATTACTTATTCTTTTGAGTATAGATGTGTATGTTTTTTGATGGTACGTTTATGAATCATTTTGTTTTTTCAAAAGATAAGTTACGCTCAGGAAATACTTCCTATGAATTAATTGTGTTGCTTTCTTTGGAAAAATAATAGAGCAAAGATGCAAGGTGGTGATATATGGAGGGCTTCAAATATGGCAGCACGGTAAAAGAGCAAGATGTCAGATCTTAGACCAGTTGTTGTTCGCAATCTGATGGAGATTTGGCGAGCTTGTTGAAGCTTTTTTGTTCATTTTGGCCATATATGTATGTATGTTAAAAACATCGAATCATTTAAGTGAGATTTTTTTTAATTAGTTTTTTATTTCAACGAGACACCCTGAGTGCTTTGTGGCACAAGTGAAAGAATACGATACAATAGATTGTTAAGTAAATTTTTTATGAGCAAAAATTATTACATTCAATCGTTCTCCACATGTGTGTATGTAGTAAACTGTGTACAGTGGGTTTTGATAAAAAATAATTTCGTTCGAACACATTACTCGAAAGTCAGACCATCAACAAATTAACATACAGCCGACACAGATTTTGAAATAATACTTTTTTAAGGTAAAATTTGATTTCAAAAAAATTTTTAATTAAAATATTTTAGTTTGATAGTTGTTTTAATATTGATTATTTCTTAAATATTGTATTTGAAGAAAAATCTTTGAACATTACAATTTATTAAAAAATTCTTATTTGATATAAAATTTTACATAAATTATGTAATTGCAAATTATATACAGTCAGCAAAACAAAAAGTTCTACACTTATTATTAACAAGTTTTTAACCACATTATTTCTCTAACTCGTTATGCTAGCACAGCCAAACAATATGTAAATAAACTAATTTGACTAATTTTATTTTCGGTTTTTATTTCAAACTCGTAAAGTTACTCGTTAGGAAAAATTTTATCATAACCTCAGAAATACTACAATTATTCAGGCAAAAATAAAACTTGGACACGTTGCAAAATTTCAAAAATAAAAAACATACAAAGAATACCAATTAAATTAATTGCCCATAATGTTAATCACGTTTTACTGTTTTATATCTATTTTGAGTTCAATGAATTTTTTTTTTGTATTTATTTTATGTTAATCTACCCCTTTTTACACAATTTTCAAAAATTTTTGTTGCAAACTGTATTTGTTTACTGCAAACAAAGTTTTATTTTTCTATTTAGGCTCGCATACATATGTTTTTAATCATTAAATATAATAGTCTTAGTAAAATTTAATTAAGGATTCTATAGGTCGTAAGATACTTTCGATGCTATAGATCATATTTGTGGGATGAATTTGAAAATTCAGGTGTCTAATTAATAATTCCATTAAAACAAAATAGGATTCCGATTCGTTTGAAATATTGTATTGTATTGTCTTTTCAAATATTTTAATATAAGCCAATTTTTACAAAACGTAATGACTTTTAGAACAAAATCTGATAAATTTATTAGAAAAAATTTATAAAAATCAAATAATTTTATCAGATTTTTTTTAAAAAGTCATTACATTTTGTAAACATACATAAATTCCTAATTGGAAATAAAAATTCAGTCTTTCCAGAATTTGTTTTCGATCGGTTATTATTCACATTTTAATACTATTTTAGTTGATGGTATATTTTGCTATAATAATCTAAATAAATTGATCAAAACAACACAATTTAAAACTACTGTGCCACAAGCATTATATTAGCTGCTTCGCTAATGCGTGCCGTTATGGTTTATTAAATACGTTTTGAAAGTGCATTTCCATGTTTGTCCAAGAGATTGATGAGAAAATTAGATTTATTCATTGCTGTGTTAGTTGTCGTAAACAATTACTTTTACAAATTTGTACTTAACACACGTAAACCGGTATCTTAACACCAAACACACTGCTGGCAGGATTAATTCTATATGCAATGTTTTTTTTTTGTACATTCGCAACCATCGCTAACCAAAACGTTTGAAACTAACTTTACTGCCAACAGTGATGTTGCTTGTATTTTATCATCATTACATTCTATTCTCATCGTGATCATCTTTAATTTGCGTGCATTTATTTCTAATATTTTTTCTACCACCATTAATACTTATTTTAGCCATCAATACATGTAAATTAAAATTTTCTTTATCGATATTCTTTACTGAAAACCTTTTTGTAAAATTGGATTTACATAGTTTGTGCAGTTAGTTACCTTAGGTTTACAATAATAAACCAATAAACAAATTATAAACAATGCTTTTACTGCATCTAAAGTATCCATTAGTGTATTTTTACTGCTTTTTAGAAGTTATTCTAAACAAGTTTAAAAATTACTTCTTTTATCGCATTCAGTTTATCCGTTAGCATATTTTTACAGATTTTTAAGATGTTCAGAAATATCCGAAAAATTACTTAATTATAGATTCTAAATCATTATTACTCTAAAAGTGATTTGGATACAGTTTATTTCCAAACCAGTGATCGCGGTTTTAAATACTGACAGGACTAATCTTTTTTTTTATATATATAATTAATTTGTTTATATTTAATAAATAAATTTAATTTAATAGAAAAAAAATCAATGTGGTAAGAAATTGATTTCTATGCACTTGTAAAAACCTACAGAACAAAATATTGAATTGTTCCCAGAAAAAATTTAGTAATAGCAGCTCATTAATTTTTGCATTACCAATAATGAGCTACCCCTGCCTACTGTATTACTTCTAAAGTGAAAATAATGAGTTACTAATAATGTATTATTCAACTTCTTGTATTACATGACAGCTCCTTGCATACTGCATTACTTTCAGTGTGGAAATAGTGATTTACAAGTAATGTGTTTTAACTACTAATTAGGCAGTTTAAATCTATTTTCGTTATTGACATTTAAATATTTTTATCAAATTGTTAACAAAAATCAGTTATTATTATATGAATTGTAACTATATATTTTTTGCCTTACTTATAACTAGTTATATATTAGTTATATTACTCCCTACTTGTAAGTTTGGAGGTAACTAGATAGCTGCAATTATATCCCTGTGTTAAAATAATGAGATTATCATTCAAACTTTAACCAGTTACTGTGGTTGTGCATTTTTGCATTTGTTTAATAGGTAGTTTTATTGAAGATAATAAGAAAGTAGTGTGCTTAAGCCCGTCAATATTCACATCAAACAAGAGCTCAAAGTTGAGGGCTGGACTAGCAATCTTGAGGACATGTAGATTCGATACCCGGTAGCGACAACAAAGTCATTTTTATAGTTTATAAAAACAATTTTTTTTTTGGTTTTTTATTTTAAATTGATTGAAAGTACTTCCCTCCTTGGATAACTCAATGTTAAAATCATTATAGTTTCTTTTGAAAAAAGAAATACATTTAGTAAATCATTTATTGTTTTGCTTTTTTTAGCGCTTTTGTATCTCTTTTGTTTTGCTGGGAATTCCATAGGAAAATTTTATCATTTAATACAAAATCTACAAATTTTTTTAAGGAATTAATAACTTTTTAAATTAAACCTGCTTAATTTTTTTCTCTTGCAAAAAATGTTAAATTATAACTTCAGGAATAAGTTTATACCCAGATTTTAAAATATCGAAAAATTCATTTTGATTTTAGAATCGTTTGCCGGAATCACTCCTCTTCACTATTCTACACAGGTTTTCAACTTGGTTCAAGTCGTGTGATTGAGCCGGCCAATCAATGATTTGAACTCGTTTCTCTTCTATGAACTCTGTGCACAACATCGATTTAGGTTTCGGGTCATAATCATGTATCATATTCCACTCATTATGCATGTCTGTCCGTCTGTCTGTCTGACTGTCTGTCTGTCCGTCTGTCTGTTGAAATGGCGATCACGACTCGAAGACGCTAGCGGGGGTGCATATTTTTATCCAGATTATTGTACATCCTCCCGAGCAACTTGGTATTGAAAATGAGAAACATCGGTCCAGCGGTTAAAATGTTATGGGTGAAAATCTGAAGATACCTCCAAATTTTCCATACAAATTGGTGTACAATTTCATAGTAGCGACTGATATATAATATATTTTCTCATATTTTTTCACCAATCGCTTAGAAATTAATAATATTTTGTACACCTCAAATATTTTTCACCTCAAAAAATTTTTTTACCACTAAAATTTTTTTACACCTAAAAAAAATTTTCACCGCAAAATTTTTTTCACGTAAAAAAATTCGTTTCCGCATCCAAAAAAGTTTTTCACCCCAAAAAATTTTTTTCACCTCCATAATTTTACTTTAAAAGTTTTTTACATTGTTTGTATCAAAAACAATAGAGAACATTGGTGGAGGGTATTCAAAGATTCGGCACAGCCGAATATAAGCCTCTTTTACTTGTTTTTTTGTTGCAAAAATTAGTCTTAAAAAATAAAATAACACAAATAATTAGGCACGAGTTAAAAAAACACGGTTTTGCAATTTTACCTTTTTTGAGTGTGTTTCTTGGTCAACAAATGATTTTTGGCTGGCCTGTAACTTTTTAAATTGTTTTCTTCTTCACGTATCTGTGTTGTACTATCGCCAAATTGTATAACTTCACTGGAGGTGCAAAGGAATTTCTTGTCTGAAAAATGGAACATATTTTTCTATTGTATTCTGCGCTATTAAAAAAGTTAAACGTTGGAAATGTAGCGTTATTTTAAAACTTTTGATATTTGCATCATTTTTAATTTTGTTGCTTTTACTATGCACATGATGAAATTGTGCTTTTGTTTTCTACCATGATCGTTTACAAACTTGATTTAAAATAATTTCTTAAAATAATCAAATGTATAAAATATCACTATTTAAAGTTACATACAAGTTTTGTTACTTATATTTTGCACAACACTGTATATTGAAGTTAAAGATGCATTTTCGCTAATCTGTGCTTTTTTTTAAGAAAATCTCACACGTTATTTTAAGAACAGAAACACAAAAATTGCAATTATATAATGTTAAGGATAATTATTTAGATCAAATCACAATTAATTGTTATACACTGTTGACCTTTTTCGGCCCAGTTGGCAAAACATAATTATTGCTATTTATTTTCCGTGCAAAAACAAATTGGCCTGTTTGAGGGTTATTACTATAAAGATTAGAAAATAATTGTCTTCGTAATTCCATATTTTAAATGAATTTAAGTAAAGTTTGTCTATAAATAAAAGTACCAAATGCACTCAAATATTAATTTACACAATAAATAACTAACACTCTTTTTTATCCTGTTTATCCTGTGTATTGTTTAAGCTTGAGAGAATCCTTATTTTTTTATTTTTTTGCTCAATGTTTGTAAAACTTTCGCACAAAATGAACAAATGTTGAATACAGACTTATTTATATTGCACATGATGATGATGATGATGTTGGTGATGTTACAATACACTAGCACAAACACTAATACCTACGCATGTTTGCAAGTGCATTTAAAAGTAAAACTAACAAAAAAACCAATTTTGCTGTATACACTGCAACATGCTACAATAGAAGTAACTATGTACAGTTGTTGGGTGGTGGAGGTGGTGGTGATTTTATATTGCAGCCAACTTACGTATTTCCTTGATGATTTCTTGGTCAAGGTCAAATAAAATTATGGCAAATGGCAGCTAGCAATATATTTATAAGAAAAGAAAACTTGAGAAAAAATTTAATTTTACTCTGTAGATACAATTTTTGTTGCTACATTCATTATTTCTATCATTCATTCATGGTTTCATTTCCACCAACAACCACAACACAATCGAGCTTAAAGTTCTTGGTTTTGAATTACATCTTAAAGAAAACGGCACGTGTCGAAAATTGTCTATATTTTTAAATGGGTTGAGTAACAATTTAACAATAGCAGTTTAAATAAATATTTTTCCTATGTTTTCTTGTTGCAACATAGAAAAGTTTAAAGGTGATGACAACTATCAAATAAATTGATGAAAATTTCAAAATTTAAAAGATAAAAAAGCAAATATTTGTATCAAAAAGCCACAAATTTTACCAAATTAGGTACAATCGAACCCAGATTTATACTTAACTAATATAGGGAAGACTTCCCATTGGCACTCTATATAAACAAGTAATTAAGATCCTAGCGAAACCTTTGTTTTATGTTGGTATTACCATAATTATTACCTGGTAATAAATACATAAAACCCTTTAACCTTTCATAACTTAAGATATCAAATCCAAAATGATTTGGAAAACTCCTTCCCTATTAATTTAAAATTATATGTTACTACAATGGACATTTCCTTGTTGAAATAATGGGTTTTGTAATATTTGTAATTTTCTTTTTACAAAACTCATTACTGAGTAATAGAAGGTTTTGCTGGGATTATTATAAATTAACCTTTGCATTCACCGTATAAACCGTGGTAGATATTTCGATTTTCGATGGTTGCATTATTTCCAATATTTTTGGTTTTGCAAAATTTTCACTGTGGTGTAAAAAATACAAATTTGTATAAAAATATTCCATATATTATTCCAATAAAAATAAAGGGTATTCTATAAAGCCCGATAGCACTTACGAAATATTTAACTGTCAAATAAACTATTATTTTTTTGTTTTATATAAGTTTTCAGTTTATAATTTTAATTTATTAATTATAAAAAAAGACAATTTCCCCTGAAGAAGTCACCCAATGTGGTGACGAAATATTGGGATAAATAAATATTTATAATTAAATTTTTTATAAATAAAGGATCTTTAGCTCGATAAGGAATATTACATAAATAATTCTATAAAAGCTATTTGTTCTTTCTATTAGAATGGAAGCATTACCATATAAAATGTAAGTTTTCTAAGATATTTCTAACTTATTATTTCCTACTGTGTAACCTAATAGATTTAAAGCACAACTTCAATTGGCTTTAGTGACTTCAGCTAGGTATCGGTATGAAACTTTTTAAAGTTAAATATTTGTATTTTTAATATTTCGTTTCATAGTAGTAATTGTAGTTGGACTTTAACATTGCCCAAAGGTAGCCTTGGGCATAAGGGGGCTAACAGCTTAGACTTTAAACACATACTTCATTGCAAGAAAATTACAATATTATATTGTTATACATTATTACATACGATGGAGGGCAACAAAAATATAGTTTTATCCATTTAAAGAAAATAATTATATGTACCTAACATTGACATTGCAGTATTTGCCTGGTACGTCATCATCATTATGCAGTAGTAATAAAAATTGTACTATTTACTGTATTTGCACACTTGCTTATATGGAAAAGTACACAATATACATTTTTGCATTTGTCTTGCAAGTATCTATAGCAAAAATGAACATATTTGCAATCAATTTGCAATAATATAGGAAGAGCCCACTTTCAATAAATATATGAAAGCAAAGATATGCAAACATATTAAGTTCAATATTTGTACTTAATGGATTTAACATCAGACAATTTCATATGTTTCAAATCCGCTAAACCTTTATATTTTATAATCAAGAAATACTTAATAAGGAATGCTAATATATAGACTTTTATTTCATTTCCATTTCTGACATTATTTGTTATTTTTCAAATTCCAAATATTTGCCTTTATAGATATCGGACAGATAGTAAGTAGCACTTATTTTATATTTGCCTTCGGTTATCATTAAAATAAAAAGGAATGCTGTCAATACAAGTTGTTACTTTTGCATCTATAAAATTACTTGTAAATAGCTCCTTAAGCTATTGTTTCTAGTAGTAATAATTGCATAAATAACTATTAACACTGAAATTATTTTGTAACTGTTTATGCAATTTGAAGATAATAAGGATTGAAATAATTTAATGAGGACAAACTTTTAATGAGTGCAAAGTTTTTTTATAAGTATATTTATAAGTTATTTAAATTAATATTAAACTTGAAAACCACAGAATTATTTTGTTTTCCATAGCACGCATATCCAATGTGTCAGGTTAATATTGAACGTTAAACTCATATTAACTGTACAACTTGAAATATATTCCGATACATTTGTTCTGCACTAAATCTGTGAACTGGTAATATAGTATGTATGTTGCTTTTTCTATACAAATATTCACACATTTGTAAGTGTGAAATGCTCTTTAAAATAAATAGATAATTTCATTTACACCTTTTACAATTATGCGAGTTGAAAACATGTCAAGAAATTCCAAAAATTTTAGAAACCTTTGTTAAGTGTAAATATAACATTAAGGTAGTCACAAATTATAATTTACCGAATTTTGGTAATGGGGATTAGAAAAGTTGGATAAATTAATTAAAAAAATTTCTATATTGCAAGGTAAGCTTTATTAATTAAAAATTCTTTAATTTTCAAATTTAAATCGAAACATTTACTACCCAGCAAAATAAGAGCTGAGGAAGAAGTAGTTAAACACTACATCTACTGAACACAAAGTTGTGAAAATTTCGGTGAATCATTAATGATTTTAACATTGGCGTGTCATTGGGAGGAAGTAGTTTGTTTCGGTGCTATGAAAAATCCATGATCAGATGGACTTTTTCATTAGTTTACGGAAGTTGTTAAATATTGGGACTACAAAATAAAAATAGGGTGTGGCTTTGTTTTAAAGTTAAAAATGTGATTTTGAACACGCCAAGAATTATTATTCCGACCAGGAAAAAGTGGATATTACTATAATTATAAATTGTTATAAAAAAATATTAAGATTAAAAAATTTATATGTTTTTCAATGGAATTGTTACAAAATATTTTATTCTTATGACTTCATAAGTAGGGGTTAATATCAACACTTTGGAAGTTGTTTAAAATGACTTCTTACAAATCAAAAAATTTGCACTATTAACTTCTTTGAATGTTCTGAAAAAGAGATTCGTAAAGAATAACATCCATTTTATTTTGCTGGGTAATAAAAATAAATAAACTTAAAACCCGATCAAAAAATCTGGCCCACTATTTAATCATATTCAATTTGATATTCTTTGATATTTGGGGTAATATCTAGCTGATCTTATTTGATCCGAAAAATGGCAGATCAAATTAGTTTTCGCAATATAAATTGGGCGTTAGAAGGAATTTAATTGATCCGAAAAATGGCAGATCAAATTAGATCCAGCAATATACTTGGGGATATAGAAGGATCTGAATTGTTAAAAAAAGTGTCAGATCTAATTGTATCAGATTAAATCCGACAATATAATATATACATAAACAAGCTTATTAAGAAGATATAAAATATTAAAAAAAAAAAATATTATTTTAACTCGGTCTACCGGAGTTGTCGTGAGCACTCAGTTTCACATTGCTATACATAATGGCTGACTTTATTGGACCATATTGTTCGAATAATTTTGTTATATATATTATTATATTTTCGGGTCATATATATTATTATATCCTCGGGACTTATGTATAATTATATATTTAAAAATTTGGGAAAAATTTATATATTTCATGGCTGAAGTAATGAGGCTTAATTTGACCTGTACTTATCTGATTAAATATAATTATATATAATCATATCTTATGCACTAAAAAAAATGCGGAGAAAAAATTATATATATAAAAAAAAATAATAAATTATATCATAACAAAAATACATCAGATATGGAACTATATATAACAATATCTCAAATTTGTTTACAAATATTTTACCATAAATAATTATATATTATACCTTATCAAAAAATATCATATATAATACCATACTAAAAAATATTTCTGATAATGGATCATAAATCATTATATTCCAATATTTTATTTGATATATATAATTATATATTATTCTGTATAGGTCACATATAATTATATGCGGTCCCTTTTAAGCCGTATATAATTATACATTGTTATATATAATTTTATATGATATTATATCATATCTTATTATATAAATTATATCTAAATTTATAAATATCATTATATAACTAGATGTGTTAACAAAGTATTAGGTAATAATTAAGGGATATCTTTTAAGAGAAAAAAGTATAAGTTACCTGCCATCTGACTGAGCAAATTGAGGTTATGTGCACGTTCTTATGTCTATTTTCCAATTTTTTTTTTTTCAAAAGCTCTGTATCTCGGCTATTTCATTTGTTTTTTAATTTTTTCTTTATTGATTTTGAAAGGTCTTCCAAAGACCTTTCGAACAAGCTCAAACTGTTTCATAAGTTAGCAATTTTACCCTACTACCCTCTGACCATCAATCCGAAAAATTTCAAACCGCTGCCATTTCGCACACTTGCATTTTTGGGGATGGTCGTAATGGACATATTTTCATGAAATCAGCCAAGGAGTACGCTGGCAAAATTCGGCGTGTCGTGACTGAATCACTCTGTATAGTTTAAATTAACGGAAGATGTATTTTAAAATAATTGAAAAATCATTCAAAAACCGGTCTACTAAGTTATTATTTTAATTAAAAGTACTTTTCGCTTAATTTTAATTAGTTTGTTCACTAACCGCAAAACTGTTAAAAGAAATGCTTTTTTCCTTATTTATTTCTTTTAACTGTCAACTAATTAACTAAAAAGTCCGTAAAAAATAATTATTTTTCCTTTAGGTATTTGATGGAACTGACAACAAATTAACTACAACATAGTCGTAAAAGTAAACAGTCTATTAAATACAAAAAATTAAACAAATTTTTTAACAAGACCTTATAAATGAAAATATTAACTGTAACAGAAAATCCGTATTTATGTGTAATTTATTTTTAAAATAAATTTCATAAGATTAAAAAAGTATAATTCTTTGCACATTAACTATTTAATCATTTAAAAACAAATGTACGTATAACTTTTTTAATGCACTACAGTCAGTGACAATAAAACTATTTTAATGTATAAGTCATAAATTCATATAAGTTATGAATTCATATGTCGAATAGATAAAAATGTTTCCGAAAAACTTCATAAAAAATTGTTAACCTTTAGTCTAAAAATTCGGCATTTTTGACATTTAGGTAAGCCTTTAAAAATATATCTCTTTCCATTTCTTTAAACTCATCTTACATTTTGTGACCACCCTAATGAACAACTAAGAAATTGCCTTAACTACGATATTTTCTTTAAGAACAACATCAACAAGCAACGAACATTTTAATAAGATGCTTAAGATAACAGTTTAACTAATTGAGTATTGATAATTACAGAGTGACAATTAAAAGTACAATTTTTTCAAGATTTTTTCTAATTTCCAAGAAATTTTACCATTCACTTACTTAGCGGTTTTTAAAACAATTTCAAGGAATGTTTTGTCGCAAAATGCTGTTAATTATACACAGAGACATTTTTAATTGGTATTTAACTGCACAATATACAATAATATATCAACAACAACAATATATAATATATTTAACAGAAATGCTGTCAGAAACTATTCTGCAGAACCGGCCTTAAGGCCGGTTGAAGGCGGGAAGTGGGCTTTAAATCAGAATCAAAATTTTTCTTGAAAAAAATTTCCCAAAATTTTCTTTGTCCTTTTTTTCATAAATATGATACTTACGAAATTACTAATCACCTGAGACTTTCTTTAAGTGTAAATTTTCGGTTGATTATCCAAAGACTCCATAAATGCATGCGAAAAGACAGACAATCAGGCACTTTATTTAATTAGTATAGACAATATAAATATATATACCAGAACATACATTTGAGTAAGAATACTTTGTAGATCTTTATTTAGAGTATTAAAATATTTAATTCAACTTTCAAGCAAAAAAAATGACAACATGTCGACAATAATGAAAGAAAATCTGCTTAAAATAATGAAAAAACAGCTAAAATTGACTACAAAGAATGTTTACCTGTCAGGCTAACTAAGAATTTCTTTCTGCTGAATTAAAAACATAACAACATTCAATGAGTGAGCGGTTGGTCGGTCAGTGTTTTTTAACGGTTATTCGATTCATCGTCTTCTTAGACTTATTGTTCATATGCTCCAAGACTCAACATAAAAAGATGTGATCAAAATTGTATTGGATCATGTCAAGATCAGGTTTTATTTTCATTTCTTTCACAGTCTTTAATTTCATAGAAAAAAAAATATGTAGTTAATTCAAAACCAATACAAAGTTGTAATGAAGGAAAATAGAGAATGAAAAAACAGAAAGAAAAAAAAAAACAACTGTAATCTTAAAGGTTTGTTGTAACTATTTAATGAAATCAAAGTTAACCTGTAATATACACTCAAAAAACTGCATCTAGGTTTAGACCTAGATCCGATAATTTTTGGAAAAAATTAGAATTATACACTATTAAGATCAGTTTTGAGCTACCATCAATTTGTGAAAAATAAAAACACTCCAATTAACATATAACCTAATTTCAGCAACATTTTCCTTCAGGTGTATGTAAAGTTGTTGGCTGTGTAGTATAAATTGTTAGCCGTACATAAATGCTACTTGCAACATTGACTTTGGGTGGTAAATTAAGAGAAATGTTAACATTTAAATGTTGGGTTGTTCATTAAATGTTGAATTTAATGTAGATTTTATATCTTCATTAGTGGAAAGTATTCAATTTTTCTACTTTTTCTTCTTTGGAAATAATTTATTTGCATTAATTTTATTAGGAAAACAATTTTGTTAAGCCATACATGATGTTTAATAATAAAGTTGTAACCAGTTTTAAACAATAATATAAGGTGCTCTAAATGTAGTTTATTTGACATAAAATTGATGTTTATGAATTTTGATTAAGCACATTATGGTAATTATTTCCAGGTGGATCAGAATAACCTAAAGTATAACATCTAAAACAAATTATCGATATTTCTAATTTAGTTGTACCTAACAATTTAATCCGTCAGCTTTAACTCTAACTGATTTATCTAACACTGATTTAAAATAAATTATATTTCATTTAAAAACCGGTCTTCTTACTTTTTGTTTAAATCAAATGGTTTTTTATTTTTAAGTGTTGTTAAAACAACTGACACGTCAGTAATAACAAATTATTAATTATTTAATTATATAATAACTGATTTATTCATTTATTTTTTGTATTTTTATTTGTTTTTTAATCTACAAAATATATGTATGTCAAGACACATTTAATGTGAATGTGTGTGTATGTATGTGTGTTTATGAAGCTCTTGTAATTTCCCTGTTGAAGAAGCGTTGAAACATGAAATCAAAGTTGCCATTGAAGAGATTCGAGCCGAAACAATCGACATGCACTGCAAAATTGGGTTTATCGGATGAGCCAGTCGTGGTAGCCATATGAATAATATTGTGTTCCATTCTTAAATAACAAAGTTAAAACTTTTCAATAAAACCAGAAATTTTTTAAAATAATCAGTACTTTTTTTATAGCCGATTCAAATTTAAAATTTAAAAAAACAAAATAATTTCCGTGTTGTGGCAAAATTTTTATTAATTTTCAAAGAAATAAAAAAAAAAATAATGAAACTGAAGAAAAGTCGATAAATGACAATAATCATTTTGAACCAAGTAAAATAAATCCTTCTTTAAAAAATAAATGTATGATCCTTTATTTTTAAACTACAAACAGTAAACTGCATAATATTCTGAGTGTGCTTCTTAGCAGAAAATATACCTTTTGGGATTGTCATCTTGGACCACATTTGTGGTGTTAATATTACTAAATTTTACACTCTCAAAGTATAATAGTACTCGAAAGAGCAAACATTATTTCTTACAGGATATACAGAGTTTAAAGAATCGAGCCACCGAGCCAAACATAAAAGTGTGAATTACTACAAATTTCCAATACAGTTATTTTATTGGAAAAAATATATTTTAAAAAATATTTGAAAAAATATTTTTTAATATTTCTTTTATTTTAAAAAAAATTATATTTTTAAGTCGCTTTCTTCGAGTATGACACAAAATAACTTCCTGTTAAATAACAGAGCCCAACAAAATGTGGGTTTTTACAAGTTGCCATTGCATCAGCTTATTATTGGTTTGACCTATACGTCAAAAAGTCACCATCGAAAAAAACTTTAAAGAGAAATATTATTTTTGCTTTTAGATTTTTTGATACATTAGAAGGGGTAAGAGTAGCTATGGAACAAAGAAAATTTGTGTCTTTAAAAGTCTAGATTTTAGTAGAGCCTTTTAGTTCTTATCACATGAAGTTTTGATAAATAATCTTTATCAAATTTATAAGTTCTCAACTATTCTTGTCGTCTTTTGGATACTTTCATTAAAGAAAGATCGCAATATCTGCAGCTAGAGGTAAACATCTCTCCTATTAGGAATAGTTACCGAGGTGTACCACAAGGTTCCACATTGGGACCTCAATTATTGTTGATATATACGATCTGTTAAGGCAATTATTTGTGTTATAGGGATATCTTTATGCAGATAATTAGCAATCTGCAGATAATTTTATTGATTTAGAAACTTGAATAAATTCAAATTTGCAGCGAATACAATTGTGGTGTATATAATAACTTCATTATACTAACTGCTCTTGAGTCAAAAGCAATGTTGTGTGGAGATTGTGTTTCTCGCAACTTACCGGCAATTTCTGTTAATGTTGAGCCTTTGAATTTTGTATCATATTTTAAAGTCCTTGGAATTCATATTAATAATAGGCTTACTTTTGTTAATCACATCAATTTCTTGATTCCAAGGGTGATATTTACATTAAGAAGACTTTATAGTACGAGCCACCATATTCCGATTAATGTAAGAAAACAAATAGCCCACACTTTTCATATGCCTTTAGTATTATATGGAGTAGGTATATTTTTCCACAACTGATTATAATTTTGCGAGAATAAAGAGATGTTTCATTAGCATAATCAGGTATGTTTATCACCTTAGTCTCATGATGATAAAACAGCTTATGTTATTCCTTTTTTGAAGTGTACTTTTGACGATTTCATCAGTGTTAAACTATTAACTATGTTCTACAATGCCTTGAGGTATAATTCACCGGCTTATCTCACATCTCATTCTCACTCTTAGAATACGTACTTTTGATTTGTTGATTATGAAAAGGTCATTTCATTTAAGAGTCGTAAGATTGTGGAACGATATTATTCCATATTGCGAAAGAAATTTTTCCAAGTCAATTAAACAATTTTCTAATTTTAGGAATGACAAGGTTTCTAAATATATACCCTACATCACTATTTGCACTGGGTATAATGAGTTTGTGCTAATGTTCTTAACAGCAAAATATTGGATCTATAACCAAATATTGGTGTACTGATAAGATATAAGCGATCCCGTAACTTTTCAGTAACGCCGTTATCAACGAACGCGATTTTAAATTGTTCTTTTAAACAGTGACCGTGATATCGGTTTTCAATGAGATAAAATTAATGATTTGAATCGAAATCCATTCGATTAAATAACTTTTTTTGTGAATATAATTACAAAAAAATAATCCATTTGGAAAACACTTTCCATGATCTCGAACTAAACAAAAATTAATTTCATACATATAAATTTTAAAGATCGACTATAAAATAAAAACTTTACTATTTAAATTATGTAAAGAATATTTTATTTTAATTTGACAGCGTGACATCTCGTAAATTAAAAAATCATAACCGACATAATCGAATTCAATTTTTTTGAAGGGCGTCAATATATTAAAAAACTTAAAATTTTCCATATAATCAATTCATTGGCAGCGAAAATAATGAATATCGTATACAGCTTGGTTCAAACGTGTGGCGCTCTCTCTAACTCTGATTCCCACAAAATTTACAATTAGGGTTTTCTATTAAACATAATTAAAACTAATATTTTATTTATTCAGCCAAAGATCTTTTCTTTATTAAATTGTGTCCTCGAACCTGATAAATTCTTATAGAAAATCTACTTTTACAGATCAACTATAAACACAAAATTAACAATTCTAATAATTCAACTAGTATTGTTTTGCCATGGTTTAGAATAAGTTTAGCTAGTTTGCGCACAAATTCATTCCAAGCCATGCGGCAACTCTACTTCTTACACCAACATTAATCACGTAAATATAGAAACAAATCGTTGTCCTTGTTAAAGTTGTTGGTTTTATACAAATATTTAACAACTATTTAATGATGACTTTGCGAAAACATTAAAACTCATTGAAGCGTAATAAACATTAATAATAGACTACTTAATACAAACGGGGCATGAATAGAGGCAACCATATAATGTAAAATATAAAATAACCTGTACTAAATTCTAATTCGTATTAACCCTTTATGACGACACAATAACTAATAACGCGACCAAGTTTAACTTTAACCTTCATCAGACACTATCAACACTTTTTTACTAATTTCGATATACAAATATAAAAATTAAACTATTTAAATTGTAGTGAAACTGGACACTGTTTTTGTTTGGCCAAATAACTGACTGCCTTTGGAACAATTTCAAACATATATTCTTTATTTAATAAAGAACCAAAAATGTGGGTAATGTTTATGCGTACGTGTTGGTAATTGACTTATATGGAATGACACAAGACGGAGTTGAGATTTTGCGCGTGTATCTTCTCGAAATAAAAAGATAAAATAGTTATTTCAAAAACACCTTTGGGTAACCGAATAATAAAGAGATAAATATTCAAAATTTGGCATTATTACTTTGGCAGAAAGATGCAATAAAAAGAAATATCGCTTTACACCGAAACAATCCGCCGAAATAGTGACGCTGTACATTAAAAATACACGTTCAGTTTTGCTAACTCGACGTGATTACCGACGAGGCCCATTTCTCACTTTGACGCGGCGATAACAATTGAAATTTCCGCATTGGGAAAGGGTGAATCCACACAAGATCGAGGAAATACTATTGTATGAATCAAAAGTGACTTTTAGATAGGCGTATGCGCCAAAATGGTCATTAGAGAAGGCGAAACTGTCAATGGCAAACGATATTGGTGGATGTTGGTTTATTATGTCTGCCCAAAAATCCATGAAAAATTTTGGAAGATTACAGGTTTCAACAAGATGGTGCACCATGCAGCACTGCAAATAAATCAATACAGTTTCTGCAGCAAAAATCCTCTAGACGTGTGATATAAAAAGGGGCGACATTGACTGGCCAACTAGATGTCCAAATATGACCCCTCCGGACTTATTTTTGTGGCCAACTTATTTAAGGCCAACAAGCCTTAGACCATTGATGAGCTCAAGGCAAACATACAAGAAAAATTATGGAAAATGCAGCAAGACATTTCGCCGTAGCTAATAGAAGCATCTATTTGATTGGTGATGTATTCAAAAAGCATTCCAAATGAATTGAAAAGAACCAATATAATAAAAAAAATAACACACACATGGAAATCGATTGTTTTATAAACTATTTAGTATTCACATACCGACATAATAAATGGCGCACCCTGTATATAGATGCAGTTAATTTTTGCTTAAAGAGATATAGTTTTCAATATATGTCAAATTTTCCAAAAACGAGGGATCACGAAATAGCGGAATCTTCAAAGATAGGATATAAAAGTGACAATTGATAGTAGAGACACGAAATCATTGATTTCATAAACTCTTCAAATAAATTTTACCAACAAAGGGTTAAAAAAGTAACAACTGCAAGAATAAAAGTACAACTATCAAAATAATCAACAGTTAAACATAGAAAATGCTGACTATTGAGCAAGTAACAACCAAACAAAACTTTAACTTAATAAATAAGAGAATAACAACATAAATAAGGAACTATAATAAAAAAACTAGAGAAACTAACATGGAAACCTGCTCCTAATACCTTTAAGTTCATAACTATTGAATGTTCGGTCATACTTGTAACAGCCTATCAGCCATTCAGCCAGCTCAAACAACCACAACAATATTCTGAAGGTAAAGAAGTAGAAATAAACTGCATGTTTGTTAAATTAATGCAACAACAGTAACAAATACCCAAAGGCTGCCTTAAATAAAATAGCCATAGTACGTCGTAGTACAACACAATAACAACAATAAAAAGAAAGAAGAAACATACACTAGCATTTAGAATCTTAATCATAGAACTATGTGGGCTGCACCCAACTAAACTGATCAATGCCACTGCTGTATCTAACTAAACACAGTAAATGTATTACCAACTATCACTTGCAACAGCAAAAAAAAATATCAAACACTACCACCATCACTCGCTCTACGACTAGTCACTGCTGCCTTTTGAGAATATTTATTATTTTTTTTTATTTTCAAAAACAAAATTTCTTTTGTAACACCACCACTTCACCATCATCAGTAATATTATGTAGTGGTAAAAGAATCCTGTTAATAATGTACATAAGGCCTCTATTAAGGTTGCGTGGCAGGTTCTTTTTTCATTTCTTGGCTCGTTGTTGTTTTTTGATTGTTCTTATATTATAAAATGCATGTATGTTCAATGCATTCACAACTGTTTTTACTTCCATTTAAACGTCGCCACACTCTCTTTGCCAAGGTCTTTTTATAACTTGCGCCACAATATTAGTACTTTTGGTATTATGAGTTTGGAATTACTTTGGTTGCATTCAAGTAAACAATAAATGGAAATTGAAATTTATTTTATTTTTAATTTTATTCATCAAGCTGGATTATTATTTAAATTCCAAAAAAATAATTCAACTTTTCCTATTCAAACAATTAGAGAAATTTTTCCTTAAAAAAATGATAAGCTATTCTACAAGAATTTCTACTGACTGCAACCTATCGGATTCCATTTTCTATTTCACATTTACATGGCGATGTCAACAGTGAAAAAAATTGTCTCCTTGTGACATATCACAGAACTAACATTTTCCTGGGTTAAGTATGTATGAGACAATTTTTTTGTAAAGGCACCAGTCCTATGACGGATAGTTACAAGTCTGTGGGCGTTGTACTGTTACACTGAAGTTTGCGAGATACACAGCGAGGGCAACAACAATTTAAAAAAAATAATATATATGAGTTTTCTGTCTCTCATACATATCGCAACGTCCTCCTTAGGTGTTCCCTTAGCACTTAACCCCACCGAATTAAAATAATATAACAGGGATATGAACTAAATAGCTTTTACAATTTTGCCAACTCTTCATCCGATGGAGGACAACAACTGTTCTCAGATTTATCATCTTTAGCAATAATAGTATTGCCATATCCCCTTTCCAAAGAAAGCAAAACATCAATTAGTAGGAAGAACTTCCTGGCTATTGTTTCCCTTTTCTAAAAAAGTACACAGGACAGGTGTCTGAACATCGTCAAATGATCTCCACGGATTTGGTGGATCAGCGAAGCGAGTATTCAAATCCAAAACTGGTTTTTAAAAAATCAACCCGTTTAGGATCTTTTCTAAATTCGAATAAATCGAAACCCCGGTTTTTGGTGTCGGTTAACCGATTTTTTTAAATTTTAACACAAATTTCCTACTATTTTAACAAGCGTTGCCAAACGGGAAACTAAACAAATGACATTAAAGTCAGTAATAATAGTTACTAACACTGAATCACATTATAAAATCATTTTTTCGGGTCACGTTAGCTTTTTGTGCTACAAGGAGAAGGGCAAGTCTTTCCTGAAAATTGTTGCACAATGTAATTAATAGTTGTTAGCATGCAAAGGTTTGTAAATATATCACTTTTTTAACTTACAAGCGAAATTATTTAGTTGGAAAACTTTGAAAATTTCGAATTTGAAAAAAAAGAAAATTCTCTAGAACTAGAACTAAGACATCATATTGGAGGCATCTCACAAAAAGTATTATTTTGCGTGTTGGGTATATTCATAAAATTTTCTACTTTAAATGTAAAACTTTTGGATTTACTGTAATATTATGAAACCTTGTTTTGAGTGCTATGAAGGACGATAAACGATAATCAAATACACTCATTTCTTGTCAAACTATGGATTTCCCTAGAATGTTTTTAAAAAATTTCTTTAGAGGTTAATTTTATAAAAAAATAATACAGGGTGGAGCAAAAATAACCTTCCGATGTTTTTTGGCTGTAATTTAAAAAAAAATGAAAAACTTTGATTCTTCTTGTGGACTATTTTTATTTGGTCTTTTAATTTTTTTTACATCAAGTCGAGAATATGATGTCATGTAAATGGCCGCCGCCACAGTTGATTGTCATTTGAGCCCTTTTTATGGCATTTTCCATCACTTTGGCCAAAACTTCCGGCGATAGGTCCTCACATTCTTGACGGATATTGTCTTTAGGAGCTGCAAGAGTCTGAGGCTTGTTGACATAAACCCGCGACTTCAAAAAGCCCCACAAAAAGAAGTCTGGAGCGGTCAAATCAGGCGATCTTGCTGGTCAAATCGCCAAAACGGGAGATTAGGCATCCTTCAGCCTATCGGTTGTGGCGTTGCACCGTCCTGTTGGAACCACATGTTTTCCAATCCCAATTCATCAAGTTGCGGCAAAAAGAACTCGTTGATCATTGCTCTGTAGCGCTCACCATTCACAGTAACCGTTAGGCCCGCGACGTCTTCGAAGAAAAAAGGTCCGATGACTCCTCCAGCGAAAACAGCACACCATATAGTGACTTTGAGCGGGTGTAATGGCTCTTCGTGGGTTACACGCGGATTTTCAGTGCCCCATAAGCGTAAATTTTGCTTATTTACGTACCCGCTAAGATGGAAATGGGCCTCATCACTCATGATTATTTTTGATGAAAAATCATCTTCATTATTGCTCAAATAAACATTGTTTATTAACGTGTATTTCGCATGTGTTTACTACACAAATGTCAAAACAGAACTGACATTAGGGGCCAATCGCCACCTTGTACTTATTTGTGAATTTTATAACCTTTTTGAATATACATCTGTGTTCTAAAAATTACTATTAATAAATAATTTAACCTGCATGGATGAAACATCATTTACGATTTATTTGTTTTCTTTATTTGTCCTCGTTTTTTTATATTTGCTCTGGCGATATACATATGTTATATTTGTTGAGAGATTTAAAAAAACAGGCTTTTGAGCTTTTCGTAATATATTTACCAATATTTTAACATAATAGTAAAAATAAAGCCCAACATTAAGTTGGCTTTTAAATATTCAGCATAAATTCCGCAATTTTAAACCTAAGACAATTGGAAATCAATATGTGTTTATTTCTTAACCGAATTTTACATAGGTTCAAAACCTCACACATTCATATTATAATGACACAATTTCCCCCTTATATCGATTTTTATATGCAATTTACAGCGTCAAATGCATTCTGTAACGCGAATTTCCTACAATTCTGAAGTTTAGTAAAACCAATTAACCTGGTAATACGCGGAAAGGGTATATTAAAAATTTATAATCACGTTTGGAGATTGTATTTATATTCACCTATACTCACCACTCATATTTATCACTTAAATTCACACAATAACCACGAAAAAAAAAATTTATTTAAATACTTTTTTACATGATCCAAAAACTCGGCTGTTTGGTCCTCTACGAAACACTAGCAAACACTTTGAATATAATCTTTATTCAGTATGTTCCCTTACCAAATCGATGAAATTAAAACATCTCAGGTAGAGTCAAAAATCGCACCATCATTTTGACGTATTTACCAGCTGCGGATTCTTAAAGAATTTATGTAATATTTTATTTTTCGCGCGGCGTTTTATGTGTAACTTACATAAAACGCCGCGGAAAAAACGTTTAGTTTTTTTCCATTTTTGTATTTTTCTTTGTTTATTATTTCGATATTTCATACTTAGGATAATTATCCAAAGTAAAAATATTGGTGAGTTATTATGGTTAAGTTTTCCTTCGGATAAATATTTCGTATTAGTTACCCATGGTAAAGCTAAATTTAACTGCATGATAAATGTTATTGGGGCTTAATAAGCTTTAAGAAATAAATTTGGAAAAACCTTAATAAAAAACCTTGATTTGTTTGCATTTATCAATTTTTTTAGCTGATGGGCGGCTACTATCCGGTGTGGTATATCTCTCATTTGTCATCAGATTTTTAAAATTAAAAATTTTCAGATCCAATATAGCTCACGATTTTGAAAAGTTTTAAGTATTGCTTTAAAATTGATACCATATTCGCATTGAGCGACTAAAAAAACTCTTGCGTTACAATTTTCAAACAGAGTCCGCCACTCTCATGTTATGTTTTATGTGTCTCCGAAAGTAGCAACCCAACTCGTATAAGAGATAACACCTAACATAAGTATATATAAGTGCTTTTTGTTATTATTTATTTTTTGCGTTGTGTTAACAAAAAGCGATTAAGTAATAGAAGTCTGGCACGCCGATTTTATAATTGAATCAAGTATAATTTGGATCATTTTCTGGAAAGCGATTAAAATTCCGGGAAAGACCCTGATCCTTATCTTATAGTCAGGGCACAAAATATCGAGAGCAATCTAAATTAAATGACGCACAAATGGGGAGATATTTTATATGAGGACTAGGTACAAAAGTTGTGAGATTGTAAGGCATGATTTGTGGTGTGTTTTGATGTATCTTTAAAATGAAACGACATATTCAATATTTTTTATATCTTTATTGAACTCTTACAATTTTTTCATGAATGTTTGAATATATGTAATATTAGTCAAGTGGGAGTCGTCATTTTTGATGATCATTTAGAGTTTTTTCCCGCATTTACCATCTGGGGAGAAGTCGCGCGAAAAGTTTTCGCAATCTTGTCGGATATTCTTTTTGAGAGCTTCCAGAGTCTGAGGCTTGTTCATATAGACCCGCGATATCAAAAAACACAAAGAAAAAGTGTGCATTGGTTAAATCGGGTGATCTTGATGGGCACTGCAAATCACCAAAACGGGAGATTATGCGATCCGAAAACGAATTTTTCAAAATATCGGTTATGCCTCGAGCTATGTGTACATTTGGGCCGTCGATAGAAAATACATGTCATCCAGTACCTATTTATTATTGTGTGGCTATAAAAACTCATTGATTATGGTTATATATCGCTCACCAGTCACCAGTAACCATAATCGTTGAAAATGGGCCTGACAAATTATTCCGAACAAAAAAGTCACGATTATTTCTCGATCGAGAGAAGTATATAATTTTATGTCTTCTCGACGTACATATGTAAGAGCCAATTTACACGGTGATTTTTGCATGAAATTGTTGCCTGCGATTCTTGTTTGGTAGCCAACAGTATAGAGAGCGGGGTAACAAAATGAGCACAGTTTTCGTTTTTCGTGCTAGTTTTGATATTTCTCTTTGCACACATCTGTATTCTTCTTTTATTGCTTCATTCACATTCGGGTTTAGAAAGAAAAGAAAAATGTGGAGCAAAATATCACTGAATAAATAGACATGACTTTAGTAAGCAACTTTAAAAGTGAATTGATAAAAAAGTATGTGATAATTTTCATTGTACAAATTGGCTCTGAGCAAAACTGACAGTTGCAAAAGTCATAACATCTTCCTATAGTTTAATAGATTTTGTAGGTTTTGGCTGACTATAGTTTTCATTGGATTTTCGTATATTAGTCTTTGTTTTTCAAACAGTAACTTTTTGATGGGTATTTTAAGATTAGGTAAATCCTAATATAACAAATCCACTTTATTATGGTTTTTATTGCTGTTATTTTTATAGCAGCAACAACAATTTTATATTTCTTAAAATATCACTTTACTTCCTAGACCAATTTGTTGAAAAGACAACAACACAAAAGTGACACACCACATCACATCAAGCATTCTGACAAGAAAGTTATTCCACGTGTTAGGTGTAAAAGACAAACAAAATATAATTTTTATAGATCGATCTCCATTTTTGTATCGCTGCTCAGAGATTATTGTAAACATATTCACACAAGGAAATTTTTTAAAATATACATCACAAAATAAGTTAATATGTTATATTAATTTATGAAAAGATTTATAATTTTTACGAAACTTGTGTGTCATTTTTTTCCTAAATTATTAAGTACAATAATATGGATATCTGAACGGATTTTTCGGTACAACTATTAAAAATTATAAAACGAATAAAGTAAAAATAGCATGCAAACAAACACAACAATATTACATAATTTTTAATTTATAAGCACAGTAAGTTGTTCAGGTTTTAGGTAAATAAACTGTAAAAACAATTTACTATGATTTAAAGTGAAGACTTTAAAAATTGTTCAAAATTGCACTTTATAAAATACCATCCATTTAAGTCCATATTTTTTAATATCTATAGTATAGTAGTTCAAAATTGCACTTTATAAAATACCATCCATTTAAGTCCATATTTTTTAATATCTATAGTATAGTAGTTCAAAATTGCACTTTATAAAATACCATCCATTTAAGTCCATATTTTTTAAGATCTATAGTACTTAAGGTGTTTCTAGAATATAAAACGTTTAATCTTATGATTAGGCAAAATCGTGCAAAAAACGTATTTATTCCCAGCTTTAACATTCTCAGAGAAAAAACATGTAGGTTTATGCAAAGTATCACTTGATAAGGGGATAAAAAAAAACGTTATATAATATATTCCAGTGTATAAATACCTTTATAATTGAAGCACCCAATGCAACAACCGGATAACTCCACTTTTTTGCGAAATCGCTTTTTTAATGCAGAAAAAACCAAAAAAAAAATCTGCGTCGTTCGGTGCACAAAAAAAAAAAAAGTGGAGTTATCTTGTTGTTGCACTGGGTGCTTCAGTTGTTTCCTTGTCACCAGAATGCGTTTGCCTGTATGATGTAAATACTAACACAGCAAATACGTCTATAACAGGTGTTGGGCAATAAGAGTTTACAAAATAAAATTGTTTTAAAGTCAAAATATTTGAACTTCTTCCTTTTATTTTTTTAACATTATTTTTAAATAAACTTTACTTGTTAGCCTCCAGTAAAGATCGATAAACGATTTTTTTTTATAAAATAAACCTTTGGGGATTAAATAGGCAAAACACTTTAGTTTTTTATCTATTCAAATATTAAAAAAAAAATCATGGAAATACATGATAACTGCTAACTTACACTTTGATAAAAATATATAAGAAATTTTGTCATTTGAATTGTAGGTATTGATAATGTTTTAACATTAGATGTGAAACGAATTCAAATTTTACCAACTAAATTCAAAACGATCATTTATTGAGTGAATTTATTTCATGTTTAGCCCCGTGCGGTTTCTTTTCTAAGGAATTAACAATTCGTTCTATCAAATATAATGCATTAATTCATTGACAGAAGCGTTAAATTTTTATATATCGATCAAGTTAAAGAATTTGTTTAATTTATAAACCGTAAAATTTCACTCAAAGGTTTAATGATTTAAAATCAAATTTTTACCGTTCAGTTTGCAGATGAAGTTTTCGTGCACACTGAATTGTAGGCAAACTGAAATAATTATTTTTTCCTGTTCAATTTATAAGTATTGAACGGGATTGCCAGCGAATTTATAAATTTGATAAAAATAATTATTACAATTGAATTATTTATTTACTTATTTTGTTTCTGAATATGTTCAATTGAATTGAATTTGTTTAAAAAATTAAGACTTTCACTTTAGATAAAAATCTAATTACATTTATTGGAAATTCATTCAAACAGGAATTAATAGTTTTTTTTTGGTTCACACAAGAGCAAAAACAGACCAAATGAAAGATTCCCGAATAGCTATAAATTCATAATATTTTTTAAGCATAGTGTATATTTCTTACATTCGTATATACTTACAATAATCCAACATGTGAAGCTTTTAAAGCTATTACTTGAAAATACGTATATATACATTTATACATATACACTCAGAATATTATGTAGTTAACTGTTTGTAGTTGAATAAATAAGTTTTCCGTTCCATTTAAAAATAAAGGGACATACATTTATTTTTCAAAGAAATATCTATATTAACTTTTTATACATTTATTCGAAATAATTTACTATCATTTACCATTTTTTTTCAGTTTCATTTATTTTTTTCATTTGTTTAAAATTTAATAAAAATTTACCCACAAAACGGAAACTTGTGGTTTATTTGTGCCCGTAACAGTTATTATAAATATAAATTTTGTTTGCTGTTTGTTTTAAAAAATATTCAAAAAATTTAAATTTGTTTTTTTTATTTAAATTGGTTGTATATATACAAAATTTTTCAATACAAATTACAAAAACTTCATAAACACACATACATACACATTTACATTCACACAAAAAGTGTTTATAGCTTTATATGCATACATACATTTTGTATTGTACGAGTATATTAAAAAAAAACAAAAAATACAAAAACGGAAATAATTTAAAATAAATGAAAAAAACATTTATTTTTTAAGGATTGGTAGGTAAAATGTTGACATTTATTTTAACTGATTATATCATTTGTTTCTTACGGATGTGTCAGTTGATTAATCAACATTTAAAAATAAATAACAAATGGCATTTAATTTAAATGAAAATTAAGTAGACCGGTTTTTAAATGAAATATCATTGCTTTTAAATGATATTTTCAGTTATTTTAACTTACAAACTTTTTTAAGTGTATACATATATAAAATTGTTTTTATATTTTTATAGCCAAATAAATATGTATTGTATTTTAGAAAAGTTGTGACGACTACTTTTCTAATACTCCCAAACATTCTTTTATGAATGGTTGACATATCCCAGCAACATTTTTATATAATTTGGAATGTGAAAAAAGATAAATATGAGTTCCTCGTTTTGTATGTACGTTACCGAAAAAAGATTCTGGAATTCCAAAATCTATATAAATTATTGATCCTTATGAGTCAATAGTAATGTCCAACTTTCGGCAGTACGCAACATCGCCCAAAGAAAATTTTTTGCCGACCCGAACACTGACAAAAAGTACGTATTACTTCAAGGATTGCCAAGCGATGCATTATGGATGATTTTCTGATCATTTAGGAGTATATTATGTTCATACTGGTATCACACATGGTGCTCTTAAACTGAAAATAAAAAAAAAATTGTTGTCAAAAAGCAAAATTAAACACTTGCATTGAATAATTCTTTAAAGTAAGGCAAAAAGGTCTTAAGTCAGAAACTGTAGTTATACAGGTTGGTTGAAAAGTTCCTGCGCTCACCAAAAGATGGCACTGCTAACTCCAAACTTTTTTTTTCTCAAGTTGGTATAACCGTCCTGAGAACACATGCAAAGTTGCAAGTCATTCTGTCAATTCTTTCTTTGTTTACAAGCCATTTGAAGTTGACGTGTCATTGATTTTTTTTAATATGGAAAAAATTTAATATCGTGCATTCATTAGATTATTTGTTTTGAAGGGGTTAAAAGCAAAGGAAATTTATAAACAATTGTTAGAAGTGTATAAGGAGTCCTCACCTTCAAAACGCACCGTTGAATTTTGGGCTGGTGAATTTAAACGTAGTCGTACCAGCCTTAAAGACGATCCACGCGAAGGACGACCAAAAACTGCAACCACAGCAGAAATCATAGAGCAGGTACATAATGTGGTTAGTGAAGATCCAAGTTTGACTAAGCGTGAAATTGCTAATACCATAGGCATCTCAGACGAATGTGTACTCCATATTTTACATGAAGAATTACGTATGAAAAAACTGTTTGGAAAGTTAGTGCCGCACACATTAACAATTCAAAAAAACTGGATCGAAAACAAATTTCTCAGCGTAATTTGGAGCGTTTTAAGCCGAATAA
Organism: Eustalomyia histrio; assembly: GCA_949748255.1. Taxonomy (NCBI): domain Eukaryota; kingdom Metazoa; phylum Arthropoda; class Insecta; order Diptera; family Anthomyiidae; genus Eustalomyia; species Eustalomyia histrio. Next base: position 127,054,224 of record OX456523.1, read on the forward strand.
AACCGACTTCTTGCGTCGTTTTATAACTATGGATGAGACTTGGATCTACCACCATGATCCTAAATTGAAACAAGAACGTTTACAATGGACTGAAGCTGGTTGTTCAGCTCCAAAGCAGGTGAAGTTACAACGATCAGCAAAGAAGGTTATGACATTAGTTTTTTGGGATGCAAAAGGAATTTTGCAGCCTTTTGGATCAGCTGGATGAAAAAATTCGTGAGAAAAGACCTGGTTAAAAGAAGAAAAAAATCATTTTTTATCAAGACAATGCTCACAAAAGTGTTTTGACGATGGCTAAATTCAAAGAATTAAAGTACGAATTGCTTGAACATCCACCGTATTCACCAGATTTGGCTCCCAGTAACTACTATCTCTTCAGAAATCTCAAACATTTCCTTCGTGGAAAGCATTTTTCGTCGAATGAAAAGGCCATAGCAGCCGTAGACGGTTATTTTGCAGAGCTTCCGGAAAACCATTATAAGGATGGGATAAAATTATTGGAAGATCATTGGAACAAGTGTATTGAGCTTCTAGGAGATTATATTGTATAAAAAAATATATTTCGTAACAAAAACAGTATTCTTTCATTTCGAGCGCAGGAACTTTTCAACCAACCTGTAAGTTGGAAATAGAACATTATTATAAAATAAAAAGTAGGAATTAATTAATTCAATTATTCAAAAGCTTGAAAAGTTATTATGATAAACAATAAAAATAATTTAATTATTATAAAACTAATAAAACAAAAAATAAAAACTTTATTTCTCTCTTCTTCATCTACCAAATCTGGATCATCATTTACGGCGGTGTAGGACGTTTGTAAATTTTTACAAAAACTGTAGAACATAGGTGGCACCAAACCTTAAAGAGAGCACAAATTCCTTTTTTTCTATCGGGACCAAAGTTTTATTATTTGTTTGGAGTGGATAATAGCTTAAAATCTTCGGAATGGCTAAATTGTTTTTGTAACTCACAAGGCCATTCTGCTTGTATTGGAGCCATTGTGCACTATGCCAATAGAACTGAGTGCTTAACTCAGTACAACTCAGTCAGACCAAGTTCAAATCTTGGCGAAGGCATTGTTTTTTATAATTTTAATGTTTTATTTTACTTTAAAAATTTTTTATACGTTTTTTAATAAACTAGCTTCCGTATATATTACTTTGTTGGATCTAATCTTATACAATTCGATCTAATTATATTTATTTATTTATTTGCAATACAATAAGCTTTTCAACTTTTTTGACAAGGGTATTCACATTTTGCTGGGACTGGTTACTTGTTTTGCTTTTTATTCTTACGGTAAATCTACTTTTTCTTTAGTTAGTCATTGTCGTCTAGTTTATCCCTTTTATGATGCCATATTTATGATAACTTGAAATAACAGGAAAAGAGGAATAGAAATAAACGCAATAAATTTTATTGAATACCGCTATCTTTATATATAGGGTCAAAATTTCATTTATACATATTTCAGCTTATCTTAGCCGATGTTAGTAAAGTGGTAAATTTTTATTAATCGATTGTTGGAAGATTTCCCTTTACATTCAACTGTCTTAGGAACTTAAAGGAGATTAATATGTATGTCATAGTGTTTGATTTAAAAGTCTTTAAAGCAGCTAAATTGAGGTAAACTAGAGATAAATTTGTTGGATAAATGTAACTGAAACTTTAAAATTGCTTCCAAAGTTTGCAATAGCTGAGACATAGTCAGTTATGTAATCTTTCTACTTTTAAGTCTGATAATCTTTTAGTGTATGTTTAACTCTGCTATTATAAGATATGCTTTGTTGACTACTCTTATTTATCGGAAATATTTTGACAATAATTTTTAAGAATCTCCATTAAAAATTTTAGAGCAAAACAAAATTAATTTTGTACTAGCTTGCACTCAAGACCTTTTGTTGAGTGTCGGCAAGTTACTGAATGTAACCATTTTTTTTTAGAAAACCCGATTTATGATCCATCATCAGTACTACAACATAATGCCACGTTATAAAATACATAAGATTTTTCACTTATAGGGCAATAAGAAAATCTACGTTTGTATTTCAAAAATAATGAATTCCAGATAAGACTCCAACAGGTATTAACCAACATGGCATATGTACGAACATTAAAATATCTCTAAGTATTTGTATGTTTAAACATCTAAAACTCGAGCCATATACTTGCAACAACATCGTCGTATTTGCAGTTAGGAATTTTGTATCTATTATAGCCTCAAGGTTCTATAACAGAGAAATAAAAAAATCTTACATTTTGCGCAAGTGTAGATACATGTAAGTATTTTACAAGTAGGCCCATCACATTCGATATACTGTGATCGTCAAAAGAAAGTGCACACATTAGTTTATAATGTTTACAATAATATTTTAGCTATCTGAAATCTTATTTAATTAAACTTTTTGTGTTTTTTTAATAATATCATTCCTCCTTTCTCAATTTAGAGAAAATCAACAACAATATTGTTATAAAATCCGAAGTTATACCATAAAAACTAAAAATAATATAAATAAATTACACTTTTCTTATGTAACTAAATTTATTTTCTAAATGTTTTGAAAATCTGAATGTTCTGGTACTTAAGATAGAATATTACATAAATGGGAAAACAATTCTTCAAAATTGGTTTAATTATTGACAGAATCCATAATTGTAATATATATATATATATATAAATGGGTAGTGTTTATTAAATCATTAACCTTTCGGTCCCAAACCCTTTCGGTTTTCGAAATATGACGTCATGAAAATTGGCAAAATATCGAAAAAGTGTCCATACAAAGTCGCCCATAACTTCTAAACCATACAACCTAAAAATCTGTTGGTACCATGTTAAAGGTGAAATCCATGCCTTCAAAATGGCGTGCCAAAAGTTTTTTTGTATTAAAAGGTTAAATGTCATTTTTATAAGTTTAATCTTCAAAGACCCATACCTCAATATCCAATTTTTTTAAAATTCTGAAAAAAAATATGGCTAAATTTCAAGGTATGGCAAAATTTAAGTGAGTCTCCATTTGGTTTCTGAGTTATGAAAGAAAATGTGGTCGTAAGCAAATTTTCGTCGACAAGTTTATATGCAAAAGCTTACACACAGCAATATGTATACTAAACATTGTACACACATACACACTCATAGCATGTAAAAGATTTTTCGTATGAAACCGTCAAGATAAATTTGCTTACGACCACCTTAAAATTTTGCCACAAATGTAGAGAGGCCTTAAATTTTAACATATATTTTTTTTAGAATTTTAAAAAAATTGGATTTTGAGATATGGGTCTTTGAAAATTAAACTTAAAAAAATTACCTTAAACCTTTTAACACGAAAAAACTTTTGGGATGCCATTTTGAAAGTAATCTTTTCACCTTTAAAATGGTATCAATAGGTTATATAGTTTAGAACTTATGGGCGACTTTGTATGGACACTTTTTCGATATTTTGACGTTTTGGAAAATTTTCATGAAGTCATATTTCGAAAACTAAAAGGGTTTGGGGTCGAAAGGTTAATGATTTGATAAACACTACACATTTACAATTTTTGTGGCGAATTTCATTAAAATCGGAGATGACAAATCCGAATGCTGTGCGGTTTGACATGGAATGACCCACATGTTAAATACTATTTGATCTGGCAACTCATTCGTGTAGAAACAGCTGTTTAAAAATTCTCTTTAATGATTTTTTTACAATGGAAATTTTCTGGTGTCGTTAAATATTTACATAAGAATGATTTATAGGGACATGAAATTCATAATGACATTGTGAGTGTGTTAGGTGAAAGTGCTCATTCATATGCAATAGTAAAAAATTAGGTTGCTGAATTTAAACGTGGTCGTACAAGCACGAAGTGGACGTCCAAAAACTGTAACAACCGCAGAAATCATAACTATGATATTGTATAAGACGATCGACGAGTAAAAGTGTGTTAAAAGTTAATTCCATAGGCATTTACAATGACCGAGTCCATTTTATTTTGCATGAAGTATTACAAATGAAAAAGCTTTCTGTATAAGTGTCACATTTGTTAACAGTTGATCAAAACGCATTCAAATGAGAATTTGTCAAGCTGGTTTGAATCAACTATACACTTAAAAAAGTTTGTAAGTTAAGATAACTGAAAATATCGTTTAAAAGAAATGATATTTCCTTTAAAAAACCGGTCTACTTAATTTTCATTTAAATTAAATGCCATTTGTTATTTATTTTTAAATGTTGATTAATCAACTGACACATCCGTAAGAAACAAATGATATAATCAGTTAAAATAAATGTCAAAATTTTACCTACCAATCCTTAAAAAATAAATGTTTTTTTTTTCATTTATTTGAAATTATTTCCGTTTTTGTAGTTTTTGTTTTTTTTAATATACTCGTACAATACAAAATGTATGTATGCATATGAAGCTACCCTGTAGGAAATGTCGATAGTGAAACTGTACTGATTCACCATTGACTTTGTCACCAGTACTACTGACTAATTATGCCCCAGCCAACGCTTTCTGCTGTAGACATTAAACATGTGCGTGTCATTGCGAATCTACACAACTATTGACCAGGTGTTGACATTTGAACCAGAGATTCACTAGTACATTTTAGTAATTCTAGTCTACACTTTTGGAACTTTTTGCTTGATTTCCACAGTAGGAAGGAAAGAAGATTAAACAGGTGCATTTATTTTGTTGAATTAGATATTTTATACATAAAAATTTCTTAAAAATTTTAATAAAGTAAAAAAAAAATTGTGCAAATTTAATTTCAAAAAACTGCACAAAATCATTCACAGGCTCCTTAAAATCTTCATCAGGCTCCACAAGATTTCTAGGGTTGCAATTTTCACTAAAAATTGTTGCCTTTATTTTTGTTGTTATTTTTATTTTTATACAAAATTTATTGTTTTTTTTTTCACAAGTTTTTTGTAATTTCTTTTGCTCAATATATATTTTGTTGAAATTTGTATATTTACCTTTTAAATTTATTTTTCTTTATATTTTTATTAAAAACTTTGATTTTGCATGCAGCTATGCACATGTATTTTCAACAAAATAAAACAATAGAAAAATCAAGAACAAGCACAGCTTTGCAGCTTCAAAAAAGGAATGTAAAAAGTATAGACGCTTTGTGGACATGTCACAAAAAAGTCACCCAAAATAGTCAACAAAAGTGGTGACTTATAGACACTTGACCCCGGGCTTCCTACAGGGTATAAACACTTTTTGTGTTAATGTGTTTGTGTATGTATGTGTGTTTATGAAGTTCTTGTAATTTGTATTGAAAAATTTTGTATATATACAAACAAATTGAAATTTTTTGAATATTTTTTTTGGAACAGACAGCAAACAAAATTTAAGTTTGTAATAACTGTTACGGACACAAATAAACTACAAGTTTCCATTTTGTGGGTAAATTTTTTTTAAATTTCAAACAAATGAAAAAAATAAATGAAACTGAACAAAAATGGTAAATGATAGTAAATTATTTCGAATAAATGTATAAAAAAGTTAATATAGATATTTCTTTGAAAAATAAATGTGTGTTCCTTTATTTTTAAATGGAACGGAAAACTTTTTTATTTAACTACAAACAGTTAACTACATAATATTCTGAGTGTAGAAAAAAAAACTTATTTGTCGATCTCTAATTTTTTTGTGTTTGTCCCCGCCAATAATCATATATATACTTTAAATGCATTTTAGGTTGGATATTTCTTCATGTTTGGAACAATGGGTCGTTTTTCAACCTCATTTAATAACTTTGGACTATCATATTATATTTCAGCTTTGTTGTTTTTTTGCTATTTAAATTACTAGAAGGAATTTCATTACTATAAAAGCCTAAAACGTTGAATTAAATATAATTTTAAAAGGCAAAAATATTATTGCAAACATAATATACTAACGTGTACACTTTCTTTTGATGCTCACAGTATCTACGTGTTGCAAATGCATTGAGTTTTCTAAGCAAACTAATGCATAACTAGCTATGCAACTTTAGGATCGCATCAATTTAAAGTCGATGCCAAGCAAAGTGCAATGAAGTTGAAGCTAAAGTCAAGTTGTCCCTCCATAAGTACACACCAACACAAGTACTAAATACGAATGAGTGCATTTATACTCAATTAGGGTAAATTTTATATCATGGGTCATTTGGCAACTATTCTCAATTTTACGTTGCTTTATTTATAAAATTTCATTCGCAAATTTTCTTAAAACTTGAACTTGGTAGAAAATTTTTGAGAAAAATTAAGAATCAGTAAATCAATATCTATTAGGATCAAGTACCTATTTATTTAGTAAGAGAATATTTATGGAATAAACAACTAAAATATACGTTATGTAAAAAACGGCCACGTTTTAGCATTATTCAAATAAATACGGAGACTGTGTAGAAACTGAAACACTCATAATAATCCGTGCTAAAAAATACAAAAAAAAATCGTAATTTTTGTTTTGCACAATATAAAAATATTTAATATATATATTACAAAACATTTATATATTACAAATTTCATAAATTTATAAATTTTCGTAAATTATTATTAATACAAATTATGAAAAAAATTATGAAATGAAAATTTTCGTACTTAGTTGATGATAAAAACTTTCTTAAATTTACAAATTTGCGACATAATAAAACAAAATTTTGCATCCCAGTGGGCTATTTGGTAGCCCCAGCACTACCAAATAGCCCAAAGCAAACACTATATTGGTTGTATAATTTCAACTAATTGAGAATTATACAAAGAACAATATTGTCTTTGTTTAAACCAGCTATCTTTATAGAACAATGTTATGGCAATCTTGGTAATTTACATAGAGACAACCTTTGGTTGCCATAGCTATGTATATTTTACTTTCCAAAATAGGAAAGTTTTTTACTCCGTACAATGAGTAAATTCATTTGTATTTTATTCAATTTTAATTTATAAAAATTAAAATTGCTTTTTTTGACCTTTCAATATTGCAATTAACATTATTCTATTAATGTTTTTGGTCATTAAAACACTATTTTTCTTTATCGGGATATTCTCCAAATAAATACTTCATAGAGTTTTATTAGCCAAAACATTGATCTATTACTTTCAAGAATGAGATGACGCGTTTCGGTTTAAACAAAGACAATATTGTTCTTTGTATAATTCTCAATTAGTTGAAATTATACAACCAATATAGTGTTTGCTTTGGAACCTTAAAGTTATCTTTTTACTTTCTAAAGAGATCTGAAGATGGGGACCTAGAAAATCCCCGAAACGCGTCATCTCATTCTTGAAAGTAATAGATCAATGTTTTGGCTAATAAAACTCTATGAAGTATTTATTTGGAGAATATCCCGATAAAGAAAAATAGTGTTTTAATGACCAAAAACATGAATAGAATAATGTTAATTGCAATATTGAAAGGTCAAAAAAAGCAATTTTAATTTTTATAAATTAAAATTGAATAAAATACAAATATTTTTTGTATTTTTATAAAATTTCGTAAAATATACAAAATGTCATGTGTATATATTACAAAATTTTTCTTAATGTCAAAATAACCAAATCTTCCTTAAAATGAACCACAGTACTTGTGTATCATACCTATGGATTATTATTAGTGTTGAACAGTGTGATTGAAATTAGGTACCGCAGTGTAGAGGGGAAGGGTTCCTAAAATAAGATGGAAGTTATTATAAGTGCCTTTCTAATGTTCATGCGAACATGTAAGATTTTTTCTTATTTCTTTTCACCATAATGGACACACAGTATTAGCTTGTCCATTCTATATCAACTTGTTGTACAACAACACACAACAGATCATTGTCAAAATGCAACTGACGCTGATGAGGATCAACATCAATATCAGCTTAACCATCTGGTGTTTTTACAAGTATTCCAGAAAACCAATAGCATTAACCTAACCCTGTATATTAGGGTGACAATAAAATGTATATGAATAAATATTTTCTCTGAATTTGAATGCACATACTACAAGGAAGGTATTCCCGGTGTCACCCAGCGATTTTGCTGAAATTTGTACATGTGATAGGGAAAGGAAAATTAATGAATACTTAATTTTTGTGCCACTCAATCCCAGGTCTACGGGGAAGAAGGAGTTAAAAATACAGATTTGTTTGTACGGAAACAAGTAACATAATAATAAAGTGCTCTATAAGAAAAAAATTTAGTACCCATATTTATAATTCAAAAATATATAAAGCATTTTGGGGAAAGTCGGCTAAAAACTAAATTTGCAGGAATGTTGAAAAGCCTAAAATTCTGTTATAATTTATGGCATACAACATACAGTGTTGTGCAAAATATATGCAACAAAATCCGTATATAACTCCAAATAAATTTTATACATTTGATTATTTCAAAAAATTATTTTTATGTAAGTTTGTAAATGATTATCGTAGAAAATAAAGGACCATTTAATTTTCCAATATTAGCATTACTTAAAAACAAAAATAACAAAGATGTTAATATCCTAGAAAAGTACGTTCAAAACAAAAGCAACAAATTTTAATATGATGCAAATAACAAAAAATTCTTGAAAATAAAGGTACATGTCCAAAGTATAATCTTCTTAATAGCGTTAAATATTCTTTGCATGAGTTTTAAAATTTAGTTTCCAAATGTTCTTTGTACTGCTTGGTCCACTAAGGATGTGTAGGGATAAATATTGCCAAGCTTTTAAGTCTTTTAAATAATTTAGGATCTAAAATGGGGAGAAAAGCAAGCATCCATTGCCAAAAAGTATTGTATAATATAAATAGATGCCCTGCGGGAAAAGACCTATCCCAGGACACGTCACATGACCGGTTTATTGTGATAGATTTCGGTCGCGGGACCGATCATTTTAACATGGGCTTGTCCTAGGAGGGGGTCAATTGCCCTCTGTGACATGTCACGGGACTGGTCTAAAAAGACAAGTCGTGACTTTTAAACCGGTAACGTGATTGGTACTTTAGGAACCGGTGCTCTTTTAACCTATCTCGTGATATGTTTTTTCGGAACCGGTTCAGTTTTCACCTATCCCGGGACAGGTTCCAATTTCCAACAAGTATACGTAAAGCATTTCGGATGACGAACACACTTTCACGAATAATTACTGCGTGTTGTTTGAAAAATATGTTCCTTTTTTCAAAAAAACCATTCGCAACTTCTAGTGAGAATGTCCCTGATACCTAATTTTGAATGTGCACGTTAATACAATATGGAGACGTGCAATAGAAAACAATTTAAAAAGTTACAGGCCAGCCAAAAAATTGTTGTTGACAAAAAAACAAATCCAAAAAACTTATGACTCCAAAGCCGTGTTTTTTAACTTTAAGCGGCCCATAGACTATCAAGCATGCTTATCGGCTGTATGAATTTGATCGTGTAATGTCGTGTTTGACCGATTGACGAGCATGTTGGACAAAAACAAAATCTTGCTTGTGAGTAGAATATAAATTTTTTTTTTGCAAGTCATCTAAATTATAATTTTAAATCAATTTTATATATTGCTTTAAGTAAATACAAAAATTAAAATTCTACAATTCAAAAAAAAAATCATATTAATTTCTGTCACGATTTGAGTTTTCTCAAAAATTGCATTAAAAAGTGTTTCCAATTATTCGACCCTGCCGGTTAACCGGTTATGGCATCATTCAAAAAATGACGAAAACTGTTTAATCAATTATTCGGGTCTATTGATCGGAAAAAATTGCGATTAATCGATTAATCGTTAAATGCAAAATAAAATTAGTTAGATCCTTCACCAGTAAGAAGACGAGCACTCTGTAAGCCCTTAAATCTTAAACAGAAAAATGCAGTGTACACAGTATTTTACATCAGATAAATTATTGTAGAAAATTTTCAAAATAAAACAGAGCTGTCCTAAAACACTATTCAATAAATAGTTATTAAAAATATTGGGTTGTATTATATTATTCTTTTAAATTGAGTTTGAGATCTTTTTACAAAAATAATGATTATTTATTTTTTCTTCCAATATTTCGTCTCCACATGGGTGACTTCTTCAGGGAAATAAAAAGAAAAAATAAATAATAATTTCTTGGTAAAAAGATCTCAAACTCAATTTAAAAGAATAATATAATATAATATTGAAGATCGAATAAAAGAAAATAAATTTAAATATTGGGTTGTTTTTGCGAAATTTACAAAGTTTGACAGAACTGTCGCTGCCACTTTAATTTTAAGGTTTGGGCTTAAAAGTTAAAGAGGTTTTCTATTAAAAAAGTTCAGAAATCCCCGGTGTCTATAAAACTTTTGAATACGCATATTCCTGTCAGGTGCTCCTTTTTTTGGGTATTACTTAAGACTTTCTCCCCTAAAAAAATTTTGACAAATCAACTTTTTCAGTTCTTAAAAATTTTGTTATTTCCAATTGAAAACAATTTTAATATTTTGTTTTGGCTCTGATTTCATAATAATATTAAATTATAACTGTATATGAAATGTAAATATAAAAAGAACAATGTAAATATAAATATAAATACAAAATACTTAACCACGTGTTTGATTTATTGGAACAAAATATGCATTTTAAAATATTTTGTTTAAAATCTACATATTCTGGAGATTTTAGCTTTTATAATATATTATAAGGTTGAAATAGCTGTAGAGTTTAAGAATTTTTGAGAGTGAGGTATTATTTCTCAAACCCTGTGCCCAGGTTTTATAAGACGATTATCTTTTATCGTCCACTTTCAAAATTAAATATCTACCAAATTACATTAAAATTGTAAACTCTTGTTATAAATTTGATAAACGACAGTAATTTTCAATTTTAAAATTATTCCAAAAGTAACCAGATATTCCTAGAAACGCTTCTGGTGCAACTTCTAGTTAGTTATATTGTATCTTATCATTTAAGTTAAGCTAAACGGCTTCTGGTTCCATGGAATTTGTTCTAACAGAGTATGTTGTAGAATAAAATTGGTTGGGAACCAATTGGGAGTTAAAATATTAATTTTATGTTATGATATCGAAAACAAATGCAACCTTGTCTTGAAATACATGAAAATATAATTTAAATGATTTAGAATTTTTTGAGGAATTAGAACAAAAATGCATAGTTTTCTATTATATTTCCTAAAGACTACACAGCACTTGCTTTGAATTGGTTGATTAAAAATGCTAAAAATTTGTATTAAGAAATGCTATTAAAAAATTCAATTAATTTTATGGTAAAAATAAATTTAAATATGTTTATATATATACTACTAGAAAAAATGTAACGTGAGTCACGTAGCGTGCATCGCAAAGGGTCACGGCTTTTGATTAAAAACGATAAAAAATTTTCGTTTCAAATAAGTTATTTTAGAATTCTCTTATATTCATCTAGTTTTTAGGTGATTAATTGTTTCGCAACAAATAGCTGTAAAAAAATTAAGTTTTATGCCATTCGAAAGTACGCTTAAATTCGACTAAACACTATGTTAAAGTTAAAAGAGATACCTTTTAAAACACCAAGAAATTTATATATTTTAATCCAAAAACGCGTACGAATGAAGCGTTCCTCAAGCAGGATTTGCCTATATGATATGATAATTTTTTTCTTTTGTTTTGCCCACATTAAAATGGAGAACACCATTGCTTAACTTTAATTTTTTTAAACGGTTAGTCTAAGTTATTATTTATTGTTATACTTATAACATAATAAATTATAAAACGAAACTTGTGGTTGCAAATGATTATATTCTGAAATAAAATACTTTATTTATGTTTATGGAATTTTTTGTATGCATTTGGTGAATAAACTTTTAATTTCCTTATACCACCCATACAAAATGATTAAAAATTTAAGCGTTCTTATACATAACATATGCAGCGGAGCATAGTTGTGAATGTCTTGTAGTGGTGTAATCAAGTAGGCCTTTTAAATGCTACCCAATTTTTTTTTTCAAGTACAAATTTGTTCAAAAATCCACATTTTACCCCGCCCTTAACTTCTTAAACGTGAGACTGGGCTGCTACAAAAGAGAGTTCACTAATTTTCTTTTTTTTCACATATTCATTTTTCTGTAAGTCATGAAGTGGATACCCATTTTGGATAATATATCTAACTGCACAAGTGTCAACTTTGAGGTTAAAGATTCGGAACAAATAAAAAATATATTTTGATTACGTATTGTGACACATAATTTTTAATAAAATTTAGTGAATAACAAAATATCGCCCAATCATTTCTCTAGATATTGTAAAAAATTAGGAGAAAATTAAGATTTTCCTTAATTTAGCTAAATTGAAAAATCTGAGATATCTCTTAAATTCTTATGTTCATATATTTGTGTTTAACATGCTAAATTTTAATGGAATCATTGTGTCTTAAAACATAAATATGTATGAAAAAATCCGAAGCATGGACCTGCAGGCTTAGAGATTAGATTTCCCTTAAATATTTATTATATCAATTTTAGACCAAGTGGCTCAACATTCTTCCCAGGGATCTGCGTAAATCTAAACTTGTATTGCCACCCTACTGTGTAACATATAGTTGGAGTTTGTTTGCTTTGCTTTGATGCCGGTGTACTATTTGAAACTAGTTCTCTCGCTATTCCTGTGCTAATATATTTAAGCTCTTAGGAATGATTCTTTTACTTTTGATAATATTGTGAATGTTTTGTGTTGTTCCATAGATCTGCTGCGTTTTTTATTATTTTCTTTTATTTTCTACATTTTAAGGAAATTGTTTACACAACAACACTACAAAAGAACATTTTTAAACTTGTTCCCTTCAAGCTAATCTATTACAACAATAACTGTGGCTTTGATATTTAAATTGTTTATTTGTATGTTGTTGCAGTATGTTGAATAGCCAGTAGGTAGTTTGGTTATTTACTGAGGTGGTTGTTTGGTTTATAATCAACATACATACATACAGCATTCAAGTATCCCTGTTCTTTGTTTTATGCAACATTATAAATGTTGCATGCAATATTAATGATTTTTTTTTAATTCAGCTAGATAATATACAATTAGCTTATAATATTGTTGTTTTGCTGTTTAATATTTGGTAATTTTACAAAGTTTTATTAAGGTAATATTATAAATACAATTTCGAAAGTTTTTTAAAGTTTTTTTATTTAAATACGTTTACCTTCTTATGCAACAGGCTGACGTGGAAACGTTTAATGTGATATAAGATTGCTTAAAAGAATACTGGTTAGTGTTAAGATGTGCTAACTTTTATACAAGGTATACGACCTGTGTCAAAAGTTTGTGAAAAAAATAACTGACAATGAAATTACACAGTGATGTAACCGACAGATCTTAATGAAACTTGAATATGATGTACAGACACGTAAGCAGGTATTTTTTAAGCGCGGTCAAAAACGACCCAATTTTAAGTTAGTTTTAATTTTAAAAAATAATAGTGGTTCCAATTCGGTTAATCGTTATTCGGTTAATCAGCTAAAATAGGTCTATTAACCGGTTAAATATTTTATTTATTTTTTACTTCTAAAATCTTTATAATATCTTGAACTTTGAAAAAAAAATATGGCAAGAAAAGCTTAGAAAAAAAATTAAATAAAATACAATTAAAGTCTTTAAAAATCAAGTGAAAGGGATTCTTAAGGATTATATAATTTTACCGACTCAAAGCAAGTCTTGTTTTAATTTGAATAAAAAAATTCTTAATCATGCAAATTATATTTTCATGTATTCCAAGACAAGGTTGTATTTATTTTTGATGTCATAATAGGCAATTGATATTTTAACTCTGTAGAAATTCTGCCAAAAAAAATATTATGAAATCGGTTACCAATCAACATATTCTGCTAGAACAAATTTCATGGTACTCAAACCCATTTAGAATAATTTGAAACAAAAATTATCATCAAGTCGTTCTTAGAAATAGAAAATTGGCCTATTAAATTAGTGATGCATGTTCTAACAAATAATTCACTTTCAAAAATTTTTAAGTTCTGAAGCAATTTAAACTATAAAATATATATTTTAAAAGCTAAAGCTTCCAGAATTGGCAGAGATTAAACAAAAAACCTTTTAAAATGCATATTTTGTTCCAATAAACCAAATACGTAGCTAAGTATTTTTCTATTATTTATTTATACATATTTACATTTCATGTAAAATACTACATACAAAAATTTTCTTGAACTTAAAATAGTTGAAGAATTGTAAAAAAAAATTTTAAGGGAAGAAGAACTTAAGTAATAAAACCGAAATCGTTACAATTTACTATGTAAAGACTTGACAGGAATTGTCGTTTTCAAATGTATTATAGACCACAAAATCTTGGAAAATTTTCTTAAGTTGACTTGAGTGCTTTTGTCAAAATCAAATATTAAATATGAGTATATTTAATATTTGATTTCGCATATTTTGTTATAACAATCACTGACCGATTCTTATATTTCTCTGTGTATTTCACAAAAAGCAGCACTTTATGTCCTTACTCGAAAAAGATTTAAAGATTTTGCATTAGACGATTAATCACCAATTTTTCCCATTAATCAACCTGAATAATCGATTAATCAATTTCCATAATTTTCCGAATTATGCACTAATCTACCTCCGTTGATGAATTCTAGTTCTCGAAAATGGAATTAAAAAGATATGCGGCCAATATAAATTTTTTTGTTTTATTTTCAAATTGTTATTTTTATTTTCATATAATTTTTTGACATCTTTAAAGTTGGATGCGATTAGTTTCGATTGTAAATTAACTGACTTAATAGAGATAGAAGTTTTCAAAAATTGACTTACCCAGTAAAACCACACATTACCAAATAATGGGTAAAGTAATGTATAGCCATAGTGGCCGATGGATTACTTTACACCTTACTTCATTGATGAATTTTATAGGCGATGAGCCTCAAAGTAATGTATATACCCATTAATTTAGAGGTGATAACGGGTTACTTATATGGTTACGAGAATGGAAAAAGTAATGTGTCTAAAAATAGATTTTTAAAAAAGAGGAATTTTTATTAAAAAGAAAATATTACAAATATTTTATTTAAATAATTTGTAATTGAAAATAATGTGGTCATAATGGGAATTGAACCAGGGAAATCTGGTTGCCAGCCAAGAACTCTACCCACTGAGCTATCGACGCATATAGTATTTGATTGCTTTAAACTTAAATGAATTGTTGCGCTTCGTTTTTTCGCTAGTGTTGTCAAAACAAACACAAAGTAATGTATCTAAAAATAGATTTTAAAAAATATTTCAATTATTACTTTACATTTATAAATCATATATTACGAAATCAAAAATGAGTAACTTATTACTTTATGCTTGCAAATAATGAAAAAGGTAACGAGCTATCATTACAAGATAACGTATGAGAATATCGCAGCCATTATTAAAGCTTTGCTGGGTAAGCTAAATATTCATATTTTATTTAAATAGTAAATTTTACATACCATAGGAAGGTTCCCGCATAATAATTTTTTCCACTTAAAATTTATTCAAGTAAGAGTAAACATGACTAAAAATCTAAGATGGTTATTCTTTTGGCATAATTAATCAAATTCAAAATTTCGTAAAATTAGAAAAAAACGTATGTATTGCCTGCTTTGTTAATTCATCTGATATGTCATCAATCATATTTAAAAACATCATCATCCTATATATCATTCAGTGGCCCATTTGATCCATGTAAATAAATCTTAATTGTATTCGGCCTGGGAATGTGGCACAATCTCTTACATAACAGTACCTACTATCCCGTTATGTTAACCCCAGAATTGTTCTTGAGCAAATATCTTAATTTAAATAACAATAAAAAATCACAGTCAAACTATATTGATTCTATAAAACAATTCCATACAAATTCCAATACTATCGCAAGAATGTTATTTTTGCTGACCAATAACAATTTTCCACTTGACTAAGAATTAAATAATATATGAAGCTCCTGCTGTTACTGTATCAAACTACCACTATCCAAACGGACGCCAGTTAAAAATACCACATAGTAATGTACCAAACTAAAAGGTGCCTCCTAACGCAAGTGCAATCATAATACCAAAAAAAATAAATATATAAAAAAAACAGAATAATGTTGCCCACAAAACAAAAAAAAATTGTATATCTTGATTTTAATCTTAATAGAAAACCGTTGTTTAGCCGGTTTATTCAAACTGAAGGAAAAATAGTTTTGAACCTTTAACTAAACTATAAACTAAACATACACACACACAAAACAGAAAACTACTAAAATTTTTGCATTTTTAAGTTAACGATTTCAATAACAGCATACTTGCAACATCAGCAAGAAACTTAACAACAACAACAAAAACATTCTCCTAACAATAATGTATGAACATAACAACAGCAACAACAAAGAAGTATCAGGCCTAACCAATCTACATATAACTGAAGTATAAAATAGAGACAAATACCATAAATGAACCATAGGTAGTAAGTACTAATACAGCTAGGTACTGGAGCCAGTTAGTTAGCTCCCTGTGAAGTAACGCATGTTTCCATAGTCTACTACTAAGCAACATAAACACTAACTAAGCAGAGACAAGACAGCCAACCAGCCAAATCATTATGGGGCAATTTCCGAATAAGAGTTCTCAGATTTTGAAATTAACAAAAAATAAAAACGATTGCTGTAGGTATATTTGAAATAGATTTACTTAAATACGCTTTGTATTTTTCTGTCGCAAAATTGGTAAGACAGTATATTCGAAACAAAACAGTGTAAGACAAAGGATTTTATTCCAGCCTCGTATTAATTTCTACTTCATGGTCCAATACTCTGATGCATTTAGTAGGGATATAAAGATTGAAATATTTGCGTATAACGCTAGTGTGTTTCAACAATAAGTAGATCATATTAGCAGTCACATCTAAGATGCCATGGCTAAACATAAATGTAAACCGAACTACGAGAATTGCGGGAGGAGAAAGGAAAGATCAATGTTGGTTGCTAAAACCAGTAATCCCTCGGTTTGGTGTATAGCCTTCACCATTCCGCCTTGCAAATACTACACATTTATTGCTGTGGTAGTCTTCGCAAACTAGAAAGATTAATATTACTGGTAATCGCGGGTTAAACTAGATCCTCTTTGTAATAGGAATGGTCTGTATAGTAAAGGTAATATGTAACAAATAATAATTCCAAGGGTACCAGGGCCAAAATCTTAGTAAAATATCAGCTCTTTTTCCACACCAAAATTCATTAAAAAATTCGTACAATTTCTTAATTCAGGAGAATATGGGTAAGTCCAGGGTGGCGAATGGTTCATTCGTACGTGTTTTTGTATTAAAATACAGAAATTTCCTTGGTCTTTCAAAAGAGATACATTTAACTTATACATAGTGCTTAATGGGATTTTTTAACAGGTATTTATTGCGAAATAATTGATCATAAAGTTTTGTGAAGCACTCTACAAAAAACTAAAGTGACTGAATGTTGAAGTGTGTTTTAGTAATGTTTAGCGAACTTTGCATAACAAAGCACACATAATGTAATACCTAAAAGAAAGATGAATGTAACTGAATTCACGTTACGTTTAAAATTGTATTTATTTATTTATTTATTAATTTATTAATTTATTAATTAATTTATTTATTTATTTATTTATTTATTTATTTATTTATTTATTTATTTATTTATTTATTTTAACAAAACAATTTATATTATTTTTATTTATAATATTATATATCTAGTAGGGTGACCCATTTTGACCTTTTTGTTGAATTTGCTAGGTCTTTACAAGTATACGTTCCAAATTTCAAGGTCCTACGAAAAAAATTTATGTTTTTTTATTGGGATGAAAACTATGTACAATGGAAGCGTTATTAATGACAAAAACTCCTTAACGCCAGAATGCGTTAAGATTGCTCATAAACTAAAAAGTTCATAAAAAAAGTTCATAAAATCATGTAACAAAATGCTGTATAACTCTTGATGTACTTAACCGTTTCCAATAATGTTTACACTTTTTGAAGGCATTTAAAATTCCTTTTTAACGACATATCACATCAAAAAAAAATCGTGCAAAAACTCACCAAGTTATATATATTTTTGATAATTTGTAGAAAGTTTTTCTTTAATTTTTGTATATATTTTATAAATTGTGTTAATAATGTATTTTTTCATTATATAAACCAAAAGCTTATAAAAATACCTAGATTATGGTTTGAAACACTCTTGCACTTATTTCATTTTATCATTGCAAAAATTTAAAAGAGGAAAGCTTTTCGAAACACCTACCTACGAAAAATGTAGCTGTTCACTGGATTCAACTATACACTTATAATTATTAGATTCAACATGAGAAAATCATTTAAATAAAGCTACGGGAGCTATGAGTTCTCTGGACTTATATAGCGAGGCAGACTCTGAAATAATTTTACCTAGCATATGGATTACAACACAGACCATAATGATTTTATTGTTTAGAGGCCTTCAGAATATTAATGCCTTAGGCTACCCTGTATCCATTTTGGCTAAAAGTATTGGGTAATCATTTCTATCAGGAAGAACTGATGCCAGGTATTCTGGCTACGAGAAAAATGGCGATAGCTTTTCAGACTGAGGTTTTTTAAGTTGGCTTGAATTCGACTTCCACGAATCCGGAACCATATCTGGGTATGAGCTTGGCAGAAATAGTACATTAAATCGACCGATATGTTTAAAATTTTTGTATATTGAGAAATTTTATAAGAGGCCTACCAGACGGGAATATAACAAGATACCTATTCAGGAACCAGTGCTAGTGCACTCCATTAGTGTCCAGCTTTCTCTAGGATCAGACAACGCCTTATGGCTAGTGACTTACTGTTTTGAGATACTGCTCACTAACTAGATCCAAAAACTGTGGTAACTGTTTTATTTATAGTTAGAAACTTATGGAGCTAACAAATATCAAATCGTAATTTAGCCAAAGTGAATTTCTGGTCCATAGTTAATAAACAATAGGCAAAAGTTTACGCAAAAGTTAATAAGATTCTTTTTCAAGTTGTTTGTTGCAAGTTCCTGATCATTTGTTATGTAACATTGTATTCATGAGTATGAGAGCGTATATGTGTATTTGTGTTCAATATATGTTTTTTTTTGTATTACATGCTTAAAGGTACAATGAACGGTGTAATCCTTAAACAAGGTACTGCCACTTTTTTATATTCTTCTTCTTCTACTTACTACGACTTTAACTATTAACTATACATGCGATTGTTGCCCAAAGTATGTGTCCGTTTATTTCATATGTCTGTCTGTTCATCAGTAGGTTCATCCTCAGAACAGAACCCAACAACAACAGCAACAACCCGCTATACCAAGGAACAATTTATTCGTACGTTCAAATAGACAACGACAACAACGACGACTTACGTATGAATGCACCACAAGCTTATGCATAAAATGACTAAGTGGACAAACCAGATATTGATAACGGCTTATTTGCTGGTAACAACGTTTCAAAAGTTCTGTTACTTTGAAATTAAATAGCAAAAAGGAAGAAGGCTGTGCATCAGAACACAAACATATACATACTACACAAATAGTTATCAGCATCATGCAGAGGCGATTTTTTTACTCTTGCTGTTGTTTTTGTAGTATTTTGCCCATTTCGTTATTGTTGTTGTAATGTTGGTATGATGCAAGTGTCTTCTTGTGCCATCGTTGCACCATTATTATCATCTTTGCTGCAGCTTAAGCAATATTCTACCATTAGTTTACCTATTACGAGTAAGGGAGACCAGATTTTAATTTCATGCATTGAAATTTTACATCTTTGCATATGTATGTATGTGCAAAATTTCGAATTAAAACGTTGTAATCCATCTAAAGGATTGTTGAATTTTCAGAAAAAAGTATTTTTAAAACAAATTTGATCGCATTGCACAAAGATGTGACAAAACTGGCGTACGATTGTAAAATAAAAATACATACAGTACAAAACCCAAATAATAATGCATAAAAAATCAATGTTTTTCTCAATTTGGAAACAAATACATAATTTAAAAATAACATGAGCTCGGTAGGTGGCGCAGTTTCGAATTTCAAAAAAATTATAATAAGGGTGAGAACGTGTAAAAACATGCTTCATTAGGCCGGTTTTTTAATCATCAAATTTAATTATGGATTTGTATTACTTCGTTAAAAATTTCATATTTGGTTTTTTAATTTTAAGTAAATTATATTTTTATCTAAATCTAATATTGTGTATGTGTATTTAAATAATTTATTGTAGTTTTTATTGAAATAATTTTATATTTAAACCAACTATTTTGACAAAAACATAAAGGAATTATTTGAATTTCTATTTTTACAAACATAAAATTTTACATTTAACAGAAAATACCAACTTCTACTGAAAGTCTGTAATTTTTTATAGTTTACTTGTATTTTTCAATGACTGATTCAAATAGTTTAAAAAATATATATTCCTATGAATTTCAATTGATTCTTCATCCAAAAACTAACTCTACGTATTATTTTTTAAATAAACTGCAGTCGGAAACGGAAAATATATTGTGAGTGTATTTAACGAAATAAATTAACTCATTTCGTCCCAAAGATTTTTTTCTTTTTTATAACTTTATAAAACTTGGTAGTTTCGGTAATTTGGGGTTAAAAAACACGAATCTAAAGTCAATATTTTTTGTTTTTGAGAAAAATGGTGTTCGATTTCTCGAACACTGTATTTTGAAGGCATATTACAACAATAAAAATAAAAAAACAAAAACATTTGTTTTCTATTGTTGAAATTTTAATCGTTTGTTAATGGAACTACATTTTTACTCTTTTTATTTTTTGTACATAGTTTTTATTTTTTAAAATTATGCTAAATTATGCTAATAATGCTTAAACACATTAATGTTTTCTTCTTCTTCTTTGCTATAACTGGGGAGTGAAGTGGGTAAGAACTTTTATATTTACATTTAAAGCTAACCCCTTATACCATCTAATTACATAAAAGAAATAGTTCAGAGTCTTAATTAAAAAAAGATAAAATTATAAAAACGAGTGTTCGAACAATCGAACACTGGGACGATATGAATTAAATTCAAAAATAAATCCGGTATTTAAAAAAACATGCCTATTATGATTAAAATCAAAATTGCACCCATAAGAAACCGTACGCTTAAATAAAACTGTTTCGCAAAAAAAATGTTTGCCTTTTCCTCATATCGTTTTTACTTTCTAAGCATCGATGGTGACATTAAAAGAATATGGGGGTTACCCTGTATTTGTATTCTCTACTGCAAATCCAAGTTTCATCTAAATGGGCATGTAAGCAATGGCGGATTCCGCAGTTGGTAGAAAAACAAAATTACTTTGTACGTATTTTAATCTACTTTATAGACAAAAACTGTACTTTTCATAAAAAAAATCTGGCTAATTTAATTTATTCTAACAGTAGTGTCAGATTTTTCCAATATTCATAATCTGTCGGCTTTTAGGCGACTTTCCCTGTATTTAAATTTTTAATAGGCAACTCTAGAGTCCATGACATTAGAAGAGGTTGAGAACTTTTATTTAAAATAAAGCACAAATTTACGAAATTATTGCAAAATTGAAATGCCAATTAATTATTTAAAAACTTAGGTCTCATTACAAAAATGCATTCACTTTTATGGACCAATTTATGAGCAAAAGTGATGAAAATTTATATGTTTCATATATTTAAAACGGCGTATTTTTTTACTGTCCTACATTTGAGATACAAATAAAATGTCAAATGGGAGTCATTTTTATGAAAGTAATTCTTTTTATCTTGAAGATTCTCTGAAAAATCATTAGAGAAAGGTTATTTAATCTAGATGGAAAAATTAATTTTTGGCTGTCACTTTTAGCCGAATAAAAAATTTAAAATTTGTGCTTCCGAATGCGCTTTAAAAAAGGTGGTTGCGGTATGCATGTGCCCAAAAATTTTATTTCGAAAGTCTTTATTTGTTTTATTTTAAATAAAAGTTCGCAACCTCTAAAAAAAATCACCTTAACCGAAATACTAGCAATATAGACAGAGTTAAAGTCATCGAAGCCACCATTACACTGAGCCAATCATAAAATTACATTCCAAAATAGTTATTTTACTCATTCATGTGGATCCAAAATGCATTTATGATATTATTTTGTATTATACATTATTCTTTTAAATCAAAAATATCTTTTTGAATTAAGCTGTTGAATACAATCAATGCATTGAAAACTTAAGCTCGGTGGCTTTGTGTTTAGATGGCTCGGTGGCTTTGTGGCTAGATGTCTCATGACTTAATGATTGACTCGATGCCTTCTACTCTGTACGACCCGCTTAACTCTTAACACAAATAATTTTTTTTGTTCTACATTATTATAAAAATTCCAAAATTAATATTTTTAAGCTTTTGAACAATTTTCCTGTAAGTTACAGAACATTTTGTGTGCATTTTAGAAAATTAAAACAAAAACGATCCCATATATTTTTTGTAGGAATAAAGACTTTTGTTATTTTCTAATTATAAAATTTGCACTTATTTTTAATATTATCCTTTAGTGGTTATAAAACGAACATCTTATTGACTGCAAATGGGTCCACTAACGCCCAACGTACACAAATATGGACGTTGCTTATTAGAACAACTACACTCTAAAAAATGTTTGTAAATGTACTGCAATAAAATGGGTAAAGTTTTATGTAATATTATGAAAATTCGGTAAATATAAACAAAAAATGCCTAAAAATGTTTTCTACACACTTTCATATACAATAATACACACAAGAAGTATCTTTAGACATAATGTGCTTAAATTTAAACACTTTGTACCTAAAATTAGTATTCTTTTGTTAAATTAAAATTTTACGCACAAATTTTGTAAATACACTAATTTAGAATGGTAATAAATATTTTGACATTTGGAAATTAGAAAATATTAAACAAATAAAAAAAGCTAAAAACGAAAATTATTTTTTCAAAAATTTATAAATATGACATTTGTGAATATTGTGAATTTAAATTCATTTTTTTATATAATAACACATATAGAATTAGTTTTAAAATTTCATTTAATTATTACGCACTTTCAATGTAAAATTACCCATTATCTGTATACCAACTTACGCATAATGTGTGTACTTTTTTCCGTTTACGCACACAGAGTAAATTTACCCAATTTATAGGAGGAGTACAGTTTCCTACTATAAGTTGGGTAAATTTCAACAGAAATTTATTTGAGTGTAGACTAAAGTTATTTTGGGATGTCAAACATCTTTATAATTTATTGTCCTTGTTTAACTTTAAAATGTAAACGTGATTTCAATAACACATTAGCCAAATTACTTATGACTTCTCAAATTAGCTGGACGAAAAAACAAAAATACCCGTAATTCCATAAAATTGATTTTTAGTCACTTCATTCACTTAATTTTTTTAGAGCAACAAAAAAGATACGATTTTATTAACGCAATCATCGATAAATTACCATTAACTTCGTATACATAAATATTTTGAATAAATCAAATTTTAAGTGAAAATTTACATAAAAGGGGTCATTATTATAAATAAAAGAACGTTAACTATAAAAACTTAATCCAAGTTCTACAATACAAATATTTACATATTTCCACTGGCAGTGCGTGCTGCATGCAATTTTCTAAATTTAAGAGCTTAGCAGATTAGTCTATCATTAGTCCAGAAGTATATTATTTAACACTTGCTTATACAAATCAAAAGATTATTTTCATGTTCTTTGAACTAAAACAATACTTATGTTTTTGTTACAAAAAAAACTATTTTATGTTTTTTAAAAGACTTAATTGATACCTTAATTTGATTAAGTTGCTGCATGAATTTTTTTACAAATTGTCAAAATTGTTTCATTATTTAAAGTAGGTAGAAACCGATCAGCAATCTATAATATAATTTAATCTGGTCACCTTAATTTATATGTGTGTTGTTTTTTAACGCAATACTAAAATTAAAAAAAAAGCTTAAGAAAAAAAAAACACATATATTTGTTCATGTTTAGTTCAGTTAGGTTCCTGATTCTAATGCACTGATCATCATTATCATCATCACTAGAAAAACAACAGTAACAACAATAACATCAACTGCAATATTAACATCGTGGTCACCTTGATCATGTGGAGGGACAACAAACAGCGCTTAATTTTAGTTTTTTTTTTCATACGACGCTACTAAAACTGCAGCAATTTCGAAGATGTTGCTATTATTGTTGTTTTTATTGTATGCTTAAATATTCCTGTTTTCTAACAATTTTTCTATTTTCAAGTATTGTTCAATATCTGCGTTGTAAATCGTAGGTATATTTAATGTGCTAGAGCGCACAGGTGGTGTTAGATTCAGGTGTACTACTCGCATTAAAGTCAACCATAACTAAAGCATCCAATGAACTAAACCAACCAACGAACCAACTTTAACATGCCATACCTTTTCTGTAACCAAATTGGTAGTAGTTTAAATCCAGTTTTGTTTTTTTTCGCATTTTTTATATATGTTGCAATTATTTTTTTTTCTTCCTTCTCATCAAAGGTGTAACTGCACATATACTGTACTTAATGATCGCACTTGTACCAAAGTACTACTTGAATCTGGAATCAAAGTATATGTTAGATTTCTAAATATTTTCTAACGATTACACAGGTGAACAGAATAATGGGTTATATTAAAAAAAAGGTAAATTACTTAATAATGTTTGTAACAACATTTAACCTTATTATCATCTTGAATATCACCTTCAATTGTGTCGTTCATATATATCTACACCCAAAATGCATTCCATTTCAAGTACGTGGCGAATGAGTTATATTTGAATATATTAATATTAATCATACGTACGATTGTACAAGAGTAAGGGACAGCATTAGAGTTATCCCAATGGAGAAAAATATGAGAGACTTCATGAGTTGCAAGATGAGTTGCAAGATTTCCAATAAGTTAATTTTAGCATGGACTATGAAACTTTCAGCATGTTCAGAGTTAAAAGCATCAATCAAATCATTAGCTATGCTTTTAACTCTGCACATCCTGAAAGTTTAATAGTTCTATCTGAAATCAACGTATTAGAAGTTTCTCAACTCGTGTATGAGAAGTTGCGCAACTCTTGCGTGCCAATTTAACTCTGCCCATTCTATTGATCTACAGTCCTTGGTATCTCCTTTGAAAATTAATGACTGTTAAACAACTGATAGCATTTGAAAAGGATATGCTTAAAAGACAGCATCTTAACAATAATGATATCTTGTTAAATAGAAACCTTCGATTACACCAACCAAATTATTCGATAGGCAATAAATTTGCAACAATGAAATTTTTTCTCCTTGCAATGTTGTCCTGTGTTTCAAACTGGATATAAGTAAACCTTTTTTTCTAATTTCTACATGTTTATGTTAGATCTGTGAATGTATGGTTCAATGTAAGTATAAAATGAGTATGTTTGTTTGTGTGTGTGTAAATTTATTCGTGATATTACCTTTTTTTATTATAAAAAGAAGGTTAATGTCCATCTATTGCATCTTTTTGCCACATTAAATAAAATCAACCAAAACACCAACTATAAGAACAACAAACTTGTATTGTGTTAAATTAGTTAAATGCTTAATTGCCACATTCGCAAAAAGTATCATCATTGTACACATTCATATAGAGAAATAGAAATAATCATTGGTCTAAAATTTCTTGTTGTTGTTGTTGTTTAAATGACCAGTTACATAGATGCACAAACTGAATAATTCTTACCTTCCAACCACAGAACACATAGAAATACAATTTCTTTGTATTTTATAATTTGTTTTTTCAATTTGCATATCAAATGATTCCTCCTGTGGAATTTACACTTATTAATTGTCAGAATTGTTGGTTGATATTAATTTGTTTACAAAATGCGTAAGTGTTTTTGTTGCTGCTTTCTTTTTTTATTTATTGGAAAAAATATAACAATTGGGTAATTTTATAATTATAGAATAACCTTTTTCCTTCAAAGTTGTTAACATTAAAATGAAATATTAATTAAGATCGGCAATAAGCAATTTTTTTCCATTGCATTCTGCCGATATTTTTAAATTATTCCTAAGATATTTATCTTTAATCTAGACGGGGAATAAACTTATAAAGATTAACAATTTGCTGTCACTAATACATTTGTATGACGAATGCAACCATGCTATGTTACTATGTCTATACTGTGCTGTGCTTCCAACCAACCAACAATTAAAAGAACAAATACATTTACTGGATATTGTATGTTTTTAGTGTTTGTATGTTTAATTGTTCTTTTTATTGTATTTGTTACTTTGAGTTAAATTGTATGAAATCAATTTAATTTCAATTAATTGCATATTTACATATACAGGTAACCTCTCTGTATGTTTATAATTGTTTATATATGTGTGTGTGTAAGAGTTTCAAACAAAACAGATTCAGTAATTGCTCAAACGGTTTTTTATTTCTAATTAAATTTACCACAACCTGTTTAAGATGGAATTAATTTAGGAAAACATTTTAATAATAAATATGTATGAGGACACTAAAAGTTTTGGGAAGCAACACTTATACAATGATAATCATATTTCATGCTCGAAGTCTAGTTTAAACTAATTTTCAATATCTACACTCTAAAAAATGTTTGTAAATGTACTACAATAAAATGCGTAAAGTTTTATGTAATATTACGAAAATTAGGTAAATATAAACAAAAAATGCCTAAAAATATTTTGAACACACTTTCATATACAGGTTGGTTGAAAAGTTCCTGCGCTCACCAAGAGATGGCACTGCTAGCTCCAAACTTTATTTTTCTCAAGTTGGTATAACTGTCCTGAGAACACATGCAAAGTTGCATGTCATTCTGTCAATTCTTTCTTTGTTTACAAGCCATTTGAAGTTGACGTGTCATTGATTTTTTTTAATATGGAAAAAAATTAATATCGTGCAGTCATTAGATTCTTTGTTCTGAAGGGTTTAAAAGCAAAGGAAATTTATGAACAATTGTTAGAAGTGTATAAGGAGCCCTCACCTTCAAAACGCACCGTTGAATTTTGGGCTGGTGAATTTAAACGTGGTCGTACCAGCCTTAAAGACGATCCACGCGAAGGACGACCAAAAACTGCAACCACAGCAGAAATCATTGAGAGGGTACATAATATGGTTAGTGAAGATTCAAGTTTGACTAAGCGTGAAATTACTAATGCCATAGGCAACTTAGACGAACGAGTACTCCATATTTTACATGAAGAATTACGTATGAAAAAACTGTTTGGAAAGTTAGTGCCGCACACATTTACAATTCAACAAAAACTGGATCGAAAACAAATTTCTCAGCGTAATTTGGAGGGTTTTAAGCCGAATAAAACCGACTTCTTGCGTCGTTTTATAACTATGGATGAGACTTGGATCTACCACCATGATCCTAAATTGAAACAAGAACGTTTACAGTGGACTGAAGCTGGTTGTTCAGCTCCAAAGCAGGTGAAGTCACAACGATCAGCAAAGAAGGTTATGGCATCAGTTTTTTGGGATGCAAAAGGAATTTTGTTGATTGATTATCTTCAGAAAGGTAAAACAATCAACTCTGAATATTATTGCAGCCTTTTGGATCAGCTGGATGAAAAAATTCGTGAGAAAAGACCTGGTTTAAAGAAGAAAAAAATCACTTTTAATCAAGACAATGCACCTGCTCACAAAAGTGTTTTGACGATGGCTAAAGTCAAAGAATTTAAGTACGAATTGCTTGAACATCCACCGTATTCACCAGATTTGGCTCCCAGTGACTACTATCTCTTCAGAAATCTCAAACAATTCCTTCGTGGAAAGCATTTTTCGTCGAATGAAGAGGCCATAGCAGCCGTAGACGGTTATTTTGCAGAGCTTCCGAAAAACCATTATAAGGATGGGATAAAATTATTGGAAGATTATTTTAACAAGTGTATTGAGCTTCTAGGAGATTGTATTGAATAAAAAAACATATTTCGTAACAAAAACAGTATTCTTTCATTCCGAGCGCAGGAACTTTTCAACCAACCTGTACATACAATTATACACACAAAAAGTATTTTTAGACACAATGTGTTTAAAATTAGTGCATAAAATTTGTATTATTTTGTTATATATTTTGTAAAAATACTGAGGGTATTCACTCGTGGTAGTAAACTACCCTTTAAGACCTTGTAGAGGTTGTAGATATAGTAAAAGTACAACCATTTACTACACCACAACAACAAAATGAATAAAACGTAAATTTACTGGTGTGTGGTTATAATACAAGACCAAAAGGTATAGTAAATACATGTTGTACATTTACAAGACTAAAACAGCTGATCAACCAAAACTATTGTTTGATTTTTTTTTTTTTTCATTTTGTGGTCACTACTAAAATAAAGTTAAATGATGGATCAAAATAATGAAAAACTTAACTTTAAACAAAAGCGTGAAAAAATAAGTAATAAAAGATGGACCGATAGTGAAATTCAGTAGCTATTGGTTTTTATTATTACAAGTAATACCGTATCTTCAAACCCAGAATCTCTGCAAATTCTATTTGGTTAATTGCATTTTGCTCTAAAAATTTTTAATTTTCTATTTTTCCGTAATTATAGGCATTTTTGTTAACTACAAATTCTTTTTGATATTTTAAGTTTTCAAATTTATGAAAAACAAAACAAAAATCAGCTGATTGATTAATTTACAATAGCTGTGTACACTGAAAAGTCGTACACGCTTTGTAGTATAAAATCGTTGCAAATATACAAGGGTTGTAAATATACTACCAAGAGTGAAAACTCTTACTAATATATTTTATAAATATACTAACTTAGAATGGTAATAAATATTTTGACATGTGGAAATCAAAAATATTAAAAAAATAAAAAAAGCTAAAACGAAAATTTATTTTTCAAAAGTTTATAAATATAATATTTGTAAATATTGTGAATTTAAATTCAAGATGACCATCGTGACAGCACATACCCACTCTTAATATATTATGTATTATATTTATTATTCATTTTTATTAAAACATACATACATAAAATAAGTTTATTCTCTTTCAACAGTTTAATTTAAACCATGCGTTGGTAAATATACGCATTTTTGTATGTAATTACGCATATAGAAAAGCAATTTTGGGCATTTCATGCGTATATTTACTCTTCAAATAGATTTTTTACGCACAATTTTAGTAAACTTGGGAATTATTTTTAAAATTTCATTTAATTTTTACGCATTTTCAAAGTAATATTACCCATTATGTGTGTACCAACTTACGCATAATGTGTGTAGTTTTTTTCGTTTACGCGCACAGATTAAATTTACCCCATTTATAGTTGAAGTACAGTTTCCTACTATAAGTTGGGTAAATTTTAAGAGAAATTTATTAGAGTGTATAGGTTGTGTAGAGTATGATACACCTAAAAATGTTTGTAAGTTAAAATAACAGAAAATGTCATTTCCAAATAATAATAATAATACATTTAAATTTAAATGCAAATTAAGTATACCGGTTTATACTTAATTTGCATTTAAATTAAATTCCATTTGTTACTTATTTTTAAATGTTGATTAAACAACTGACACATCCGTAAGAAACAAATGATATAATCAGTTAAAATAAATGTCAAAATTTTACCTACTAATTCCTTAAAAAATAAATGATTTTATCATTTATTTGAAATTATTTCCCTTTTTGTGTTTTTTTTTTCACGAAATTGTATGTATGCATAGCTATAGACACTTTTTGTATGTATGTATGTATGTGTGTTAATGTAATTTGAATTGAAATAATTTTGTATATATACAACCAATTTAAGTAAAAAACAAATGGAGATTTTTTGATTATTTTTTTGAAACAGACAGCAAACAAAATTTAAATTTGTAATAACTGTTACGGCACGACACAAATAAACTACAAGTTTCCGTTTTGTGGGTAAATTTTTATTAAATTTCAAACAAATGAAAATATAAATGAAACTGAAAAAAATCGTTAAATGATAGTAAATTATTTCGAATAAATGTATAAAAAAGTTAATATAGATATTTCTTTGAAAAATAAATGTATGTTCCTTTATTTTTAAATGGAACGGAAAACTTTTTTATTAAACTACAAACAGTAAACTACATAATATTCTGAGTGTTGAAATTCAGTTTAAAGAAGATTTCGGGTGTAATGTAAACGCAATATTATATGATAAAAAAGTAATAGTGTACTTTTTAAATTTAGTGTCATTTTGTATGTGCCAGTAGCAACTCTGAAATTTGTCAGCTGTCACAGAGAGATTAGAAAAAATTACGCCATTTATCATGCTCATGAATTGATCCACACAAAGGAATGAATTTTAATGATGGGACTTAAGTATTTAAATAATTAATTGCCATCAAATATTATTTTAACTGAAATCAAAAGTTTTTTTATTCGTAAGTTTGTTTTATTTTAAATAAAAGTTCTCAACCTCTAAAAAAAAACATCCTTTATAATGTTGTTGTTTTGTAATATTAAAAAAAGAGTTGTTAAAATTTTTGGGGTTTTTGTTGGGGTTTTTGTTTGTTATTACACTTAAATATAGGCACAAATGTTGTATCGTGCTATCAACAATTATGGATTTTTTTAAATTAAATCTTAGCAACTCACCTCACAACACTTACCACACCGCTTGTGAACAACCTAATTAAATAATATTAATTGAAAATAATATTTTGAACTTAGTTTGTAAAAATTACACAGAGAAAACATATTAATTGTGACAACCGAATTCTTGCCGACTGAATAATTTAGTTGCTGCAACCGAATTATTTGAATGTATTCCTTATCCGATTGAAATATACACTTAAAAAAGTTTGTAAGTTTAAATAACTGAAGATATCATTTAAAAGAAATGATATTTCATTTAAAGACCGGTCTACTTAATTTTCATTTAAATTAAATGCCATTTGTTAATTCTTTTTAAATGTTGATTAATCAACTGACACATCCAAGAAACAAATGATATAATCAGTTAAAATAAATGTCAAAATTTTACCTACCAATCTTTAAAAAATAAATGTTTTTTTCATTTATTTGAAATTATTTCCGTTTTTGTATTTTTTGTTTTTTTTTTTTAAATATACTCGTACAATACAAAATGTATGTATGCATATGAAGCTATAAACACTTTTTGTGTTAATGTGTTTGTGTATGTATGTGTGTTTATGAAGTTATTGTAATTTGTATTGAAAAATTTTGTATATATACACCAATTTAAATAAAAAAACAAATTGAAATTTTTTGAATATTTTTTTTTTGAAACAGACAGCAAACAAAATTTAAGTTTGTAATAACTTATTACGGACACAAATAAACCACAAGTTTCCGTTTTGTGGGTAAATTTTTATTAAATTTCAAACAAATGAAAAAAATAAATGAAACTGAAAAAAATGGTAAATGATAGTAAATTATTTCGAAAAATGCATAAAAAAGTTAATATAAATATTTCTTAGAAAAATAAATGTATGTTCCTTTATTTTTAAATGGAACGGAAAACTTTTTTATTAAACTACAAACTGTTAACTACATTATTTTCTGAGTGTATGATTTCAACCGAAATTTTATTGAATTAACCGAATTTCAGCCGCCAAAAACAAATATGTCGGTGACTCCAACCATTCGGTTGGTAAGAAATTTGCTTGCCACAAAGAATCTGTATGTTCCCCTGTGTGTTTCAAGGTCAATTTGAACCTACGACGGAAAAATTACGAAATCTATCATATTTAACATGCAAAAAATGCATCTGAGGGCCAGTGTTATAGTCAGAGACTAGTACGATTTTTACCTCAAACAAAAAGTATTTAATATATAGAGATTCAGTGTTAATCTTTGAGAAATTCAAAATTCGCAGACTTCAGTTGCAATATGTTTGGGTAAAATGGCAACATTTTCAGTATTTAAAAAACATGTTCATTCAAGTTTTACCAATTTCCCAGTTTTTCGTGAAAACAAACTAATAGGAACTAATGGATATTAATAGACAGAGATGGTCAACGTGTGTATAGTTCTTAATATGTTTGAATTCGTATCTACTTTTTAATATAATTAAAAAGTTTTATTTAAGCTTTATATTTAGGAAAAATCATACGACTAAAAAAATTTAATTTAAAAATAGTTTAATCCAGATAAGCTTTTTTTTAATTATAAACAATAAACGACTTTAAAGACATAAATAAATATATTTAGTAGATATTTTAAATGTAAAGTTTGATCTAGTTATTTTACACCGCCGCTGCTTTAAAGCAATAACTACTTATAAGTTGGACAGCAATATTATAACGAATTGATCCTGCAGAAGCGAAGCCCAAAGTTTTGGAAAACGTAATATCTCCTTTTTTCTTTGTTTAGTCGATGCTATCCTTGGAGAATGGAGCCGATTGTGTGTCATAGACAGTTTCCTAAATCGTAAAATGGGGTAAAGGTTCTAAATGCGGTTAGTTAATATTTTTAAGTCACTCACGACATAATCGACTGGTGATTCGGGTTAAATCGTGAAACGCGGAAATGGAGAAAAGGTTCCCAGAAAAAATAAATGGAAGTAATTATTAAGGAATTAATTTTTTATTTATTCCAAAGTATCGTTTAGTTTTGATTTTCCTCTTCTAAGGCAATTATTTTTCACAACTTCCAAAAATTAAATTTTTAATGAAATTTAACACTTTTTAAATCTATGACGGGTAACTTATTTTAAAAACAACCAAAGTTAAACATTAACCATAGACATTTCTATATAAATTTGGCACTTATAACTATGGTTTAAGATTAAGTGTTTTTTTTTTTTTTCAATTTTTAATTGTAGTTATTATTGCTACAAAAAGCAAAAAAAATATTGTATTAAAAATTGTAAGAATTTCGCATAAAGTAATTCAATAAATAAGGCCCGATTATAATTTAACCAACAGTCAAAATCAAACTTTATATGGTAAACAACAACATATGTACTAGTTAAATTCGGAAGATTGTGAATATGGGGCTAAGGCCCGATTATTTCTTAAGGAATTCAATAAGAAAATGATGTAAAACAATAGAAAATTTTGTGAAAATTAAATTTTTAAACTTTTTAGGCTAACGTTTTGTTAGCCTAAAAAATTGTTGTTGTTTTGTATGTAACATTTTGGCATTTTCTTTTGATCAATAGGTTACTCGAATTTCAAATTTTCGGAATGGAGTTAAGCATTATTTGTGTTATAAAACCAAAAATTTTTTGAGTTTTTATATTTTTTTTTTTTTTCCAAATATTTACATAATTTTAATAAAGATGATATTTTAAAAAGAAATTATGAAGTATGCTATGGAATTTTTGTAAAAAAATTGTAGTCCCTTTAAATGGCCCCGGGCACTATCAGGTTGAAAAATGACTAGTTTGATCAGACTATAATTTGTCCAGGTTGTCTTAAATTCAAGCAGTTATAATTTATAAAATAAATATATCATATTAATAAATATGCTTTGCCCTTTTTTACAATGAAACTGTAAATTTCTTATTCATTTTGTGAAAAACAATTAAGTTAAAAAACATTCAAGAAAATTTACCAAAAATGTACGTAGATCACTGTACTCGGTAACGCATTATTTTTTGTTTTGAAATAATGAAAAAAGTATCTAGTTATTACTAACTACACTCAAAAAAAAATTAACTAGAATTTAGAAAAATTAACTTACTTAGAGGAAAAAATTAAATGAAAACGGCGCCAAAGACACTTTTTACCAATATTTAATAAAATTTTCCTTGAAATTAAGAAACAAATTTTACTCAAAGTTTGGTCGAAATTTCTAAATTATAGAAAAATTTTACTACTGAGAAGTCAATTTTTATTAGAAAACAGTAAAATTTCCTCATTAGTTCATACATCATCTAAATTGTACTGTTAGGTAGGAAATGTTTCCTTGGTTTTGAGAAAAATTTTATTTAAGTCTATTAGATAATTTTTTTTTACTAAAAACTAGGACTTAACTCCCAAAAAATAAGAAAATATTTTCTAACAACAAGTTAAATAGCACTTCTTTTAAGTGAAAATTATCCTTATCCTGCTTCTATGGCAAAGGTAATATATTTTAGCATATATTTTAAAGTACGTTACACTCACTGAGGACTTCCGCTTTGTGAGGACACTGCTCTTAACAAGCTTTTTGCTATACAATTTTGTCTTTAAACTAAATTGAATTATACTAAATCCATGTATTTAAAATATAAATTTAATTTCATTAGCAAAAAGGTAAACAAATTAAAAAAAATTACTGCAGGATATCCTGAAACGTAATAAATTGTGACAAAGTCAGATCTTTTTCGCTGTTAATTAATGGTTCTGCTTTAGAGAACTACAAAGAGGGACGCCCTACGTGACACACGTCAAGAAACACTGGGGGTCCTTTGTCTTCCTAAATTTTCTAATTTAAGGAAATTGTTTCAAAAATACAAAATATCACAGTTACATTTCTTGTTATTATTAAAAATTGAAAAGTCATAAGCTTATTTTATGGTACTTTTAGCTTAAACTTTATTTGACATAACAAATTTAAACTTTTTTATAATTAAGTGAAAAAATTCGTTCTGTATATATAAAGTTTAATAACCGCTACGTCAATTATAGAGAAGCCATTATGCCGTAATTTATAAAATGTGCCTGCGATATTTTGTATTGTAGTCAACAATCAAATTTATTATATAAAGCGCAAATTCGAAATTTTTTACCCATTGCTAACAAAATTTAAAAATATATTTTACGCTACTTTAAGTTCAATATTTAAGACTGTTAAGATTAGAGATGGGCACGTGAGAGATTTTTGACTCACGCACGATCACGAACCAAAAATTACAATAATGCACGATAGTTTATTTAAATGGTTACTTTAATATTTTTTATTTAATAATATTTTTTCTTGAAAATTAGGAAAACTAACTGGTTTATTTTTAATTGATTGTTTTTTTTTTGGAATAGAACATTAAAAATAATTTAAACGTTTTCCAACAAAAAAAATCCTATACCAAATTTTATTATTTTTTAAAAATTAGAAAACTTTTACTTGAAAAAAATGAATATTTTATTAAAATTTATCTAAACTAAGTTGCATGAAAATTTTCCTTAGAAATAGTTCATCAGTTTCTAAAATCAAGTAAATTTTTATTATTACATAGGAAAAAATTTATTACTTTTTGTTTTTAATTGTCTGAACTAATTTTTAGAAAACAATACTTAAAAACTGAATTTCGAAATGGCTTTCTAAAATTTAGTTAATTTTACTACTCGCGAACAAAAAATGAACAGACATTAAGTTCAAGTACCTTTTCGATTTAAGTTAGACACATTTTTTGAACTAATTGGGAGTAAATTATGTCCTAAATTTTTTTTGAACTAAACTTAATTTTATTACATTTGAGGATTCAATTTTCTTAAAACAAAGATGTTTTTTCTGAAATTAATACATTTTTATTTAATTGACTTGTTTTTTTCTTAAAATCATGAAATGTTACTTAGGAAAAATATGAACTATTTCTGAGTATATAAACTATTTCGTTTTTCCTCAAACTTATGAATTTTTATTCTTTATAAGAACATTTTTCTAAGTTTTAATAAAATTTTACTTAAATTGAGGACAATTTAAAAACTATTTTGAAGGAAATGTTTTATTACATTTTAGTTCATGTCTTTTTTTTTTTGAGTGTAAGTATTATATGTTTTAAAGTAATGCAGATAGTAAGCTGGTATCATTACTGGTAGTCCAAAAACTAATGACTCGCCATTACCATTTTTACACTGGGTTACTTGTCAAATTTATCGAACACGTAATTTTTTCCATATTTTTCATTTTTGGTATTTTGATAAATTTTTACCAAAGTGCTATTTTGGTACTTTTCTCAAGATCCTGTGCAATAACTTAAATGCGTATCATACTTTCACATGTTCTTTTTCAAATTAAGATAATTTTTGGCATGTTGCCGAACAAAAAACCACAAACTGTTTTTTTTTTCTATAAAAAGATAAGGTCAACTTTTAATTTGGATTATTTATCACATATTCGAGTTTCATCCAAATCGGTGTGAAATGTTGGGAGGCCTCCCCATTGAGAATTCGCATGGTTAATGTTTTTTAATAAGATATCATTTAACATTAAATTTGAGTTTAATTTCGGGGGCTCCAAGATCAGGCACACATTCGGTCCCTCTTAATTGGTGTACTTGTTTGTGCCACGGGAGTCGTCTGGGGTATTTGTTTTAAGGCCCAAGTAAGTTACTTAAGCTAGATATCGGTATGAAAAGAAAATTCAAAAATTGTAAAATAAAACATTTGTTTTTCTAATTCGCCTTAAGTCTCATTAAACTTACAAGGTGTAGTAAGTGAGCAAAACAATTTAATATAGGAAACAATTTCAACAGTTTTAAAAAACATCTATAGCAATGATACATTTCATCGCTGTGTATTTTCTAAAATCGGTTAGTACATTTTTGCATTATGACTCGGAAACACTTTTGAAACCATCCTTTAGGTGCCGATATATGTCACTACAAAAATGAAAACGTAAATTCTTTCAACTTGTAATTCCTTCATATTTTTATGATTGGCGCCTAGAATTCTAACTCTTGATTTTCCTTTAACTATTACTTTTTTAAATTTGCTCTGCAAATATATTAAGTTAAAACAAATTATCAATGACGCTATTGTCGGCTTACTTCCATGATATCCAAAATTATATGTATTTCCACAAATGTAGATATATCACTTTCATGAACTTTAAAATTATATGAATATGGACAAGGTTAGATACACAACATCATGCACTAAATTAATATAGTTTTTGAACTTAAATTAACTAAGAATTAAACAATCAAATTCGATAAACAATAGAAACATAAAATCAAAAAAAAAACAACAAACAAAACATGAATAGCAATAAAAACTAAACTAAAATATGTTTTGCTAGATATTAGGTAGATATTTATTATTATACTACAATTGATCTAGGAGTTACTTGAATCGATAAACATTTCAGGTTTCTTTGCCGAACTAATGATGTTTCAAAGTAAGAAATTGCTTTCGGCTACGTTTCCACTGAACGTGTTTTACAAGTATTTTGAAACAAACAACATGATTTGCTCAAAAACAACATGATTTGCTCAAAACACGCAAGTGGAAACGTAGCATTAATTTATAAACATTAAATCTCATTTACAAATAAATACCACCCTTGTCTACAGAGTAATAATAATGTGCAATGACCAACAAAAAAACTATAAAAATAACAACAAACTTATTACAAAAAACCAGAAAAAAACAACAAAACACATTCAAATAATAATGAATGCAAACCTAACGCATAAACGATGTACTTCCGGCATTCTATTGGACTATGGGCAAAATAATTTATTACGATGAACCACCAAAATTACAACAACAACTAAAAAAATCCAACACCAACAATTTTATTTAGCAGTTCCAACCAGAAAAGAACCCCCAAAAAGAGTGTGTAGACATGCATAATTTTTGCAAATAATTTGAAGGTTTAAAACTAGTTTTTTCTATTAATTTTTTATTTTTTCCTATTTTTAATTACATGCACAAAAAAATAAAAGGCAAATTAATTCCGTTGTTTAATTTATAAAAAAAATGGATAAAAAAACAAAAATTCGCAAATTTTAATATAAATTTTGTTTTATTTTTTCGAACTTTAAATGCCATTCTCAAGGGTAAAAAAGTAAAAAATATAGCCCGTTCATGACATACCCTATCCATGGCATGATTGGGTCATATTTCGAAAGAGCAACGAAATTCCGAGAATTGATGTATGATGGATGTAAAATATAGAGAAACATCTACTTAAATGTAATTACCGAAAAAGTGCATGTAAAGCAAATAGTGGGTAGGTGGTTTATATGAGGACAAGGTCCAAATTTATCTTTATTATCTTTATTATATCATTATCTTTAAATTTTGAAGGCATGATTTACTAGGCTGTATCAATGGTTTTAAACTGTTTCAATATCATTTAAGACCAATTCAGATACCAATACAAAATTGCATCTAATCATCTATAGAATTACGGCCTGTAGTTAAATAGACAGACGGACGTACGCATATCGCTATACAAACTCGAAAAGTAATTCCGATCTGTTTACTTGTACGTCCATTTTTTTTAGTTAACTACAAAAATTTAGTATAAACTAATTGTGCCCTTGTCACGTAGTAGTGGTGTAGGCTATAATGCCGTAAATTTTGTTGCGAACAACATAGCTTTATTTGACAATAATAAAACAATGCATGCAGAAAAATAAATTTGTTTTGTGATTTTAGTGTATTCATCTAGTTTGATAACTCCAATTGTAAATCAAGTCTATTAACACAAGACACAATGAAGGCGACAAGCGACGAAACTGCATAATATAGAGAAACATAAAATTCAGCTATTTCAAAGACCTTTTTCCTATTAAGAAACAGTGTATGGAAGTTCTTTAACCAAAGTTCTCACATCACATCAAATCTTTGGTAATAAGTGCGACAAACTCTCGCATGAACCTGCAATAATAATCACTTACCCTTTGCATTATTTCCAAACATAAAGTTATGAGTTACCAATCATTATTTGCGTATTGCATGATTTCTAAAAGCGAAAAAAAAAATTTAAATATTGTGGTTTTTTTAAACAAGAGGGTAAGGTATACATTTTTTGACAAAAACACACGGCACAATAATTCATACGAAGGTGGGTCATAAGTTCGTGTCTTTTTGAATGAAACACAGTGTAAAGTTGAAAATTACGCCCCAGTATAGCAACTTACATACTTCAAATACTACACCTACACTGTGTCCTACCTTGACTCTTACTTTGAAACAAACTGAACACAAAAGAGATGGTAATAATTTTTACCAACACAGACATGCCTAGCTGATATAAATAACCAGCACTGTGTTTATAGAATAGAATTCTCGTTTGGTTAGTAAAATAATTTGTATAAGTTTTTCAGTTTGTGTTACAGTCGGCGGTCTCTTTCCACAACAGCTTCGGCATACTGCTTCACAGCGACTTCAGTTATCTGCTCCACAAGGACTTCGGCTATCTACTTTTGTAGGCGATTTATCGCTGAGCTAACTCACCATAAGCACAGACCGTGCGGCTCGTGTGTCAGTCACCATTATACAACCCGTATGCCAGTGTATTGTCAGTAGCACTGCTCGTGCGTCAACATATTAGCAACTCGTGTGTCATCATTGTACCGACCAGGTGTGATTGTCAACACAGCTCCTGTAGCATCATTAACACAGCCCGTGTATCATCATTAGCACAACCCGCTCGTCAATATTTACGTAACCTGTCATGTTTATCACAGCCCATTGGACATTATAATTACAGCTAGTTCGTCATCACTCTTGCAGTCCGTGTGTTATTATAAACACAGCCAGTGTGTCATCACTCACTCAACCTGTGTGTCATTTCAGACACAGCCAGTGCGTCATCACTCACGCAACCCGTGTTTCATTTTAAACACAGTCAGTCCGTTATTATATACGCAACCCGTGTGTCATTGTCAGCACAGAACTCGTACATCATCATAGAAGAAGAAGTAGAAGGGAAAATATTTCTGTTCAACGTGTTATTTATATAGTTATTATAATCATAAATATAACATAAATAAAGCCTTAAACACACTTATACTTCCCTTGGAAAAAGACAAATAAACCGTCCTATTACACAGTACAACAGCCAATCTGGGGGGTGAGAAATTCAAAGTCAGGGTGATGGTCAGTATAGTAAAACCCTCAAAGGGTTTGGCGTTCGTATGTGTCAGTTTTTTTTATGACCTTTTAAATTTTTTCCTTATCTTGATGTTTTTTCGCTTAGTTGTAACATTTTGGCAAAAACGTAGTTTAACATAACTCGAGAACCACTTGTCCGATTTTGATGAAACAAATTTAGAAAAATTAAGAATTACAATTTCTTCTGTTTCTATACCGTTTTCCTATATGTACAACACTTTCGAAGTTAAAAATGAATGTATGAAGGGAAAAAAGTATTTTTTGCCTAAAAATTTAAATATTTTTTTTTTTTAAATTCATAAAAAATCCAAAATTGAAAAAAGTGCCAAAACTAATTACTTTCGCGTAAAGTCACATAACTCATGATCAAAAAAGGCATAGATCATGAAAATCAATGCACGCGTTTCTCATTTATTCACAATTAGGTAAATGTATGAATTTCAAAAATTTGCTCCAGATATGCACAACATTATTTGGAGAAAACATTGACACTTACAAGCCGAACTCTCTCATATTTTTTTACTGTACTAAAAGAGAAATATTGATGTGGCAACACTGGTTCTGTAATGTTCACATAAAACATGCATTGTCATTATACTTCTTCTCTTTCTCACACTGGTTTTGTGATTTTTGTCATTCAACAAGTGCCGACGAACGCGAACAGTAAAAGTGATTTTTCTCCAGTTTTTTAAAAGTGAACAAAACTGAACAGAATATGGAACTGTGCAAGCCAGATATAAATAGCTTTTGCTACTGCTGTGGTCAATATGTCTCAACACATAAAAAAAGGGGAAATTTCAGTACTGATTTTGTTCAAACATACGAGATGTACTTCAACCAAAATGTTATAGTGAACGAAAATTGGGTACCAAATATAGTGTGTAAAAGCTGCTACAACCGTCTAATGGATTGGAAAAATAGAAGACGTGAAAGTATGCCATTCGGTATCCCAATGACTTGGACCAATCCTGGCGAAGGTCACAATCCATTGAATTGCTATGCATGTGCGAATAAAGGAGCCGGAAAAAGGATAAGAAAATCGTATAATTACGTTGGTGTTGCAAGTGCCGCAACACCATTGCCTCATTCGGACCACATTCCTGTGCCAAAAGCTTCTAGCCCAGATATTTTCTCTTCTACGACTGCTCCGACATATCATGCACGTGATGATCCCCCATATGAGCCATCAGTATCCAATGAGCCAATTTTAATAAATCAAAATAAGCTTGATTCAATTGTTGCCAAGTTGGAATTAACACAGCATAAATCGGAAGAGCTGGCTTCCATTTTGAAATCAAACAATTTGTTGGCACCCGGTGTGAAAGTCACAGCTTATCGAAGTCGTCAGGCAACACTCCAAAGTTTATTCCTTGCGAATGATGAAAAAAACTTCCGCATATTGCCCGGATGTAGGAAAATTGATGGACGCAATGGAAATAAAATATGAAGCAGATGACTGGAGATTATTTATTGACAGTTCAAAAATCAGCTTGAAGGCGGTTTTACTGCATAAGACCAATAAAAAACCTTCAGTTCCAATCGCCTATAGTACAGAAACGAAAGAAACATATGATGCACTGGAAAATATTTTAAAAATGGTTAACTACGCCAAACAAATGTGGCGCATATGCTGCGATTTAAAAGTTACGATTGGGACACACGGTTTTCCGGTGACCAATATGCATGCCACGGATGGAAACTCAGAGAGCACAGCAGGTTACAAACGGCCAATACTATTCGTGAGCCTCAAGTACCGAAGGAGAAGATATTGCTGCCTCCACTGCATATTAAACTTGGAATTGTTAAGAATTTTATCAAAACTGTCGCCAAAAGAGATGAAGTTTTCTTGTGTTTGAAACTAATTTACCCGAGACTCAGCGAAAGTAAAATTAAAGAAGGTAAGTTATAATATCACATTCATTTCCCATGATTTTCCATCTTAACAAATTAATTTTTTCCAATCAGGCGTAGTAAATGGTCCAGATATACGAAAGCTGATTAAAAGTGGCGCATTCAACAATATTTTGATTGACGCTCAATTGAATGCATGGCAGGCAATCAAAGAAGTAATAGAAGGCTTGTTGGGAAAGCATCGTTTTAACAACTACGATGTTTCTGTCGCAAGGATGTTAAGAGCATTCTCGGAAATTGGTGTCCACATGTCCTTGAAAATCCATTATTTACATCATCATCTGGACTTCTTCAGCAAACAATTGGCTACCGAATCTGATGAACAAGGTGAACGCTATCATCAAGTTGCTATGCCATTTGAAATGAGGTAATACTGATTTTTTATTTTTTCAAACTCATTTTAATAAAACAAAAACTTACAGATATAGAGGCAAAAAGTCGCCGAGTGCAATAATTGCGGAAATTTGCTGGTGGAGTAAGCTTGTGTGGCAAGACAAGGATGATCTTGATGATAAAGAATTTTCAGGAGATGTAGAAGGGCCAACAGTGGAGTCACACATTGACATTATAAAAAATTATAAAAATTACTTAATTATTTTAGTAGTTTATGGCCAGAAGTCTGGAGTTATTGGGGAAAATTTATAAAAAAAGGCGATAAATGACACTTTTTTCAATAAAAACAAATATCAATACTCTTGTCAAAATGGGATACCTTCACTTAATTGTAAATAAAAGCAGAACGCGTTAATCGATTTCTATGATCTATGACGCATTTTGTTTATAGGTTATGTGACTTTACATTAAATTAATAACACTTGACTTTTTTCCGTTTTGGATTTTTATGAATTT
The DNA here is from genome assembly GCA_949748255.1 of Eustalomyia histrio. Lineage (NCBI taxonomy): Eukaryota > Metazoa > Arthropoda > Insecta > Diptera > Anthomyiidae > Eustalomyia > Eustalomyia histrio. The sequence goes on from OX456523.1 coordinate 127,096,667, forward strand.
AAAAAAAAAAATTTTTAATTTTTAGGCAAAAAAATATTTTTTTTTTCTCCACAAATTTATTTTTTCCGGCAAAACTGTTGATTATAAAGAAAAACGTTATATGAACGGATTAAAGAAATCGTAATTCTAAATTTTTTTGAGTTTGTTTTAGCAAAATCGGACAAGTGGTTCTCGAGTTATGTTAAACTACGTTTTTGCCAAAATGTTACAACTAGCGAAAAAACATCAAGATAAGGAAAAAATTTAAAAGGTCATAAAAAAACTGACACATACGAACGCCAAACCCTTTGAGGGTTTTACTATATTGACCTAGTACCATCACCCTGACTTGGAATTTCTCACCCCCAGACAATAATCCCAAAAATGTTCCATAGTGTTATTTACTTAACGAGAACAGAGCCATAGAAAGTGCAATTTTCATTTCCTCATTTCACGCGATAGTCCGCTATCAATGAATGCCAAACACAAACTAAATGACGGAGCCTGTTCAAATTTTGACAGGAGTCAACTGACAGATAGGAGTAGTTTTGATCTTTTAGTTAAGAAGCGCGAAATTTAAAAGGTCATGGAGTCATTGACCCGCCCTCGTTCATTTAAAACTGTCAAATATTTTATATATCGATACCTCAGTGGGAAGAGTTCTCGGCTGTAAACCAGTTATACCAGATTCGATTGCCAGCGTTACCACAATAGATTCACCATTTAAGGTTTTTAATTATGACTACAGATTTAAATCTTTAAATTCTATTTTTAATATTTTAGAATCCCATATTCTCCTTATAGACACAAAACCTGTCTAAAAGTAAATTTACACAATTGTCTCGACTTATTTCGTACACTTTAAGACGTAAAAGTTGCGAATTGGGACAATATAAAAGTTCTATCTAGCAGCGCAAAACGATTTGGAGTTTTAACGCCACTCACCGATCACAATCTTTACGCGTTGGAATCAATTGTTAGTGCGGTGGACTGTTACACAGTATGTTGCGAGTTCGATCCCTGGCGACGACAATATATATAAAACAATACAATACGACAATATTCAATTTTACATCTTTGAGTTTTTTATACCTCAAACATATCGCAACGTTCTTCTTCGGTGTTCCCATAGCACTTAAAGAAGTAAAATAACACAACAATACTTCATCATTGGGAGAGCAACAACTGTTCGAAAAATAAACATCTCGCGCCATTACAGTGTGGCCATATTTGAAGCCCCTCATCTTTTACCACCTTTTAACTCTCCTATATTCTCTCTCCAAAGAAAACACGACATTAATTGGTTGGAAGAATTTCCTAAGTATTGCTTTTCTTTAAAAAAACAATAAATTTTGGAAGAAAATTTTAGCAAAATCTTCATAATACGTGATCAAACTTTTTGTTTGGCTTTTTTTTCCTGGACAATTGTGTATTATTAATGTATCCCTTAATGAAAATAAGCCCTTGATATAATAATTTGGCCGCTGTATTTTTTTTTATCCAAATGTTTACTAAAAAAAAATAAACAGTATTTCTCATTCGCTTTTAAAAAAATAAATTATTTCTGATCTAGAGACATTTACTCTATATAAAGGCATATTTACAAGCGATAGAAAAATCTAGAGAAAAACAGTTCTAAATAGCTTCTAATATAGTTAGAGGTGTTTTTTGCTCTATCTCTAGCAGTTTCTCTCGCATGTAAATATGCCATAAGAGTTGAAATTTTATTACAATCATATTATATTATGAGGAAGATTACCAAAAGTAACCGTACTCAATTAACCGTATTAAATTGTAATAAAATGTTTTGCTTGATAAACGAATTTCTGTTGTACTAACGAAATTTCTATTGTTACAACCGAATTACGCGGCTGCCAAGTAATTTAATGGCCACGAGGCAAAAAATTTCTATGTATAGCTTTCCAAAGAAGTTTAAAAAAATATTTTTTTAATGTGTATGACTTAAAATCTTCGACTATTTTTTTAGGGCTGTTAGTTAAATATGTAAACAGTTATCGATGTTCATAAGTTGAAATCTCAAAACTTCAATTTTCTTATAATATTAGAGAACACATTAATCCACTTCTTTATCATATCTCAAGACGTTAAAACTTGTCAAGTAAGACAAGTCAAATAATGACGATCATTATGGTAATTACTCGTATCTTCAGAAACTTTGCACAACAAGTATACAATATATTTTATTTAAATATAGTTTAATATTTATTTTATTCCTCTATAAAATACTTATAATTTTGTAAATACAACACAGATGTTTTAAGTTTCTTTTTCAAAACCATAAGTAAACAAACATTTAAATTAACGCATGTATAAATTTTTTATGTAAATTTATTATAAAAAAAATATGTTTTACTACAACACATTTTAAAAAACGAGTTCTTAGTTCATACAAGACCTGGGCGATATCAATTACATTTTGCAATTATTCACACTGTGTAATTTGTTCATATTAATGATCCCATCAGACCTACGCTCACATTTGTGGGATTAAATGGTTGCTTGAAAAACTTGCAAATTTTTCAATATCGAACTTTGGGAATAAAAAATATTTCTATTTTCTTAATTGCAGGACAATTACTCAATTACATCCATTACATGTAATGAAGTAACTGCATTTAATTTCATGATATTTAAGAACAGAAAAATATTCATTATTCAAAGGAAACATTTAATCCGACAAATGTGATATCGGTTCACACACAAAAAAGTTGAGAAAACAAATCGATATAAGAGTTCTCCTTACCTCTCTCTTCTACAAACTCAAGACTTACGGAAGTAAAATTGCCGTCTGTGGACTGGGACTGAGCGTAGTTCTGATACAAAATTACACAAGTAAATAGTTTCAAAATGTAATTGAGATCGCACAGGTCTGGTTCATATGTACCAATTATTATTTTTAAATTCCCTTCACATCCAATTTTAGATCGAAGTATATTTGTTAATTTATCTGTCGTTTCGAAATTTTCTCGTAATTATTCTGTAAGTTCAAAAAACATTATTAAGAGTTATTTAAGCTGCGACTTTCTGATTTGATGTTTAAAAAAAGATCTTCAAAATCCTAAAACTTCGTTGCTGGTAGTTCTAAATTTCAGAATATATTAAGAAAAAACTTGCATTGTAACATCAATTTAGATATATAATATTTATTAGTTTTCTATCCCTACTTCGGTGTTCCTTAGGTAAAATAACATAACAGGGCTATGAACTAGAAAGCTTCAACTCCCCACAGACAGCGTGCTACAGCTGTTCCAAAATTTAGGCCTTCGTTGCTAGTGCTCGGTTAGGGAATTAAGATATAATTTGTAATTATATGTTTAATAAAAAATAAATAAAATAAATATTTAACTATATTATTAACGATGATTTTGCATGACCTCAATAGCTCGGTTATCTAAACCGTATGTCACAAATACTTTTTTTCTCTTAGACGCGGGTTCGCGGTTTCGGTTCCCGTCTATTAAACTTTTTTTATTGTACAATTTTTTTATATTTTCTTAACACTTTTTTTTTGTTTTTTTAACATTAAATAATTAATTTAAATAAAATTTTAAATTAATAATTAAATAATCCATAAATATGTAAAAAACATCAAAATTTTTATAAAAACCCTCTGATACAAACAAAATACAAACGGTTTTATTTCTATTTTTTACTCCGATTTAAAAGAATTTATAAAAAGATTTTTAAACCATTTTATTTCTCATATATTAAGAAAATTTTATACATAATTCCCATTTGAAAGCAACTATTTTAGTTCATAACTTATAATAATTTATAAAAACAAAAATTTATAAACTATTTTCCTTCAAATTTTTAAAATTAATCTAAAGAAATTAAAAATATTTTTTAATAAAAAAGCGAAATAAAATCCCAATTGCTAATTTGCCTGCTAAATCAAACGTTTTTGTAGAAATAAAACACATGCAGTTCTAGTGATTTCTTTTAACGATTTGTTAAAATTCTTTTCTTTCACCTCTTCGCCTTTTATACACAAACAACAAACACTATTACCTAAGACCACTATTACCTAAGATGGATACGTCTTATATAGCAAAGGATCCAAAATCTTTAGTATAACATATTTGCTAAAAACTCGGAAATATCGGTTCAGATACAAAAAAGTTGTGCCCAAAACATAAATTTTTTTTAAATACCTATTTTCTGGAACCATAAATCTTCCCGAGTCCAAGTTTGATCACCAAACTAAATGATTAATTTCGATAGATAGCTAAATTTACTATATTTTAAGCCTACAATATTATGTTATTAAGATGTAAAAACTTTTTTATTTTATAAAATCAAATTAATTTTATTTTAGGTATGTCCATTGTACATACATAAATTTAGGTGATATTGAATAAATCTAATGCCTTTCTTTTAAGGTAAATTTTAACAAATAATTGTATGTGATCTTTTTTAATAAAAAAAATTTATTTATAACGCTTTTAACGTTTTTTTTTTTTTTGTATATACTAGGTTAACTAGGTTACCATTTCCAAGGCTTCTGGTTGCAAACATTGATTTTGTCTTTCTTTATTCTTAATTGACTAATAAGAGGATCTAGACGACTTTTGTTCGGTTAATATATTAACGACTTTACCATCAACCATTGCACACATAAGGTTGTAACTGACTTCAAATTTGAGGGAGTCATTAAACTCCACTTCTGTTGGCAACAAATTTTTTTATCTCGTCACATATACCTTTGTATTTCTTTTTACCATTGTCCATGGTTTCCCGTGTAAACTTAAATTTCACTGGTCTACAATACCTAATCGAAGATGGTCTCTGAGTTTTTCAAACTATCTTTTTAGTATGTTCCTTTATCAATTTTAAGGGAACAAACGTAACCATGAAAATAGTTTTCTCATACACATTTTCTAAATTTTCTTCGTTTTGCCACTTTTGATTAAAGATTTGTTGACCGGTTGAACTATCCATACCCCACTTTCCAATCAATATTATTTTTTTTTTCAGAAATGTCCTTTAGATCTGCATAAATTGATTGCAAAATTCGCACTGAAGTGTGGTTTAAAAGAGTTTGAAGCTCTATGGATGCACCGGTGTCCTGCACGATTATTTTATCTGGGTAGCATTCTTTTTTTCTTTCCAATATTTTAATATACGGAGGATAATATTTTGCGCCCAATAATATTTCATTGTAGTCTCTTAGATCCTCATAAATAGTTTTAGAAAGCTTTAAATAAGTTGCGTCCAATTCATATGCACAATGTGCAAGCTTTTACAAAAGAGCTTTTTCACCTACAGCGAGCTTCGACGAGAGCTTTAACATATATGAGGGCACAATACAAGGATGGAAATTTTGAATTTCGAAATGTTATAAATTGTATAATTTATTTAAGCCAAATCACTTTAATACGCCATCCTCAAAGGGCTTGCTGTGCTTTGCTAAGGATAGATCAACAACAAAAGGAATCTTTTCTTTGATATTTCTTTCATATTGAAATTGGTCGATTGGCAAATCTTTCTTTTGAATCTTTAATTTCAGTTCATCTACTAATTTGGCCCTATCTAAATTTTAATTCAAAAATATCTTTTGGGATGTATTATAATGCCTTTCAATGGTATGTTTGTGATTGCGTTTAGCATAATCACCAGAAACCAAACATACGGGATCGCCGTCATTGTTTTCAATAAACAAAAAAACCTGTTCCCACGCTTTATTAAATGTATTTTTTTTTTTTTTTGTGAACATAGACTGATCGTTGTATGTTTGAAAAGTTATTTTCAAATTGATGGATAAGTACTAACGTATTGAATTTTCCGTCCCTGAAATAAAAGCTATTTACTACAAACGCAAATATCATAGTATTAGTGTTTGGACGCAACTGCTTTAAATCCATAAACATGACCAGAGCACCATTTGCCAATTGGAAATCTTCGTCAGATCGATATATGGACTTCACTTTACAAAGTTTTTCAGAAGCTTTGTGTATTAATTTCGCTTCAAATTTATTACAAATTTCATTAATTTTACGTCGTTTACTTCTTTTTGAACAAACATTAAATGATACTTCGGGCTATCCAAATTTCAATAGTTTTAATGATAAGTATTGGTAAAATGTAAACTTCATGTTCCAAATATTCAAATGTTCTTTTTAGACTGGCTAGATACCATTTGCTCGAAAATATCTTTAAAAAAATTGGAAGTTTGCCAGTTTTTTCTTCCAGTACTAATAAAACCTAGGATTTTTGTTCTTATTTTATCTCCTTGAAGAATTTTCTTTGATTCTTTCTCAACATATTGAATAAATATCGTAACTATGTCATAAATTTTTTTATGTTGCTATGATTTCCAAACATCAAAAAACTCTAAATTTGTAATAATAGGTGCCACTGAAAAATGCTATAGTTATAACGCTGGGTTTAACTGGGCTCTGAAATTTATAATACTTACTTCAGGAAACCTTAAGCTATTTTAAGCTAATGAGCCTTAACCTCAAAAAAGTCCCAAAAAAAATCAGCCGCTTACCAAACTTTTTTTTTATTATTATTTTTTTAGCGTATTTTTTAGTACAACAAAATTCTATGAAAGAATAACTCAAAACTACTGAAATTTTTATGAGCGGTTAAAAAGAATATCTATTTTCAAAAATAAAAAACATAATACATTAAAAATTATAGCCCACCTTGTTTTCGTAGTTGAAAAATACAAGTAATTAATTTGAAAATTAATTAATACAAATATAAATTTTGCTGCATTATATAACCTACGCTAGCATATGCATTGGCATGAAAGTTTGTAATTGCTTGTTGTGAAGTGTTAGCTCTCATTTGGAACCAATTTTTTTTTTTTTTTTAAAGATATTTTTTTTAGTTTTGGCTTTACACTAAAAAAAAATTTGTATAGTTAGCAAAAAGTATTTCTGGGTCAACAAAATTTTAGTCCTGTCAGAAAAATTTGCTTATATCAGCAAAATCGTTTTTCATAAAATCAGCGAGCTGATTTTAAACAAAAAAAAATTATATTAAGCAAATATTATGCTAACACTAAGTTAAATGTTAATTTTCACCTGGGTAATCTTTTTTTATATTCTTAAAACAAATGGTTTCTTTTCTGGATGCTAGAATCATAATATTATCTTAAGTTGTTAGCACAGGCAGACGCACCGGTATACAACAATAATTAAACCAAACAATAGCCATCGGAAAATTAGAATATTAAGAAAATTTGTTTATATTATAAGTGCAAATTACGCGTTGTTAAAGTAGTCGAATATACAAACAATTTCTTAATTGGCCCAATTTTATATATTTTATAACCACATTTCTAAGAAATAATATTTTTTTTTTTACAACGAAGTTTCATTTTTTAAAGCATCACATTAAATAAAACGAAATTCAAATTGTAACATTTTATTTAAATTTGTTTACTTGATATAATAGATTGCTCTTAAGTTTACTATAACTTTTATTTTACTCTTATTGTTGTGTAATGGCAGAGTAGAAATTTCTCTTATCTACGATTTTCATTTAACGATATTTGCTTGTAAAAGCTTTGTAAAAAATATGTACAAGTATTACGACAAACGACCTTGCGGGTTATTATACTACATTTTTTTAAATCATTCTGTTATACGTCCATACAATGTATCTCTGAATTGTGTCTCATTATCTTCTTTTTATTTGGAGATTGAATCACAATATTTATACAACAAAAAAATAAAAAGAAAATAAATAACAATTAAAAAATTACAATTTTTATGATTTAATTTCGATTAATAATTTAAATCTGAAGAGATAGAGGGTATAGGTTACGAAGGTTTTATACAGCTGCAATTACTCAATTACATTTAATTGTAATAGCCTATCTTGTAAATGAAGTAATTCCCATGTAATTAAATATAAATTTGCAATGTTTGGTATTAAAATATTACAAATATTCTGAAATAACATCTAAGCCCAACCAACAAATTATCGAAGATTTTGCCATTTAAACAAAATATTGACATAAACAAAATCTAATATTAGTTCTTTTTTAATAAACACTATTCCTTTATCTCAAATATTAAGTTTTTCAATCAATATAATTATAACATTAAATTGTTTATTAGCAATAGTGCAAGCCCACAATTTTGGCAATTATAGCAAAATATTGAGATTAGCAACTGAAATTTTAAAAATAGTGAAATGTATTATATGCATATACATACGTAGTATGTACATATTAATATTCCAAATTAGACAACAAATAAATGCAAGTATCTTTGTTGCAGTAGGATAGTCTTAGGGTCCAGCGTTTAAATCACACAAAAGACATACATTTTATTTTTTAATTCCTTATTTATTTTCATTGGCTAAAAAAATAAAAGGAAACAATTTAGTATGCTGTTGTAGCTGCAATGTTATTTTTAAATAAAAATAGTCAAATTTCAAACCTCAAAAATTTTTAAATTTAACATTTGACCCAATTCTAGCGCAGTTCGCAACATAAAAAGTATTAGTTTTAAAATAATTTTATTGGAACGCGTGTCCAATAGCACCACATTTTTTTAGAATATATTTTTGTAGAAATTATAATCCAAACTAGAAAATAAATACAGCAAAGAAACAAACATTGCATGGTTAACCAATTTTGACTGATACCTCTTAATATTTCCTTTCACTGTAATTAGACCAGATAGTTAAGAATTACACTTTTTTAGAAAGTTTGTTGATGGCCACCGATTAGTGAAATTCTGTTTTAAAAATCTTAGAACTCTGCCTCTAACATATTTTTAATATATTACATATGTGAATGAATGATATCTCGTTTTAAAGTCACAAAAATCGCGTCTTATCATTATAATAAACCAAAATTAGTTAAATTAGTTCATGTGGTAGGGGGGACAGAAATGATAGGCATGAGGCCCTTTTTAACGGCCCAATCTCCTGTTTAAGAGTTCCATAATTACCACGTTTTCTGTTATTTGACTTTATTATATGTGTTGCAAAGAAATATACAAATTGAGTATCAAAAGAAAGTTATTCTTTAGATCTTTTCAATGGTTTGTTCAAACAAAGATGTTCCGAACAACTTAAAAACTAATTTATTACCTCTAAACACCAACATGGGCCAAAAGTCTTTCAATTTTATCCCCTGTTCGTAATAGTTTTCTTGTAAGTAAACTTAACACTAGATTTACAGATTTTTCTAATGATTTATAATTTTGTATACGGGTTTGTATTTTAATGAATAGTTTTGAATAAGAAAGGCAGAAGTAAATGTTCTAAATTTTATAGATAATTATAACATTCTTCGATATCTTAAAATCACTTACAATAATTCATTAAAATATGTGTTTCAAAATTCTCTTATTAAAAAATTTCTCTAAAATACACTAAAAAATTAAGAGCTTTATAGAGATTTTTTCAAATAAACAAAAACTAAAACTAACAGAAATTGTAAAATAAAGCTTCAACATTAATACAAACATATTTCTGCAAAGAGAGCAAATACGCGGCCTATAGTAATATTATATGCTGACGACTACGTCTGCGTAATCGTCAGCAGCGAAGTGACGTTTTTTACAAACATAATTATTTGCACATTGGCAAATAAATTCTCAATTTTTTGCTTACTCTCAAATACAAAAGTACACATAAGTTCATTTCATATGTCCATCTCTTGCTGTTTATTTTATTGTGCGATCCATGCGGTTTGCCAAAATGATCTAACAGATACATGTAGTATCTAAAGCTTTGGCAGAATTTTATTTTTGCACGTTTTTTTTTGGTTATTGTATATTTTAAACACAAATTCGTAAATTTAGGTTTTTGTTGTTATTGTTTTTGGCTCTTAATAAATTTAATTTTAAAATGAGAGAAGAATAATAACAAGAGTCATGAAAGTTGATCGTGGTGGTGGAATGCTTACAACAAAACTGAAATGAATTTGGCGAATTTCAAAGATTCGCATATTGTATGAGAACTCGTACCTTTGGGTTAGTTGCTTAACGACTGTTTTCATCATTAAAAGATACAAAATAAAAAACAAAAAACACCAAATACCAAATACCAAAAACAAGAAATAGTACAAATTTACATATACAAATTCTTAACTCAAAACTCGTATTCTATGCGTTAGATATTAAAAAAGAAATATTGTCAAAAGTTCCTTTTTGAAAAAACGCCGACATTTTATAAAATAAAAACCATCTAGATATAAAACAAAAAAAATGCACTCTTAAAGTACTGCAATTATATTTCTCAGCAAATAAAAATAAAATAAGAACTTTTGTATAGAAAAAGTAGTTAAAAGATCGATAATTTCAGAATACTGTAAGAGATTTCAAGAATTAAAAAAGTAACAAAAATTTAAATTGAATTGCAAAATCTTAGGGATAAGTTACTCGAACTTTAAGGGAAGAACCTTAAACCGTCAATACGAGGTGGAAGTCAAAATTTAATAAAATATATACTTTTGAATTAATCAGGTTCAAGATCATAATTAAATGTTACTAAGGAATAGTAAAAACAAATTTAAAAATGTAAGAGAAGATGGAAAAATATGTGAGGATCAGTAATTATGTTTTCAAACCTTATATATTCTGAATTTTAAAATTAAAATATAGAAATCCTAATAATATATACAAAATATACATTTAATAAAATATATTTTCTGATATTAAAAGAGTGTAGAAAATAATTTGATTTTTTAGGACTTTAATGCACAAAATCCGATAGTCAGACCTTCCTTTTGAGAAAATTATAATTTTTCTCACAGTTTTCTTTTTTGTTTATTATATACATCGAGATTTTCGTTATTTTTGTTTAGTTATGACAAGCTTTCAACCTCCGAATATTTACAAAATCAAAGCAAATATATTATTTTTTAGCTAGGCTGATATATGTATTTCAGCAAAAGATCTCTTCTGGCAAAAGACCTGTTTAGAATCTAAATATTTTGCTCTATTATTGTCTTCTATGTAATCAAACACATGGATAAGTTATTTTCCTAACAGGCACAAAGACGATACTTAATATTGAAGATCAAAAATGTTTTTAGTTATAATCTGGCTCAAGTATAATTTTTCTGTTGTATATTTTATCAACTACTGTGCCGAAAAATACAATAAGTATAAAAGAGTTGATTTCCTGAACATAATATTTGTAGTTACCCTATTTATGTACAGGGGTAAGAAAAATATTTCGAAGAGAGTAGCTTTCACAGATATTTTCTGAATGTAGATTAGGAGTTAGGAACTTAGATAATGACATTAAGAGTTACTTGTTAGACGTGAAAAAACTTTCAGTGATTACAGTTTTTTGAAAATTAAAACAATTTTAAAAATATTCACAAGATGTAAAATTGATCGGGTAAACTGTCAGATTCTGTTTTTTTTTAGTTACCCTGTTGATACATAGGATGACACAATTCCTATTACCCAAATTTAAAACTGTGAAAATTGGAATTACTCTTGGTGCGTTTGGTTCCTAACTCCTAATTTACGATGATGATCGGGTACTGTTAACTCATTAGGCTATATATTTTAAAATTTATAGATCTTTTATTAAAGAAGTTAAAATATTTTGACACACAACGTAATTACACATATTTTCAAGCAGTGCAATGTATACATAGTTTAAGAGCGAAAAGCAGCCAAAGCGAAACTTCGTAAGCTTAAAAAAATTATTATTTAAAAATTAAAACCTTCAATACATTTACAAAAATATTTATCCCTTTAAGAAGATGTTGAAAGTGAACAATAAAAAATCTTCATTTCTCTTTTATAAAAATTAATCATAGGTTGGGTCCAAGAATTCATCGTACTCTTAAGGAATATGATGGAATATTTAGTAATTTAAATACCCATAATTTAATATCCCATATTTTTATTTGAAATTAAATAACCATTTAAATTCGTTCTGATTCATTTACTCAGAATCGGCAAAATATTTATAATATTTGGAAAGAACTTTTTATAAGAATCTTTTTTTCAAAATACTTCGCAATCATGTCACTAAATTTTAACTAAAAAACAAAACCCCTAAATAGACATTATTGTACTTCAAAAATTATCGTACATTTGAGAGGAACGGCAAAAAAGTTCTTGTAGATTAAAGTTTCAAATTATGTGCTCCCTTTTTTCTTAGAGAGATAAAGAGCTAAAACTGTTCGGTACTTATTAGTAAGGTGTGTGTTTATATGATGACTGTGATTGTATTCGTTATGCATGCAACATGTGGCACATGTTTCAGTTCTTTCTTTTTTTATATTCAATAAACACTAGTTTTTTTTTTGCCTGAAAACTTATTTATATGAAACTTATAGTGGTCATTTCTAACTGCTTTTTTATAAAAGATTGTTTTGCTGTTTATTTGGAACCTGTATCAAGAACATCATGACTTAGAAGAACCTGATTCATTACACATTAAATATATTGAAAGATGTAAGAAGTAAAGTCTTTCTAACTGCAAAAGCGGTTTAATGCACCACTACTGTTTTTCTTGGTGATTTAAGCTGCAGCTGCAGTTAAACTGTGCATTTAAACGGCATCTCCTCCTTTGCTTCTTTTTTCTTCCTTCTTCTATTTTTTGATTGGTGTTGTTGTTGTTGTTTGCTGCTTTGTATCTTGTTGTAATTGAAGAACATTGCGTTTGTCTTGTTGTATGTCTGGTTTGTTGCTTTTTCTTCTAAATAAAAAAAGTTTAGGTTTGTTGCAAGTACTAATATCTAATGCCTTTAGACTTTTAGTATTATATTCAATATTTGCAACGAACACTCGCTTAAAACAACTGCATCCGCAACGTTGTGGCACGCGAATCTTACGGAGAAACTATTAAATATTCGTTTGTTTTTAACAGTATTGTTAAGTGATTCTTCTAACAAAACTTCTAATTGTATTCAAAAAAACCGCGATTTTTATAAAAAAAAGTATTTGAACAAAGTAATATCTCTTAAATTAAACAGAAAAAATTCAAAATATTTGGAAAAAAAAACAAGATCACAAGTGCAATATTTCAATATAAGATAAACACTTTATTAAAACAGTTCTTATAAAGTCGAACAAATAATATATTACTTTATTTTGCAAAATAATAAAAATCGAATCGATTTTATTAAATAAATAATGATAATTACTACAGTGAATTCATAAAAAAGGTGTTTATTTCAAAACTAAGGATATTTACTGAATACTACAGAATTTTTCTACATATTGGAAAACTTCAAAACATATTACATTTGGGAATTTATAATTCCTGTTGATAAGGTAATTTTTAATCAACATTTATTTTTATTAAAGAAATTCTATTTGATCATGATCAAAGTCTTTATAACTCTTCTATTGTATTCTCTATTCGAAATTATTATAAATGTGGACTAACGGTTGCTAACTATGTTCTCACACCCACCCAGAAAACAGATTTGTTATCGATCGAATTATTCGCCTTCACTCAGAATATTATGAAGTTTTTATTAAAAAATAAAGAAACATACATTTATTATTCATTGAAATGTTTATTTTAACTTTTACGCATTTGTTCAAAATGATTTACTGTCATTTGTCAAATTTTTCAGTGTCATTTATTTTCTTCATTTGTTTGAAATTTAATTAAAAGGTATCCACGAAATGGAAATTTTTGGTTTATTTCTTTTCGCCACAGTTATTACAAATTTCAATAAACACAAAATTCCAATTTTGGATTTTATTAAATTGTTTAAATTATTTCAATCCTAATTACAAGAACTTTATAAACACACACTTATACACACATATACACACATGAGGCCATTTACACAAAATATGTTTGTAAACTGTGTGTGTCTTCAAAACTCCGGAACAATTTCAAAAAAATAATCATTTATTTTTACGGAATTGATAGATAAAATTTTAATATTTATTTTGAACTGATTAGGCATTTTTTTACTGACGTGTGAGTTATTTAAATACCAATTAAAAATAAATAACAAAAATCATTTGTATGTAGACCGGTTTTTAAAAGAAACATCATTTCTTTTAAATGGTATCTTCGGTTATTTTAATTTACAAACAATTTTAAGTGTTCCACTAAAGACTTTTTATTTTAGCCATCGAGTTGTTGGTAACGCAACCGAAATTTTGTTGCCACAGTCAATCTATTGTTGCTTCTACTGATTTTCTGTTGTCACGACTGGAAAATTCGGTTACCAACTCCCAACCATTCGATTGGTTGTCAGCACAAATCTATTTTTTCTTTGTGTCTACAACGTAAGAGCTAATTATGCCTTGGAAGTCTATTTAAAAAATTATCAATCATTTGAAAGTTTTTTAAGTTTTTCCAAAAAAAAATTTCGTTGAATAGAATTAACAATACTTTTTCAAAGCATTCCTTATTAACATATATATAATTCTCACAATGTAAAAAATAGGTAGGAGCTTGCATTTATACAAATTCGTTTGCTAAAAAAAAAAACTGTCAAAGTTAAAAAAAAAAATGAATTTTTCTATTTAATTTAGATATTTTGGAAACTTTGGAAATTTTCAGTTGATTTAAAATAAATAAAAAAACACTTTTAATTTAAAATAATATAGACTATGAGAATAAATTACAAAAAAAATAGGTTTGAAAAATTATTTTACTTCTCAAAACTGTTCAATAATTAAATATCGATCAAAAAATTACTAAGTTAAAATTTTTAGTCTGTGAAGTCTTAAAAGAAGAGTTTTCTGAAAATTTTGATATGTGATAAAAAAAAAAAACAACTATCTAAGATCGATATGGAATTGGAATGTTTTGTTCTTTAACTTTTTAAGGTATTTAAGTTGAAGAAACCATGTGCAAGTGCGGTATCATTGAAAATAAATTTACAACAGCTTTTTACTAATACCCTTTTTGGTTATCTTCTGAATTTGTTGCTTTAAAATTTTTAAAAATTTTGGGTACTTTATATGAAGAATTGCAGTATACTTCTTCATATAAAGTACCCATAATTGACTGGCGATGTTACATATTTTATTCCTTATTAAATATCAGCGGACAAGTATTTTTTTGGTTTTTTATACTACAGTCAAAGCCCGGTATAACGAATACTCGGTATAACGAAAACGCGATATAACGTAAGACCTAATTGTTTGCATTAACTACCTTATATAATGAATATTTCTGAAAATGTATACTTAATATAATGAATAATAGCCCAGCAAAATAAGAGCTGAGGAAGAAGTATTTAAACATTACATCTACTGAACCCGAAGTTGTTAAAATTTCGGTGAATCATTAATGATTTTAACATTGGCGTATCATTGGGAAGAAGTAGTGTGTTTCGGTGCTATGAAAAATCGATGATTAGATGTACTTTTTCATTAGTTTTCGGAAGTTATTAAATATAGGGACTACAAAATAAATATAGGGAGTGGCTTTGTTTTAAAGTTAAAAATGAACACGCCAAGAATTATTATTCCGACCAGGAGAAATTGGATATTACTGGTATGCAAAATATGTTCTCAATAAGACATTAAATGGACCGAGTTGTTCCTACTATAATTATAAATTGTTATAAATAAATATTAAAATTAAAAAATGTATATGCTTTCAATGGAATTGTTACAAACATTTTTTTACTTAGTAGTAGAGTAGGGGTTAATATCAACATTTTGGAAGTTTTTTAAAATGACTTCTTAAAAATCGAAAAATTTGCACTATTAACTTCTTGGATGTTCTGAAAAAGAGATTCGTAAAGAATAACATCCATTTTATTTTGCTGGGAGGTAACAACGTATAGAAAAAAAATTCAAAAATTAAAGTCAAGTTTTTTAACCTTTTACTTTAAGCGTGTATCGTTCTTGGAGGCCTTTTTTAAATTTTTGGTGGTCTCAAAAGTTTTAAAAATACTACAAATGTATATAAAAATGTGTTCCGATATAAGGCATATTTCGGTAAAATGAATGGGCATGACGATATATCATTCGTTATACCGGGACTTGACTGTAGTTGTATTTTCTATGCAAAGTTATAAGCACTGTGAATATTAGACTACCTCATTTGACGAATATCCCCAAAGGAGGCGAAAAATCTAGACACGTTGTTTTTAGGTTTCCTTTTTCCATCACATTTTCCTTGTACGTTAATATCTATTTAGACTGCAAAATGTTTTTTTTTTTTAAATTAACTTCAAATTTTGGGGGTGAATTAAAATTTCTGAATGTAATTTACTTAACCAGACCTACAACCAACACTAGTAGTTCATTTTTAAAGTATATTAAATTTTTTCCATTTAACCGTGCTAGTAGTTATAAATCGAACTAGCCATTTAAAAAATAAAATCATGATCATACTGAATCCAAGCTGCATTTAAAATTTTGGTTTCAGACTCGTGATCAACAATCTCTAAAATTTTTCTTTACTGCTTTTTAAATAAAAGCAGACATCAATAAATAAAAAAAATAAATTTCGGGCCTCCATTTTAAATCTTCTGTTTCTTACTTATTCCACTTATAATTATGATTTATGAAAAATAACAAATCATATCCATCATCATATCATTTTCTAATATTGATTTCAGAATCGGTGTCAGCAAAATTATCCGTTTTGTTATGATATCTTTTAATATTTCACTTTGATGTAATTTTCTGATACAAATCATTACATTTTATGTTTCATTTTTCAAAAAGTTTTTTTATGCACTATCGTTCGTTGAAATAATTTTCTCAAAAATTTCTTATTTTTGTCTGAATATTTTAAAATAAAATTGTACATTGATTTATCTACATATTACATATTTTTTGTATTCTTAATCGCCTCGGACAATATAAGCTTGAAGAAGTAGTATTTTTGAGTGGAAGTGTTGCACTTATTTTGTCATATGTTAATTTTTTATTTCTCGTTACGAAACACATCTGAAATATTTATATTAATCAAAAAAAAAATTAAACAAATTTTGGAAAACTAGATTTGGCAAATATATTACGGCTACTTGGTTAAAATTCACATAAAATCGTATGTATTACATAAAAAAAAAAAAAACTTTTTATTTACTACAGACATAAACGATTTTTGACAAACAAAATTCAACGTCAATGTTCCATTTCATACGAAAAAAAAATCCTTTCAAAAGAAAACCCGTTAGCTATGTCCTTTATGACATGTCTGTGTTATACAATATTATAATTAATTTTCAACAGCAATATAATATTTAGATGAAAATACTATACTATGCGAATACAACAAAGTAAATACATGTAAAAGAGAACAAAAAATTAAATTCACCAAATATATTTTAAATGGAAACCTAAAACTTTGTGTTCAAAAAATAAAATTCGAAAAAACTGCCAACATACAACAACTGTTCCTTTTTTTTTACAAATTCTAAAGCATTAATTCCAAAAAAAATCAACACATGATATATGTAGAAATGAAAAACTATTATTTATACAGTTTTTTTTGCACAATTTCAATATAACAAACAAACTACAAAAGCCCACTTCCACAATGTTTTTGTAAAAAATTAAAAAGCTTAATTTACAACAAATTCTAAAGAAAGAAAAAATAATATTACTATAAATATACAGATACATAATTACATACCTACGAACTGATATACAATTTTGTTTTTGTATAATAGACAAACAATTGACAAAAGAAGTAAATATAAACGAAATTTCAATTTTACAAGGGAACAACAAAAGGGAAATAACAAAGCAAAGATATGTTTTATATAGAAAAGTAGATGCCAAAAGAAAAAAAAAGTTTTACTGATCGTTTTTGGAAGAAATAATAAAAAGGCGCGTCAAAAGACGATCTAATATAAAAAAATGAGACTCAAAATAAAGCACATGCTGAAATAAAGATAGTAGGTTAGCAGGCAAAATTCTTTTGTACACGGCTACGTGTATTACTGCATATTAGGGTGACAGCAATTTGTATAGGAAAATATTGTTGGTATACATAATTCTTTGCAGCGACGGCCAGAATTTGCTCAGAATATATTGGTTTTTACCAATATATTCTTTTTAACAATATTCGAACAATTCAAAAAATAATTTTTGAATTTTGTTTTAAAAATATGAAATGCAAAATACCGCACTTTTTGGTTTCCCAGGAAATTAGGTCATTTTGTTTGAATTGCCGAGATTTCGGGATCCCGCTAAAAGGAAACTTTTATTTTTGTATATGTATACATATTATACATATATATATATATATATATATATATATGTGTACAGCGCATGTTGCGGGGACGGGTTTTCGTTCCACAAGTTACTATGAAGACATTTTGTTACTTTGGGGACTGTCCTTAAACTTTTCGTTATTCTAGTGTTTACTCTGAAGACATTTTGCTGGACACAGCGCATTTTATAGGGACTTTTTTGGCTGTATATACAGATGTCTTCAAAGTATGTGCAATGAATATATATATATATATATATATATATATATATATATATATATATATATATATATATGGATATATACATATATTTTCATATCCGAAATTTGGTGGTATATATGAGCATATTTTAATATCCTCTGCATTGAAATGGTTGTTCACATTCCCTTTAAATTGTGAAATTTAAACAAATTCATAAAAGTCTTAACAAAATTTCAAAACAAATTCCCTTTAACAAAACAAAAAATGGAACAATTTTAAACTTAAAATATTCAAATAATTCAAATTACCCAAATATGAGATCAAGTATGCGCATACATATTGAAATATGCGCGGACCTATTTGATCATGTGTACCCACATATGATTCCCTCACTTTTAAAAACTGTGAACTAACAATAATTATCCAAATCTTAAAACTAAATATTAATTGTTAAGTCCAGCCAGTGCCAGACTGATGTTATGTGGTTCAACTGGGACCATTATTTCCCCTTATTGTTAGCGGACCAGATCCGCAGTGTCCCTCCTCCTAAGACGCTGGTGGCTGTGATTATTAGTTAAGTTACGGGCTAGTATGTTGGGGTGTGTTTCCAGTTTTGTTAAATAGCGTTGACAGTGTCTAATAATTTCATCTTTGACCAGGGGTACATTCAGGTCTTTATGTATGTTGTAATTCCTAACATACCAGGGTGCGTTCGTGATCGTCCTCAAGATTTATTTTGCATTCTCTGAATTTTCCCTATATTGGACGCAGAGGCAGTACCCCAGAGCTGAATTCCGTAGCACCATATGGGTTTCATGATCGAATTGTAAATGAGTAATTTGCAGTACAGGCCTAGTTTAGAGTTTTTGCCAGTAAGCCAAGCAGTTTTTAGCCTAATCTGAGTTATTTTCGCATCTATATGATTTTTCCACGTGAGTCGACGGTCAAGGTAAATACCGAGATATTTCACACATGTGTGTTGGGGTATATTCAGATTATTAATTTTAATGGGTGGACACGTCTCTTTTCTCAGTGTGAAAGTAATGTGGATAAATTTCTGTTCATTCATCTTAATTTTGCACTTATCCAACCAAGCTTCCAATTGTGAAATTTGAGTCTGTAACATTCTAGACGCTAATTTTGAGTCATCGTGGACGCTTAAGATTGCAGTATCGTCAGCGAAAGTCGATGTGTGGGTATTAATATCTAATGGCATGTCTGAATTATAAATGATATATAACAGAGGACCCAAAATGCTACCTTGTGGAACTCCGGCTTGTATATCTTGAGAAGAGCTGACAAAACTTTTTTCAGCAAGAGTGAATTTTCGATTTGTTATATAGCTTTTGAGTAGCTTGTGAGTATTTGTTGGTAACAAAAGTTTTATTTTAAACAGTAGACCTTCATCCCAAACCTTATCGAAAGACTGTGAAACATCGATAAACAGGGCAGAGCAGTATTTTTTCTCCTCGAACGTTTTTCTGACAACAGTAACTAGCCTGTGGGCTTGCTCAATGGTGCTGTGTTTTCTCCTGAAGCCAAATTGGTGTGATGGAATACAGTTGTTTTGTTCCACATAAACAGTTATCTTTTCCATTAGGATTTTCTCGAACAGCTTTGACAAATTGGATAATAGGCTTATAGGTGTGAAACTTTCCATTCTGGGGGATAGTATTCAAGGCGTATAATAGCATTAAAAATAAAGAGAATTATCTTTAATGCTATACGGGGTAACTCCAGGACCATCTTGTTACCGATTCCATCGATACCAGGAGCTTTTTTGGGGTTTAGTTCAAAAATAGCCTTTTCGACCTCTCTCATCTCAAACGTTAATCAAGTAGCTGCTCGGTGCTGGGGTAAAATCGGTGGCAACTCTGTTACAGAACTTGTTATATTTGGCGTGAATACTTTTCTTAAATGTTCTACAAACAGATCTCCTTTTTCAGTATCATTTCTAGCCCAACCTCATTTTACATGAGTTATAAAATGTTTCATACATATTTTTCAATTTGTTTATAGGTAATTAAATTTAAATTTCCTCTTCATGAGTGTTTTGCATGAATAAATGAAAATAAAACAGTTTTTAAACAAAAAAGATGCATGTCTTAAAAAATTTATAAAAAATAAGGAAAATATTTTCATTTGAAAAAACTTTTCCTATGATCTCGAATCAAACTAAAAATACATTTTCATACATATAAGTATTAAAAAGATCAACTATAAAATACAAACTTCGCTATTGTAAAAAACTATAAAAATTTTTTTGAAATTTTGAACTTTTTCGTAAGTTGTGCGTTGACAAGACTATTTATTTTAAATGCTCTATGGAATAGTTCTAGCTACTTTGAAAAACCATGTCATTTATGCATTAACATCGCTAACTTTAAAAGTTGGAAGCGAACTAAAGACCTTCTTTTAATTTTTTTAACTTTTTTTACCACATGCATTAATAGACATCGAGACGTTTACTTAAATTGTTATATTAGCACACCCTAATATTTATACACTGGATACATAGCAAACGGCCTTCTAAGGTTTACGTTTTCGAAGTCGGATACAATTTATACCCGGACAAAAATTATAAATGATGTTTCGTACCAGACAAAAATAAAATTGATACCGACCACGAATAAAACATTATACTTTACGGGTTGCTTAAAAAGAAAACCAAAAAATCACAACTGAGTTACGGAACATTTTTTTTCAATTCCCTAAATAATTTGGTGCATATTCAGTTTGAACATATTCTCCCGAAAAACATTTTTGCTGGAATTAAAGCTAAAATCGAGTGGAATTCAACTCATATTTTCCAAGCTTTGATTTACACTCACCAAAAAAGTCTGTAATGGCAACTGAAATGTTTGCTGTTATTACGGGAAATTTTGCTAATTTGAGCCCAGCGGTATATTTCCTAATGCAACACATGTCTGCTGACGTGTAGTACAATGCAATTTGTAGAAAAATTAGCTGCTGCTACTAAATTTTAGTAAACTTTTTGTAAAGTGGAATTTAAAATCTGTTTGCTAAAATCTGCAAAAAAAATAACTAAATATTATTATTTTTATCGAACATCAAAATTTTTTTATATTATTTATTTTTTTTTTAATATTTTAGAGAAAATTAAAAAAAAATAAAGGCTTAAAAATTTGTAAAAACAAACGAATTTATAATTTTGTTTAAATTTATTTTTTGAAAAATATTTTATTAAATTTTTTTACTTTTAGGGCTGATTTTTAGAACCAAAAAAAACTTTTGAGTGCTTTTTTAATTTTTAGACATAAATCGGTATATTTACTTCCGAACCCTTTTTTTAATCTATGTAACATTTTAAGACAATTTAAGTTTGTAGGTGTAAGTTTAAATTAGAAATAACATTTCCTTCAATATCCACTTTTTTAAAATTATTAAATTTTTTGTGCTAATTTAAGCAAATCGGTTTTCAAATATTTGTAAAATTAATTCTAAAATTAGCAACAAAAATTTGTAAATATTCTGTAAAAATTCTTTAATTTGTAAAATGCAAATAGCAAAAATATTTGCTAAATAATAATATTTTTACAAAAAATCAGTAGAAAAATAGTAAAGTAGGATTGAAAACTGTTTACAAATTTTTTTTACTAACTTATTTTCTGAGTGTATGATTGAATTACACATTAATTCAATAACATAATCCAGCAAAACGGACACTGAAATTCAAGTAGAACATTACAGTGAGAATGTACTTTAATTCAAGCCTTGAATAAGAGTTCAATTCATACAATTTTATAATTTTGTTTTTGTGTATTTGATCTTGATTTGTTGATTGATGTATTCTTGACTAATCCTTTTTTTATCAACCGGCGGGTAAAAGGTATCAGTTGGGAATTGGAACCTGTCCCTTGATAGGTGTAAGCTGCACCGGTTCCGAAAATACATATCACGAGATAGGTAAAAATAGGACCAGTTTCTAAAGTACCTACCGCGTTACCGGCTTAAAAGTCATGACATGTTCTCTTAGAGCAGTCCTGTGAAATGCCACAGAAGGTAATTGACCCCCTACTAGGACAAGTCAATGTTAAAGTGACCAGTCCGGTGACCGGTCCCTATCACAATGAACTGGTTACGTGACGTGTCCTGGGATAGGTCTTTTCCCGCAGAGCAATAAGCGTAGACATTTTGTAGAATCTTTCTGCAATAAGAAAAGCGATAATATAAGGCAGCGCTTAGCGTTTTAGCACATTTAAATACTTTAATGCTTACCTTTTCGTAAAATCCGTGGAAAAAATTCAGATTTTATAAAAAGCTTCACAAGAAAATTGTAAATTTGAAGATATGTTTTAATTTTATTTTAAAATATTGACAATAAACGAAAAACATGAAACAAATTATTTTTATTTGTTTGAAATAAATTTTTTAATTCGATAAAAAAAACTTGATTTTGACTGTAAAAAACGCTTAAAATAAAGCACAATACAAGCAATATTTAAAGCTCTTGAATTTTTAACTTTTAAATGTTTATTACACAAAAATAATTATTTTACAAAATTCATAAAAGATTATATTTAAATCAGCGAATCCAAAAAAAAAAGATTATTCGTATGAATTATTTTTTTTTTTTTTTATTTTTTAACTCGCATATCGAAATTGCCTGTTTTGAATTTATTGGATTATTGGAAATATTTTAATTCGTGGAAAGGTTTTGATTTCAACTCAAAATATTGATTTATTAGGAGTAAATTAAAATTTTTATTTCCGCGTGAATCAAAAAAATCAAAAACGAAAAAAAAAATATTTACTCCTTTTTAGGAATTGAATTTGTTTTTTTATTTTTTTTTAAAGAATTAATTTCTTTGGAAAGGGGATAGATAACGCGAGATGATAAATCTGAGAACAGTTGTTGTCCGCCATCTGAGAGAAAGCGTTGGAGAAATTTTTGAAATCTCATACATATTATTTTCTAAATTGATGTTGCCGCCGCTGGGGATCGAACGCGCAATATCATGTGTAACAATCCAACGCACTAACCATTACACAATATGATTTTTCAGGTAAAAAAATGTAAAGATTACTTTTCTACAAATGAGAAATTCTATGTGAAATCATATGACTGCCTAAAAACTCTAATGACTGCCAAATAATCTTAAACACACGATATATTAGACAGATCTTAATACGGTAAACTACTATATTGTGGCATTACTAGGGATTAGTGTAAAGCTTGTAGATTTTTTCAACAACGTTCAAATTATGATCTTTAAGGAGTTTTGGTTTAGAAAACGAAAATAAAGAACATTCTATAACGTATGTGTGTGTAAGTTTCTTTTTTGGCTGTTGTCAAAAAATATAAACTTGAAAGCGAAACCCTCTTAAATTTTGGGAATTTTAATGAGAACATTATGTTATGTACCACAAACACAATCAAATGTCTATATAGTAATATTATAGGGATACTATATAGAAATTGTGTGTTAGTCAGAGATACATGTGGAATTATTTGAAATTACATTTGGTTTTGTAAAACAAGAAAAATCACCAAAAAAAAATATTCGCGAGATATTGTTGTGTATACATATTTATATAAAGTAAACCAGTAGTGTATAAATGTGTAGTAACATATTTATAATGTCTGTATATGGATGTTTTGGATGGGTACTACTAAATGTATGTTTGTATGTACATTAGTGGTGCTGTTTGTACAGCTACTAATTCTGCTGCTGACTTCATGATGTTGCTTGTCGTTGACTGAAAAAGCCAGACATCAACAACGTGTCCAAAATGCCCTTGATCGTTTATAAATTTTTGTTGCTATTTCTTTTGAATGTTTGTTTGTTTTTTGTTTTGTAAAGTTTTTGTTATTTGCAAAAAAAAATATAAATAAAATATGAAACACAGCATGAATTGAACAAAACTAAAATTGAAAACACGCCGAATTGTAACAATTTTATATGTTTTAACAAACAATTTTACCTACATGCAAGAAATTACTAATGAAACATATTTTGATATTGTTTTGTTTGATAAAAAAATCAAATATATAATAAATAATTTGAACTTGATTGCCTTATTAAATGGCTTGGAAATGAAACATTTTCAAATTTAGAATTTTTTTTTTACCTAAAACACAAAATGTTTGATGATATTTGTTCAGCCAGTGCAAATCACCATATTGTATAAAATTGAAAATGATTCATTTTACGAAATGACAAATGATTCATCTTGTACTATATAATTTCGGCTTCTCCTTCAAACACATTTGGGTTTAAAACTTATTAAAACCCATTTTTAAAATTTGCATAAATCCTTTAGAGGTGACATTTGTTTGAAAATGTTATGGTGTGGTTATGAATTTGCAAATAATTTATATACTTCGATATGCTAACTTATAAAACATATAAACAGATAACAATGGTTATCATTTTTAAATTTGAAACGACTATGGCTATTCTATCAATTACAAGAACTGAGAATGAAGGAAAACAGAAATTACAACAAGCTTTAAATTCGGTCTTAGATTGGACCAAAAAATGGCGCATTAATTTAAACAGTTCTAAATCAACGCATGTTGACTTTACAAACAAATTAAAAATGTAAAATTAAAAATGTAGAACTGCAAATGAAGTGGAAAAAAGCTTAACTGGTTGATAGAAAGAAAATCAAATCTTTCAATTGAAAATAAACTAATGTTATATAACCAAATGTTAAGACCAATATGGACATATGGTGCACAATTGTGGGGATGCACAAGCAAGAAAAATATAAACATAATACAACGTTTTCAAAATCGTCAACGCACCATGGTATATTCGAAATGCAGATCTTCATCGTGATCTTGGAGTAAATACCGTAATGCAAGAAATTGGCAATATTGCAAACAAACACAATAACCGATTGAGAGGCCATGTTAGTCCGGAAGCATCATCCCTTGCTGATCCCATTGGTGTGGAGCGCAGACTCAGAAGAAGGAAGCCAGCCGGCCTAATTGTAAATTCTAATGTCGTGTAACAACTTCATATATTTAATATACTTAAAATATAAATTCTTTTGTTGTTAATAATATAGATTGTACTAAATTGCTTGTTAGTTATTATAACTAGTTGCAGTAAACAAAAAAAATTTATTTTGTTTATAATTAATAATGATTCTTGTAATAAAAAGAATAAAATGTTATAATTTTTAAATTTATAAATAATTAATAATGATTAAATTTTAACTCTAGTTTTTATTTTGATAAGTGAAAGTGCTGATTCATAAGCACTTAATAAAGTTAAAGAAGGTTTATAGAAGAAACTTTCATACAAAACTTGTCCATTAAATCTTGAGTTTTAGATACCGGAATATATTAAGATGAATATTTTATTCTTTTTCTCTAAGGATTTTTCTTTTTAAATAAATTTGTTTAAATTTTTGTAGTGGATGTTTCAATTTCGCTCAGAGGGTTGTCATAGGTATTTAAAGTGGGAGACTTTTGGTGGATGCCTACGATAGAGAAGGAACCTACATATCAAATTTTAAGTTATTAACTTCCACAGTTTATGCTGTGCGATTATGTTGACAACTTACCCATTGTGACCCAATTTTTTTTTTATTTTATTTTTTATTTTATTATATTACCGAAGCAATTTAGCTCATACCCCAATGATTAAAAATTTAAAATTTCATATTTCTAGATTTACCACTTTCCTGGCGAAGATTCCAAAAATGAAAAAGCCAAAAGTTGCAACAAACTCCATAAAAAATATATAAAGTAATTTTTTCAGAATATAGTTCATTTGCAACCAAAAATTTTTCATAATTTATTCATATTTATATAGTCTCAGGACCATTTCCAGGTTTATTAACATAAAATTGTCGGAACAACTTGTATAGAATTTTGGACTTCATTGAAATAAACCAAATTTCAAAAGCAGTATCTAGTTTCAAACTGCGATAAACTGAGTTTAAAGATAATATACATCCTAAAAATCCGGCCTAAGTGAGGTATTAAATAAGAACTTAAACTAACTGTTTAAAAAATAAATTAACTTAAACAATACAGGTCTCCATGTGGCAAAACAAAACCAACAATTTATTATTTCTCATATTTTTTTAAAATTTTTATTTAAACCATTTAATACAAGTATAAATTATTTCTAATCCCACGAAATTATATGAAAGATCACTTAAATACATGATAATTTATTTTTTAATAACTTCCGCAAATCTGAGCAGCAAGCATTCAACAATATTTCTAAAATTTCGAAAAAATCGTTTTGATTACAGAATCTTTTACCGTAAACACTCTTATACATTCCAAAGAGGTTTTCAATGTGGTTAAGCTCGCTTAATTATGCTGGCCAATCAAGAACTTGAACTTCATTCTCTTCTTTAATATATTTAACCAACATCGATTTCGGATCATTTCGTTTTGAAACCATAATCGAAGTGGCATATTTATCTCAGCATGTGGAATAGGGTGGCCCAAAAATTTAAAATTTACTCTACCGATTAGACTTTTAAAACATCGTATTGATAAGCTTGAAAAATTACATTCTGAATGGCTTCTGTTAAAGAAAAATAAAGAAATAATCTCTCTTATACCCAAAAGAAACGTGAAACACTCTTTTAAGAGCAAGATTGGGTGTTTGATAATGCCATATATTGCTGCTCGTTTGCCCGTACTAGTATTTGCTGATGGTGAAGAGAAAGACAAACACAGCCAATGTAGTTTATAATGCACTAGCTGAATGGGGTTTGGAAAACAAGATAGTAGGAATGTGGTTTCACACAACATCTATAATACAGTTTTAAAAAATGGGGTTTGTGTTCTGCTGGAACATAAAGTTGGAGAAATATTACTAGCATGCAGTACCACATTTTGGAGATTGTTCTCTCCGAATCATTCAATTCTCCTGACACTCCTTTATTCAAAAGTTTTAAGGCAGCATAGCCTTTTATACACAAAGACAACTACCAACCATTGAAAGAAGCTCCTGGCAATTAACATTTAAAACTTACCGCAGTAAATACTTTATTAGTTGCCTTAGGAAGCAATTAGCAGTCTAGAGAAGATTAGAGCTGTCTCTCTTAGCTCTGGGGTCATACTTCTGATAAAATGCATTGGCATGTAGATGCAATAAATTGAGTGAAGTGATTAATAAATGATTTTATTACTAGTGCAGTCATATTTATTGCAATGAAATCATTTCAGTGTTTCAACAAAATGTTTTTAAGAAGTAGTTAAGCCAATTGAAACTTTGTGTAAGGGTGACAACACTTTTAAGATAAATCACAAAGGTTGCAACTAACAGTTTAAAAAACATTGAAAAGCCAAACATTTTGGATTTTGACTTATACCAATTTCAAAATAAACCTTTAATCTAATACTCATGTAAAGCATTTGTGATGAATTTTATGACTTCAGTCTGAAGGCCGTCTTTTCGGTTAGAGGGTTAGAGTAAGAATGTATAATTGCATTGTAAAGACTCAAAAAGATTTGACCCTGCTAATTACCTGTAACACTCTTAAATAACAACTTAATTTAATTAGTTTTTGTATGAGTTTGTTTTTAATGTTGCTTTATGTTTTTATTTTTATATAATTTCAGAACCGGAATTACATTTATACTTTACACAATTTTAAATAAAAAAAAATTATAATTTTACTAGACTTTGAATTTTGTGTTACAACAATTACAAAATTAAAAAATAAACAATAAAGAAATTTATAGAAAAATAAAAATGTGTGTAAGAAATAATTAAAAACAACTAATTTAACGTAAATATTGGGAAAAGTTTTCTAAAAGAATTCTACTTAATTGAGTTGATCATAAATGAATTGATACGAGGCTATTAATCAAGATGACAAGGTATGTTAAAAAAGACTCTTTTTTTATACATAAACTAATTAATTAAATTACTGCGAAAATTGGTCCATATTAATTTCAGTGATACTCACATTCACATTTCTTTAAAATTATCATTTATGTAGTATGTATGTTTAAAAATAAATGCTAATCGGTTTCTATGTAAATTTTTGTCTAAAAACTAGTTACTACAACAAATGTGCAATAAATTCTTACTGACTGGAATTTATTGCAGTTTCTTAATTTGTTTCAAAAAACCAATAGTTCTATAAATCTTAATTAAACAATTTTTAACACATTCGATTTTTTTTAATCCTATACTGAATTTACACTATGCTGGAAATTTCGTTTAATTAGGATTTTGTCGAAAACCTAATTTAGAACTGAGTTTAAGACCAGATTTCCCATCCAAGGAAAAACAGTTTTATAACCAGATTTTCCACGGCATTCAGCAATAATAAAGTTTGTTTTTTCGAATTTTATAAGGTATATATAACAACTTGTAAATAAAACGACTATCCCTACTTAACTGACTTTTCTTAATTTTTTGTAAACAAAAACAATTTGCTGTTTTCGTATATGAACTTCACGGGAACGCAATATGCTCCACCTTTACTTACAAACCCATAATTCATTTGTTAGCTTTTGTTGTTTTTAATATTTTATCAAATTAAAAATACAAACATTAAAAAATATTCGAAAAAAACAAACCTAATATGTATGAAAATATTGTGAAAATCTGGCATCACCTTGTGAAAAATGTATACAAATAATACTTATTATGATATAATATTTATTAAAGAAAACTTAACAATATGAGTAGATCCAATCGCCTCCAGCGTAGAAAATCATTGCAAACAATATTGGGACAGTGCCGACAAGATCTACCACGCAAAAAGTGAATAATCTTATTTACATATAGTCATCCCTTATAAAAATCACTTTTATCAGCTACTATATTAACATTGTTTCTTTCATCGTGGTAATAAATTTTGCACTACGTCATTAGAAACTTTCTAGAAACATAATAAAAGTAAGGATTTTTTTAATTTATTTTGTTTACAAAATGTTATGGTTGCCAAAACAAAACTCAGTTTAGCTGTCAAATTTCGTAGTGTAAACGGAGGTAATTTGAAACTGGACTTAACTCGATTTTAAACGAGATTTCGTTTTAGTATGAATTCAGTACTAATGATTTAAGTGCCTTCTACCAGTGAACTTTAAAATGCATATTTGTCCAACTTTTTTTTTTTCTAATTTAAACAATTTTTTTATATAAAATCAAGGTTAAACTTCTAAATGGTTAATAAATATATTTTTATGATTATGTTTTGCGATAGTGAAAAACTAGAAATTATTTTAAAAAAATTAGTAAAAATTAATAACTTTAGTTAAATTTGTTAGTGTAATGTTGTTGGTTTTTTGATTTTGTACACAGTTAAATGAAAAAAAACGTCATCAATTATAAATAAACTACAACACGCAATGCAGTTCTATTTTTTGAAACGAATTTGTAAAAATCGCCTACTTGCTGCCAGTTGCTATAAATGATAATAAAAAAAATCTCAGTAAAAAAATTGTTCATACCGTATGAACGCACTCAACGAAATTGTTCATAAAAGTAATAAAAATATTACTTAAAATAAGAGCTATTTAAAAAAAGAGGCTACAACCCAATAACATCTGGAAAAAACAGTAAAATCTAGTGGTTGTCAAAGTTGGCTTAAAGAGTAATATTCTTTAAAAATTGTATTAAAAAAATTACTTTTCATTCAGCAAACATCAAATCCATTTTTTGTATAATTAAATACAAGACAAACAAGAATAACATAGACTTATGTATTTATTTCAAATAACTGCAACTTCTAGCCATAAATAAGACAGATTTGTTAATATTTCACAACAATTTTCAGAGTGTATATTGTATGCAGAATATTACAACAATATGGAAAAACTTCTATGCTCACATAGTTTACATGTCAAATACGACTAATTTAGTTGTCATTTAGTTTATTTAATTAACAAAATTTTTGTTGCAGGTGGTGGCAGTATTGTTGCAATTATTGCAGTAGTTTTTTGTTTGTTTATGGTGTGTCACTTTATAACAAAAGTTGTAATCTGATACTTAACAAAGCCAACCATAATTTGAATATGGGGCCTAGTTGTAGTTAAAAATCTGAATTTCAAACTGCTTTTAAAACAATCAAAGCTTGATTTTAAGGTTTTATCCAATAATAGTTGTGCCACAAACGTTTGTTTTGTGGTTCGCCATTAAACATTTATAGCTGCTATATAGCCTTATACTATTAAAGCTAGAATTACTTATACGGTACGTAACGAGACGAATCAGTTGATTCAATCTAAGTAAATGAGATCAAAAGAGACAATCACATGGAGATACGTCACCTTACCTATGGCCTTATGTCCCCCAACTCTATATTTCCATTTAAGAAAGGGCATCAACATTTAAATGATTGACCGTTATGAATAGGGTGTGCGCACGATGAAATTAGTGTTGTGTTACTGTTAATACTTGTTATAAATCTAAAAATACTTTTTATAATCAATCACATCAAATTTAATTTAAATATTGTTCACTTCAAATTGAAACTTTCAACTGCGTACATTTTTTTTTTTTTTTAAATAAATATTTTATTGTTAATTTGTACATTTTTTAATCCGCGTACTCTCAATTTTATAAGAATAAGTGCATGTAGTTTCTTAAAAAGTCTGTTCATTACGTTTGACTCAAAAGTGTGAGAAATTATAAGTATCCAACAACATGGATGTCTTCTGCGGTCTTAAAAAACATTGAAAAGAATAGCAGTTAAAACAAAAGAGAAGACTTAATTCCATCATGCCGACTATATGATACCCTACACCAAGTATACTTTGGGTTAAATTATGGTAAAGGGTGCAATACCGGGAATATAGAGACAAATCTAAACAAGTTTTCGGGAAAATTTAATTTATGCAAATATGGGAAGGTTGTCTAGCTTTCTTTAAAATTTGATGCATGATTTATGGTCCTATAAAACATTCAGAAACCAAATATCTACCGTTGTGTGTGTATAAATAACAATTACAGAAATTTTTAACTATATTTTCCCTGTGTCTATATTTCAAAATTTCAGTTTGATGCAACATTTTACTCCATACAAATAATGTTGACTTTTGTTGAGGAATTAATGTTTATTTTTAAAGTATTAAATGCATAATTTATGTATATAAAACTCGCATATAAAGCAAGTTCCGTACCGCTTTTTTGTCACGTTTAATAGGTCGTCAATTCGACATATAGCATTTAATACTTAAATTTATTGTATATTATTACTAGGACAAGAAAGTTAATGCATTTATAACTGCGATTTCGACCTCATCTTCGAAAAAGTAAGGCCCAATTACGCCGCCTAACCAAAGGCCGCACCTAGACAGTTGCTCGTTGTGGGTGCATTTGTTACTCATGGGTTTCATGAGGATTTTCTGAGCCCCAAATTCGACAATTTGATTTATTCACGAAGCCATTCAGATGGAAATGCGCTTCATCGGAGAAGATAACTTTATTTGAAAAATTGGCATTTTGCTACATTATTCATTGAACGAATTGCCGTTGCTTTCTATGTAACGTGTTGTTCTTTCGTAAAGCGCACCATTTTTAATATGTGAAAGCTGCCAAATTACAGAGTTGCACAAAAAAATGACACTAAATTTAAAAAAGTGCACTGTTGCTGAGACACCCTATATTCTAATAATACGAGAGCGGATCAATAAGTCCGTGACTTTTTGAATGAAACACAATTTTTTTTGCAAAAAAAAATATTTTTCAACATAATGTCTTTTTAGCTCAATAGACTTAGTCCAACATTTCTCCAATTTTTGTATCCCTACCAAAAAATAGGATTTTTCGAGGTCCATAAAATAAGCATTTGTTTCATTAATATTTTCATTGTTGGAGCTAAATCCCTTTTCACGGAGCCATTTCTTTAGGTTTGGAAATAGTAAATAGTCACCCGGGGCTAAATCCAAAAAATACGGCGGATGAGGGAGCAATTCGTAGCCTAATTCATGGATTTTTGCCATGCAAACTGCACATGCGTTTGTGGTCGAATGTGATCCAACTAATCATTTAAAATCGAAACCACACTACCATATTAAATGCCTTTGGCATCAACCATCTAACGCACTTTTACTCTTCGATCGGCCAACACCATATCGTGGATTTTTTCGACATTTTTGGGTGTATCAATTGGCCGCCCAGAACGTTCAGTGTCATTTGTACTTGTGCGACCACAACGAAAGTCAGTAAACCACTTTTTTACCATTGTCCCTATAGTATTTATCAAGCTTTTCCTTGGTTTGATTAACAGTTTGATTGATAAAAAATAATGTTTAATGAGCACTCGAAATTCACTTTTTTCCATTTAAAAAAAGTCCACGGCTGTTAAATGCAAAGTAAATGACGGAAGTAGCTCAAAATTTGACAGTAGTCTATTAACAGGTGGTATTTGATATGAACAGTGTTGCATTTCATATAACTACGAGGGAAGTTTGAAAAGTCACGGACTTATTGATCCGCCCTCGTATGTAATTATTATTAATTGTGTCGCTGTTTTCAATATTATCAATTCAATTTCAGTATTTTTGTAGTTTAACTGAATAGAAAAGTACCTTAGTTATCGTCAGAAAGTTAGAAATTGCATTTTTGTTATTTTTGGCTTAGTGATAAAACATAAAGCAAAATAAAATATATTTAAAAAATTAATTCTTTTATAAAAATACAAAATTGTGTAAAATCCAATTTTTATCAAAATATCAAAACATAAGTTTAAAAATATGATTTTTTTAAGCAAACTGCAAAAATATGCATTTATAGCAAAATATGTTTAAACATGCATTAACAAATCGACGCCATTTTCTTGAAAATTTGTTAGTTCACAAAGATATTTTGTGATATATATATACCATTTACATAAATTTCCGAGCCCTAGTTATTACATGGCGTAACAATACAGGCAAAGTTATTATGTTGAATTTGGCATTTTCATTTGACATTGAAGGGTTTTTTGTTTACATTTTATATAAGTTTTTGATATTTTGTTGTTGTAATCGGGAGAATATATTTCTAATTTGTCTACCAGGTATTCTTTTGCAGTACAGTTAAAGATGTCAAAATTAATATTAAGTTTATTGTTTAACGATTGCTTAAATAATGTTAAATAATATCGTCAATAAGAGAAAATATTTCTGTTCGGAAATTTTTTTAGTCCTTACGTAATTCAAATCATTAGAATATTATCTGACATACCTAAAGTCAGTACTTTTCCGACGTTACATACATAGAATTTCATTAAGTATACTTTGTGTAAATTTAAAATTAATGCACAATATTAAAAAGTGATTTTAAAATATTTCCAATTTATTGTCAGTAAAACTTTTGCTTTTTTAAGAAATTGTTCATTGATATTTAAATTCTTAATAAAAAAAATGTATTTCAAATTATTAATGGTTCTATAAGCTTCGATGAGCTGAATGTAATATAAAAATTAATTTAAATTTGACGAAATTACCTGCCTATTAAAAACTTATAAAATTACTTTATTAGTGCTTTAGTTTGTTCATTACTGCTTACATTCATCATTATGTCTAGATAACAATTGTATCGCTGCAGCGTTTTATGTGGGCGGGTGCAATTTATAGTGTAATACTCTATACGCATGTTAATTATCACATCAATAGCAGTATTAAAATCCATTTTCATCAAATTGTTGATGAGTAAGTTAACTTTACTTGACTTATTTATTAAGCTTGTCTTGTATTTATATACTACTCGTAATTGGTGCATATTTTTGGTATGATTAACACACACTAACTGACCTTTCTTCTCAATTTCGCATTTAAATTAAAGATTAAATCACTGTATTTCATTGTTTTACAAATGTGTAGTATGATCGAATGAGTGTTGCTACGAATACAATTCTACTTAGTTATTTATTTAAATAGTAATAAATCTGTATTTTATTAACAATTAATTGATAGACACTTTAGGAAAATGTATGCGTATGAAAATAAAATAAATGCGATAGAATTTGCAAAAATTCTATTTAATTGTAATATTTCTATATTTATTTAGTATTGTTTTTCTTTTTATAATGATTCGTTGAATTTTATGGCACCCGTATTAATTTCATGCAAAGGCGTTTGAAGTTGTACAATGTACATTCGCAATCATCCATCCATCCATCCATCCATCCATCCATCCATCCATCCATCCATCCATCCATTTATCCCCCTCCGTTAAAATGATGTCATTTCAAAATAACTAATATAATTGATTATAAATATCGGTTTTATTTCATATATATATTTTTTTATTGAATTTAAAATATT
Organism: Eustalomyia histrio; assembly: GCA_949748255.1. Lineage (NCBI taxonomy): Eukaryota > Metazoa > Arthropoda > Insecta > Diptera > Anthomyiidae > Eustalomyia > Eustalomyia histrio. The sequence goes on from OX456523.1 coordinate 127,131,166, forward strand.
TTGTGTTATGCACATGAAATGCTATTGAAATTCTGGTGACAGACACACAGGGTCATTTAGGTTAAAGTTGAATCATTTGTTTTTCTTATTCCATTACATGGAATTGTATGTATGTATGTTTTCTTGTTTTTCATATTATTAATAACAAAAAAATATATATATGCAATAAAACAACAGAATAATCTTTATAACACGTTTATTTTTTATTGATTTCCATTATTTATAAGTTTATTTACATGATTGCACTTGGCCAGCGATAGTCATTTAAAAAGTAATGAAGTTCATTTATTCATTGATTAATTTAAACATATAATAAAATTTTTAAATTATTGTCAATTTCATTAAACATCATTAATAACATTGAGCATGTCCAGCAGCAGCAGTAATCGTAGATTATGTACTCCACCCTTGTAAGTTTTTTTTTAATGTAAATATTATTCCTTATCAACAATTTTTTGAAAAATATCATTAAATTAATTTGAAGCATTAAACGTCAAAGAAAACAAATGAATAAACTTAAGAATGTACCAATGACCTAAATGATCCAACTCTTGTAAAATGATCTTACTCCTAATGATATTGTTTGGATTTTGAAGTTATGTTGATTTGAAGTTATGTTGATTACATATTACATATGTATTTGGGATAATATAAAACTCCACTTGTTTTATGAACATAAGGGGTGGTCCAAATACAAGTATCTATTGCAAAATTAAACAAATAAACTAAACTTAATTTATTTTGATACATTATGGCTTTATTAGAAATAACAAATATTATTTATGCAACACCGTATCATTCATGTGGCTGTCGCGGCTGGTTAAGCAGTAGTCCATCCTATCGTTCCAATTTTCTAAGACTTTGTTGACGCTTTTTAGTTCTATCTCACAAATGGCGCGGACGATGTTAGCCTTAAGGGTGTGGGTCGTTTCTGAATTATTCACATAGCTTCCGTCTTTAACGGCACCTCACGTTGCCAATACGGCTGAAAACACAATTACTGATCTTAGTGTGCAAAAGTTCGATTGTTTGAATAGATGTGTGATCATATCGTGCATTTCAGCCCATAAAAAGTCGGTACCGCTCGCCGTTGACTGAAATAGCGTTTCGAGCATCATTTCCTTAAAGAAATTGGCCAACGACGTCACCACTCCAAAATCGGCACCAAACATTCACTCTTGCATTGGCTTCTCGACAATGACGTGCGCATTTTCGCTAAAATTCAATGTCCGACTGAAGCTTCTATATGCTCCAAGCTGAGAAGCTGTAACGAAGTTGATGGTCGTTTGCCTTCAATTACTGAGTCAATTCGATCTTGTAAGCGAATAATTCGAGAGCTTTGTAGAAAATTCTCATGATGCTGATGCGTGAAATGCCAAGTTGATGTTCTTGAATTGAAGTGTCCAATTTCGGCCACGTTCTCATCTGTACGACGAAGACTATTCGTGTTGTGCACTAGCAAGCCAGTCTTACAAACTTGTTGCACAAACTTTTTTCTGTTAAGGGAAGCTATACTTATAAAATTCTTCCTTCTATTAAATGTGTTGCTTTCATTAAAAAGGGACACAGGAGAAATGAAAGGTGGTGACAGATGAAGGGCTTTAACTATGGCGACATTGAAATTGCGCGAGATGACATATTTTAAAACAGTTGATGTACGCCATCTGATAGAGAGTTGGTGAAATTATTGAAGCTTTTTAGTTCATAGTGCTGTTATATTATTTGTAATTCGTCGCGGTTAAGTGCCTAGGGAAACATCGAAAAAGAACGTTGCGATATGAATAAGGTAGAGAAAACTCAAATATATTAACTTCTTTTCTACAAACTATACAGACTGATACCAGTATTTTGACCACCCTGTACTTATACATATGATCTTATACTGACCTGAGTGATGTCAATTATATTTTGCAATATTTACTTGTGTAATCACATTTGCGAGATTAAACGTTTTCTTCGAAAATTTATTTTATAATTTTTTGAGTAAATTTTTAAGATTTTGGGAATTAATTTTTAACAAATTGATTTGCAAATTTATTTTTGTTGATTGAATAATTCTCTTCCTTATTCAATAAATACCAAGTTAAAAGAATTTATTTAAGTTTTGTTGATTCTTTTAATAATTTCAACCAAAATTTATCATTTGATTTATACTTAGCAATAAAATTTAAAGTCACAAATCATTGGATTTAAGTAAATTTAAATTACTCCCTGATTTATAATATCAAGAAATTTTTATGCGAATTCATTCAAAAAAAAATTAAATTTTTCATGCCCTAGGTTCAATTGTTACACATTAGGGTTAAAAAGCGGACCAAAAAAATTTTCAAATTTTTCGCTTTTCCGAAGTTTCACTAAACTTTTAAACAAAATGGGTAACAAATAAAATTAAACGAATGATTTGATGACTGACTGTATTGATAAATCATATACTTTTTTAATTTAATTATTATTATTGTATATAATAAAATCTATTAAATTTAATCAAACACCATGAATTTTTTTCAATATTCGTTATTGTCAGGCTTTTTCAAACCTTTCCCGAAAAGGTTGTCTCACTTTTATTTCAATTAAATGGCGACCGTAAGTCCACGGCGTATGCAAAATGGATATCAATTGTTTTTTTTTTGTTTACCGTTGTGTATAAAAAAATTAAAATTTGCTAAATTTCACTTATGTTGCCATACAAAATATGGTTTAATTTTTGATCCTAATTTTTTACCACTAAACTTGAAATTGGTCCGGTAATAGGAAACGAAACCATAATCTACTTCTTACTGAATTTATCTCCAACAATTTCTTACTGGGTTATTCTCTAAATTCACAAAAACAAAATACGGTGTTCGAACTATAACTTACCTCAATAAATTATTGACTTTACAAAAAATAATGAAATATTTTATGTACATAGAAAGAAAAACACAAATTCTAAAACTTTTTTTGTATTTGTTTCATATTTTATACATTCTACATACCATCATTTTCAACCTTGAATACTTTTAATTTAGTTTGTAAGTCACGTATTAAAGCTGCGCTCAACTGTTTGAAAAAGGTTTTTGCAAACGAAAACTAAACAAAAAAGCCAAAATGCTGCTCGCCTCGTTTGCTACACGCATGCGCTTATTTCTTTAAAAGGGAGTTAGATTGTTTTTGTGTCTATAGATATATATATATTTGATCATATGTATAAATATTTATGTATGTAAGAATTTATTTGTTGCTGCCTTAGCAGCACGTTTTTTATTATTAAACAATTTCCTTTGAAACTATTGTTTAAATGAAATGTTTAAGTGTCACAAAAAAAATTTTAATGATAAAGTGATAAAATATTTACATGGGCCCTTTTGGTATTCCCTGAATCCCAAAAGTCGAATAAACGTTTATCTTAGAGTACATTCCTTGCCAGATCCAAAATATATATTTCCATAAAAACAAAATATTTGAGAATTCTCTTCATTAAATAAAAATGCTTCCTACGATAATATTTCCTTCGATGGCACTTTATTTTTCTGCTTGTACCTGTTCGATAAAATTTAATGCGGAATACTATATGTCAACAATTTTATATGTTTAACAACGACCCCAAATAAACAACAGCAAAAAAAAAGTATAAAGGAAATTAAGATTAATGGCCCTCTAAAATCTATTTCGATTAATAATACTTTTTGTACAGTTACTTGAGGAAAAATCTTAAAATAATTAAAAAAAAATAACCTAAAAATTGCCATTGTTTACTGCCATTTTTAAAATTTTTATACCCTTCACCACAGGTGGAAGGGCATATATAAGTTTGTCATTCCATTTGTAATATCTACAATATTGATCTTGGACCCTATAAAGTATATATATTCTGGGTCCTTATGAAGAGCGAAGTTGATTTAACGATGTCCGTCTGTGTGTTGAAATGGGTTTTCCGAAGATCCATTTCTGCTTGATATTAAAAATCAGTCAGATCGGTTGATAAATGGCTGAGATATTAGCAAAAAACCAGGACTACCTCTAATTTTTTCCGTAAAATCCCTTTGTTTTTATTGTATGTATGTTGAATATTACGCATAACAAATACATCAATTTCTTTTCTTTCACCTCTTTACATTTTATACACAAACAACAAAAACATACAAAGATTTGTCATCTAAATAAAATTCAAACAAATCCCTATTGAACGAAAACTGTTCATTTTACTCTATAAACGATGATTCCATATGGCCTTCATAGCTGAGTTGTCTAAACGATATGTCACAAATACTTTTTTTCTCTAAGAACGCGAGTTCGAATCCTACTCAAGACACAATTCAACTTTTTTTTTTGTACATTTTTTTTATTTTCTTAAGACTTTTTTTATTTTTTGTTTTTTTTAACATTAAATAATTAAATTAAATAAAATTTTATATTAATAATTAAATAATCCATAAATAGGCTAAAAACATCAAAATTTTTATAAAAACCCTCTGATACAAACAAAATACAAACGGTTTTATTTCTATTTTTGGCTCCGATTTAAAAGAATTTATAAACTGTTTTTTAAACCATTTTATTTCTCATATATTAAGAAAATTTTATACATAATTCCCCTTTGAAAGCAACTATTTTAGGTCATAACTTATAATAATTTATAAAAAAAAAAATTTATAAACTATTTTCCTTCAAATTTTTAAAATTAAGCTAAAGAAATTAAAAATATTTTTTAATAAAAAAGCGAAATAAAATCCCAAATGCAAATTTGCCAGCTAAATCAAACGTATTTGTAGAAATAAAACACATGCAGTTCTAGTGATTTCTTTTAACGATTTGTAAAAAAATATTTTTTTGGTCGAAAAAAGCTTTTTTTTGAACTAAAAAGATTTTTGAAAAAAAATATGACAACACTCATTGGCATTATGATCGTGATTGTTGTTGTTTTTATGTTATTTGTTGAACTTTTTGTCTTTCACCTCCTCACCTTTTAACCACAAACAACAATTCCATACAAAGGTTTGTCATTTAAATAAAACCCAAACAAATCTGTTTTAAACGAAAACTCTTTATTTACTTCTATTAACGACGTTTGCTTATGTCCTTCAATGGCTTAGTGGTCTAAGCGCTTTGTCACAAATACTTTTTTTCTTTTAGTTGCGCGATCGGGCCCCGTCTATTCAACTTTTTTTAATTTTTATATTTTATTAACATTTTTTTTTTATTTTCTTAAGACTTTCTGTTATTTTTTTTAAACATTACAAATGCGTCCAGCACAGTTGGCTTAACGATGTCGGTCAGCTTTTCTGTATAATTGGAGAACGGAAAGAGGAAAAGTTTCCAAATAAGGTGCAAGCATCTTGGTTATCAATACACAACATCTGACCAAATGTGGGCGTTATCCTTGAATTGGGCGTGGCACAAACTAGATTAATTTATATCTTAAGAATGGTAAGACCGTAATTAAATACTCCATAAATTGGGCTAAAAACATCAAAATTTTTATAAAAACTAAAATTTTAGAGCTGTTATATGACCTATGGATACGTCTTATATATCCAAAGATCGAAAATCTTTAGTAGAAAATATTTGCTGAAAGTAGTTATGACCAAAACATACATTTTTTTTAAATACCTATTTTCGGGAACCATAAATCTTTCAGAGTCCAAGTTTTATCACTAAACTAAATGGTAAATTTCCACTTAAAGATGTCCGTATATAAATCTGTCAATTCCATATATGTGTGTCTATGTATAAACTTCACTATTTTCCCAATCATAGTGAAGGGTATATAAGATTCGGCATAGCCGAATTTAGCCGCTCTTACTTGTTTATTTTTACAAACATAAACTTTTGAAACCTAAAAATACAAGTACGTATCTGAGATGATGACGTTGACAACAATGATTATAAAGATGATCATCATAATAATAATTATGACGATGGAAGTGTTTTTTGTTATGAACTTTAAATTAGGCAGGGAATAAGTAACAAAAATTAAAATACAAGAAACAAGTAAAAGTGTTAAATTCGGTTGAGTTAAATTTTTATTAGTGTTTCCAATTCGGTTAATCGATTAACCGATTCCTCGATTAATCACCTCTATAACAATAATTATTCGACCCGAATAATCGATTAAAATAAGTCGATTATCCGGTTAAATTTTTAATATGAATTATTTTTCTTAAAATTTCCTAATTTTAACTTTGGCAATAAAACCGTAGAAAAAACATCAAATTAAATACAATCAAATTCTTTTCAAATTGATTGAATCAAAGCAAATTTTATATAGGCTTTAGAAAATATGATAGACAATTTTTTTTATTTCTATTCCTTTAACAAAAAAATTTTAAATAATATAAAATTATATTTTCATGTTTTTTTTTGAGCGGTGGTTGAAACCGCTTACATGTATTTCGAGCTGCCAAAAGATCTCATCAGAACGCGATGTCTTAGAAAAGCTAGAGCCTCTAAGCAGAGCTTTAACAAAATACCTATTAAAATATATATTTTTCTCCTTAGGAATGAAAGACGTGACTAGGTATATTCCTAACAAGCACTATGACGTTACTTATGTTATAAAATATTTATTTATTTATTTTATTTATTAATCATATAATTACAAATTATATGTTAATACCCTAACCGAGCACTAGCAACAAAGGCCTTCGGCTCGTTGTAGCGAAAACAGACCAGAGCCTCTGGTGGGAATTGAACCCACGACCCCCGCACTGATAAGCTAGCACGCTACCAACTAGCCTACCGGGGCGCTCATGTTATAAAATAATAATATAAAATTGCTTTAAATTAGAAAACTGTATTTTCTCAAAAAACTGTTTCATATAAAATTATATGAACAAATTTATAAAAACTGAAAAATAATATGAAATTTTGTTTCTAATTTGATTTATCAACAAATTTTGATGAAGTAGGAACTTTAGTAGAATTAAGTAGTTTAGTCAAAAACATTTAAGAATTCGCTTATTTGAATTTTTAATTGCATAAACACAGAAAAATCGGTAAGGACTTGCCGGGAATGCGTGATTTTTATATATTTTCTAATAGATAACCTCTTTAGTTCCAAAGCTTAAACCAAGTAGTGAAAGAGTCAGGGAACGACAGTTGTATCAAACTTTATTTGTGAATTTCACAAAAACTATTCATACCATATTTTTAAGAATTTGTCATTGAATTTTTTTTGAAGGCAGCTCTTGTTTATTTAGGCATTTATTTTGGACAATGTCAGTCATATAAAGTAAATAAATGAACACGTCTGACATTTTCTTGTTAAAGAGTCGTCAGATTCCTCTAAAAAAACCCAAGATTATAAGACATGATTCTTTAAAAAATCTCAAGATTCTTTCAATTGTCCTAAAAAAACACTTGAGAAACCAATGCAATAGCAGTTCTTTGTGTTTTTATTGATGAAAGAAATACATTAATCGATTAATCGCCAATTTTTTTGACTAATCGACACGAATAACCGATTAATAAATTTTCTTCATTTTTTGAATAATAACCTATCCGACTAACCGGCAGTAAACACTAATATTAATACACTACAAAATATTTTGTAGTTAAAATTAACCGAAAATGTATTTTTAAATAAATGAAAAGTCACTTAAAATCCGATCTACTAAATTTTCATTTAAATCAAATAACTTTTCATTTATTTTTAAATGCTAATAAATTAACTTACAATATCCGAAAATTATAAATGATTGTTTATTTATTTTAAAAAATAACCACGAATCTGTTAAAACAAATATTATTTCCATAATTTATTTGTTTTAAATGTTAACTTATTAACAAAAATAAATAATATTTTCTTCATTTAAATGTTATAAAAATTACCTACTAGGGCTGTAAAAATAAACGACTTTTCTTTTATTATTAACTACGAGGGCGGTTCCAAAATAAGTCGACATAGCGTATAGATGGCGGTAGTTTGAAAAAATTACTTTGGTGAAAAGTGGCAACCTAATATAACATATGTTTAAGGTTTCAAGGCGCCACTTTGATAAGTATTTATTTCTTTTTGGAAACATCGAAAAAATTTTCCAAAATCAATGAATAAAAGTTCGAATTACTTCATCACGCACCTTTGGATTAGTTTCTTTTTCCAACCTTAGAAAAAATGTCTCGGTGGATGGATATTGTAATGATCTAGACAGTTCTTACTATGAACAGGGTATCGACGTTATTAAATATCGCTGGTAAGTGTATCGAGCTAAAAACATAAAAAAATCTAAAGTTTTGAAATAAAGAAATTTTTTCCCCAAATTTGTTGCCTTTTCTGTGTTATTTTTTGTGCACGTGAAAAAAATATTTTAATGCAAATTTAATAAATAAAAATATACACAGATTAGAAATTTTTGTTTAATAAAGTAAAGTGAATATAATTTCCAAAATATTCGAATATTTGAAGGAAACTTATGGAGATTAATACTCGGTAACCAGTTTTTGGAACAAGTCGGTGCAACATGAAAACACATAATTCATGGAATTTTTACATATGCTGGAAAAAAGTCAAAATACCGAACTATTTGAGAATAATTACGTTGTCATAAATAGTTTTGTCCTCAACTAGTAGTAAATTATATTATATTATATTTTTTTGGCATTCAAATTAGAGTATTCAAAAAACCGGCCTTTTGGAAAAACCGGTTTCGATTTTCTTCGAAAAATCGAATTTTAATAAAACCGAATTCGGTTTTTGCAGAAAAAAAAGGTTTTTCGGTTTTTTTTTTTTAATTTGAATAAAAAGCTTATACAATTTGTTAATTGTTTTAATTACAAACAAAAAAAAAAGAGAAATTTAATATATAAAGTAATAAAAATAAAAAAATACATTCTTTGAAAAAAAATATTTTATAATATTTTTTTATTGTATTTCATTTCAACATTTTATTTATTGGTTTTAATGTGTTTTAATATAATATCTTAAAAATTAATATTATAAAACTATATTCATATCAAATGAATAGAGGTCATAAAGTTTGTAAATTGGTAAAATAACGTTTTTCATGAAATAAGTTTTTTTAATATTACATTTTAAATATGTATAAAGAAAATATATTTTTCAGTTCTAAAATAATATTTTAGAAATAATATGCAATTTAAATGTTTCGTTTTAAGACGACTTGTTTGTTTGCTTTTGATAAAGCTAGAAGTGGAAAATACTATTTCACTAATAGTAGCTGTTGGACAAATAGTCAAAAGACAATTATATAAATTTTCCAACTTTTCAGTTATTCTGTCGCATTTATTAAGATATATGAAATCATCATATAATGATGAATGATTTTGTACAGTCTCTTTTTTAGGATTTTGAATACTGTTTATTGTTTTGTTATATTTAGATCAGAAATTAAACTATTTGAATTTGGAATATCCAAAGTTAAGTCTTCATCGGAATCTATCAGACTTACATCTAAATCTTCATAACCAAACAAACGATTATGAGTGTTCGGAAAAAATAAAAGAGACCAAATAACCCAGTTGGTGATGTAATTAAAAAACCGGTTAACCGAACAAAAAATACCGGTTTTCGGTTTTCTTCGAATTTCCAAAATATTCGAAACCGATCGGTTTTAAAAAAAAAAAGAAACCGGTTGACCGGTTTTCGGTTTCGGTTTTTGAATACTCTAATTCAAATAGTATACGCAAATAAAGATAAAGAAAAAATACTAGGAAGTCCGTTCAAAGTTAAAGTGTTAAGGTAAATTTTGTATACAATTTGAGATTAGAACACTTTAGTATGTTCCCATCTATTTGAATCTGATATATAATTAAAATCATTTAAAAATATTTTGTTTCATTAAATAAGCGACTATGTTTCAAGGAACCTTTACAGTAAAAATGGAAAATAGGAGTATACGGGAGTTGAATTATTTTAGTGGCGAGTAGGAAACAGACAGGGATCACTTCGAGTCTAACAACCGAACACACATTTCTATTATTACTCATATGAGAATGTCTCTAGGATTACAAAAATGTTTTTTTTATTATTTGGTTTCAATAACGATATGTCGCGATTCAATACTGAGGCATTGCATTTCGAAGTAAACTTTTAAAATTTTGAATTTTGCAAATGTTTTTATACCAAACCATAAGTCTTGGAATGAACAACAAATTTAAAATCCTAAATAAATACTCCTTATCCGTAAGTTGTACCTATTTGTAGAATAAAAATGACCCACTGAACAGACTGAAACTTATAATAGTAAAATTTATAATATACTAAAAACATATTTTTTAAAAATGTCTATTTTCTGTTGTTTATTTCTTGAATTGAACTTGCAAATATTTTCTATCAAATAGTTTCTAGCATTTCTATATTTCTACCGAAATTTGTCGATAACTTTTTTAACGAATAATATCGTTAACTCAAAAAACGGACACACTTTTTCGGCAATTCAATCTATATTTGTTGGTTTTATTGTTAAACAATATCTAAAATATAATCTGCAAACATTCTAGCTATGCTGACATTGAAAACATTTGAATTTTTAATATTTACACACGGTTTGACAAACTATAACTCTCACAGCAGTGTAGCGTATAAAAAAAACACATGGGCCCAACAACAACAGTTACAAATACATTTATAGAAATTTGCCAAAATACACCAAAACAAAAAGAGCTTATAGAGAAAAATATTTGCAAAAATCTAACAACAAAATAAAAAATGATGTGATCCCTTAAGTACTCTCCCCTTCTTAGAATAAAATATATGGAACAACTTAAATGTAGCAGCAGCAGTTGCAACGTCAACGTAAGCGGCATTAAAAAACCAAACCAATCCCCAAACTAAGTTACTAAAAAAGTCAAACAACAAACCTTAAATATCATCCATCTAATAAATTGTACTGTGTCCCTACCAGAGGCCTGCGTCGAACGCTTTAAAGCCGGCTTGGCCAAGCCGCCGTTTAAAACATATGGCGCTTTTTTGCGAAGAAAAGTTAAAAAAAAATGCAAAATTACATTTCCATTTATAAATATACGTTGTTACTTCCTATTCCAACTGGCGTTTGCAAATCGAATTTATGTTAAATAAATTTTTTCTGTTGAATTTTAAACAAAAAATAAAATAAATAAAAAGAATTTACTCAAGAAAGTTTTTGTTGGATCATTTGTTACTATTATTAGATTAGATTATACATGAACTAAAAGATTTTCAAATTATATTTTCATAACCCTGCTTTAACAATTGTTTACTTAAACCAAGAAAATATTGAAATTACACTCATAATAATCCATGCTTAAAAATACAAATATATTATTCGTAAATATTTTTCGTACAATATACAAATATTTTGTATATATTACAAAAGTTGCGAATATTAAAAATTTCATAAATTTATGAATTTTGCAAATTGTACAAACATGATTTCGTAAACTACTTTTAGTGTAAGATATAAATAAATTGTAACATCACAAAACTTTCGTACTTAGCTGATGGTAAAAAGTTTACAAATTTCGTAAATACTACAAAAATATTTTTTTTTTTTCACAAAATTATTTTGCGTTTAAACAAAATATTTACATTTTTACTAAAATTTTTAGTGTTTTTATGAAATATCAATTAAAATTTGTTACTGCTTACAATGTCATTGGTATATATTACAAAATATTTCGTAATGTCGAAATAACCAAATCTTTCGTAAAATGAACCACAGTTTTCGTGTATTTTTCATATGGATTATTATGCAGTCTAGTTCTGGTACTTAAAGTGTTCTGTTTATCTGAAAATAAATTACGAATATACGTTTCTGCGGTATCATGTTCAGAATAGAGAAAATGATCCAAATGTAAAATTGTAAAGATCATACAAAGTGCTCGTCAGAATGATAAGGTCACTTTTATTTTTTTCTGTTTATGCATAACTAGAATGGATAGTCTGGAGTACTAGGGAGTGCTATCAAATCATTTGTCGCGATATCTGTCCACGCATCGTGAAAAACCATTTTTTTCAAGCAAGACAATGCTGCAACCCTTATTAGCAGATCAACTAAGACTTTGTTTGAGGAACATGTTTTTGCTGAAACCCGTCAATATATTTCGGTGGGAGAAAGTGGTAATTTTGGTTGGCAGGACATAAGACAAGAAATACTAGGAGATTTGATAAATTTTATGCCTAACCGTATTTTTAAAACAGTTAATAAAAATAGGCAATGTATAATTAAAAAAAATTATGTGCAGTTTTATTGGAATAATGTGCACTAAACTTATCATTTTGACGCATTGCAAAATGTACATTTTATATAATTTGGTTTCTAAATAGGATTAACGGAAAACAAATTAGAGCAAATGATGTGTTTATGAAAAATATTTGAGAAACAATTATTTTAGTTAACGGTACTATTTTATACTCCTTGTACTTTTGCATAAACAAAAATTAAGTGACTTTATCATTTTGACGCGCACCTTATAATGAAAAAATTTAATTAAAAAAAATTTAACAAATTGGATGACCCTCGTATCTTTATAACAGTTCTTTTTAATACCTTTTTTTAAGATGGCTAATCAGATTTTTTGCAAGTGGCCAAACTAAAGGCACCATTAGTCTGTGTCAGATGTTTAATTATTGATATTATACATAACTGATTTAGTTTTGAAGTAGATTTGAAGTAAGAAAATCTATTAAAAATAAATTTCTACCTCATGTAATAACATTTTGCCGCTACCAGGGTTATCATTTTTTGTGTCACAGCCGGCCTTAGGACACCGTCGATAAATTTGCCCGGCGTGGGTTTCTGTCACCTACATTAGTTGTTAATATTTTTGTATATAGCTTTTGGTGATCTGCGTCTGCTGCATTATCACGTTTTCTTTTATTTTGCCTTCTTTTCGTATTTTTTTTGTTTTGCTTTTTTGTATTTTGATGCTGATTTTTTATTTACTGCTGATGATCTTCTTTCTTTTTAATTTTCAAGGCCAAGCTCCAAATGTTTTTTTGTTGGTTTAGTTTATGTAGTTGTAGTTGCAGGTTTTGTTTGCTTATATTTGTTTGTATTGGTTTATAATACATACACAAGTCCATTCCAATCCGCGTTTAAATATTTCTTCAATTTTTTTTGTGTTGAGCTTAAATAAGACAATATTTTTTTGTATTTTTACATGTGTTGCAATAAAAACATTTTTAGTAATGATGATGAAATCATTCTTAGAAAAATGTTTGCTTTAATGGACCTTAAAAGGAATTAGTTCAAATTATACACTCACGATTTCAGGCTGTAAAAGTTATGAAAAAACTGTTAATTTATAGATTAAATCAGCTTCGGAAAACATTCCCGGATGACAGACACTAAAGTCGATAAAACCTATTCTTAGTTTATATTTTTGCAAGTCATACAAACGTTTTTCATCTGAAATCTGTTTTGTTTTTTGAAGAGACAAATTCGTAAAAAACTGATTTTGATTTATTTTATTACATTTAAAAAAAAAAAATGTTGAATTTTTGTTTAACTTAAAAAATGAATACAGCAAAACATAGGGATTATTTATTAAAACACTTTCTATAGAAATTGTTTTTGTTACATTAAAAGTTAACTTCACTTCACCCAAGTTCTGTAATAAATTACGTACTTATCATAATTTTCATATAAATTAAAACACATCATATTTAAAATTAGTAACAGTTGTTTATAAAGAAAAATTGATAACTTAAGAAATCCTACTCCCAAAACAGTTACAAAACATTAAGTAATTTCTAGGTTGCTGTGCAAGAAATGCAGAATTTTGACAATTGTGTTGCCTTCACCATTATGCCTTTTAAATTTTATTGATGGGTACTCTCCGATCTTTATAAACTTGGGAAATTTGATAGTCGAGAAAAAAATAAGACAGACTTATGTTTTTATTAAAGGACCAATCTTACGCATGGAAACCATTATTTAAATTTATGAAATTTTATTTTTTGTGCTATGGAACTAAAAAACATATTTTGTTACATATGTATATTGTCATATTTTTGCGATTATTTCAATATATTGACTTTATCATTTTTTGCACTAAGCCATTCATATACAGTGTGGCCATTTAAAATTAACTGGCTTATCGTATAAGGTACTGCCGAGCCAGTCGTGGTAGTCATATAAATGATATTGTGTTCCGTTCTTAAATGACAAAGTTGAACCTTTCCAATAAAACCAGAAATTTGAACAAATAATCAGTAGTTTTCTTTTTCATATTAAAATTTTAAATGGCCCACCCTATATTATTACAAGTGCATATGTTAAATAATTCATTAATTCCTTTGAACTGTAACTAGATTTAATTGATGGTTTTTAAAATTTTTGAAGACAATTTTGGCCAATTAATACAATAAATATTTATTTTTTTTTTCACTTAATAGATAAAAATTTTGACTTTATCAATTTTCGTTGGAATTCGGCCAATGTGTGAAGTTTTATTGTTGATCTGTATAAATGTTATATGATATGTTCTTATATTCGCTTCATGATCATGAATATTTTTGTTTTCCAAATGAAAAAAAATATCGCTTTTTTACTTCAAGACTGTCATAAATCAAAAAACGTAATTTTTGAGTTGATTATGCAGAAATATGGGTCACACAATAATGTAAAACATATCAAAAAATGGTATTGATATCTCTTTCTCTCATTTATAGGCGACCAAAAGTGTTTTTTAATTTTCTCATTAGTTGGGCTTGATGGAAATCTTTAAACGCGTTGTCTGCAAAACCGATTTTTTTGAATTATGACTGTCTTGAAGTAAATAATCTATATGATAATGAGGAATACAGAGACAAAGATATTAGACACTGCCCAGCAAAACTTTGGTAATAGGTGCTATATACTCATGCGTTACCTTGAAATGATAGCTTATTGCGTTTTGCATTATTTAAAGTAATAATTGAAATATTTTTGACTTATATATGTCGACATCACGAAAGCTCAATAACTTATTTATGTTTAAAGCAAATTAAATATTATATGCATTAATAGCTCAGTGAGCAGAGTTCTTGGCTGGCAACCAAGAATACATAAGGTGCCAAACAAAAACGCAAGCTTTGGGGAAAGCGATTAATGAACCATTAATTAAACGTATTGCAAAATTAGTAACTTGAATTGTGTTGTAATAAAATTGTAATAAAAATGTAAAAAAATAAAAACAAAAACGTATTTTACATTCTGGGTAATTATCGTCTATATTTGACATTATTTTAGATATAGCTTCTGAGAGAAGTGCTATCGTATTAATGCGATTGTTCCACTATTTGTACATATTTTTCTTAATACCAGAAATGAATATATGAAATTTCAGGGTTAGCATTGAAGAATTGATATTATGAGTCTCATATAATTTTGCCAAAATGTTATAAGATTTCTACTATATACATAAATTTCAGTTTCCACGGAAATGTATATCAGGATTTTGACAAAATTTGTTATTAGGAGCATTTATAGCTAAAAACCCTTTTTTGGAAAATTGGATTTAAGGTTTTATTCGTACGACCCATTCATTTCTTTGAAAGATCAGTCTATGAAACGACTTATTTTACTTTAGAACCTTTTAAATAGATTAATTTAGAAAACTTTTTTTGCATACAATTAAAAAAGTTTATAATTTAAAATAATAGAAAATACTATACTGTATTTCACAGAAAATATATTTCATTTAAAACGGTTTACTGACTTTTCATTTAAAGAAAATGCTTTCTGTTATTTGTTTTTAAATGTTGTTTAAACAAATGCGCATCAGTAAGAAACAACTGATTAATCAGTTAAAAATAAATGTTAAAATTTTACTAACAGATAATAATAATAACAGATCTCTTTATTTATTTGTTATTGTTGCCGCTTTTGTATTTTTGTTTGTTTTTAATCTACAATATGCATACCTACACAATCTATAGATAAATTTTGTGTGAATGACTATATGTCCGTATGTGTGTTTAAAAAGTGCTTTTAATATGAGTTGAAAAAATTTTTTATATAAACAAACAATTTAAATAAAAAACAAATTTGAATTTAAATTTGAAATACCTGTAACGGAAACAAATAAACCACAAATTTCCATTTTGTGGGTAATTTTTTTTTAAGTTTCAAACAAATGAAACTGAAAAAATCAGTTAATGACAATAAATCTTTTTGAACAAATGTATAAAAAAGTTAAAATAAATATTTCACACACAGAATTTAAATTGGCCGAAACACCTATCCATAACCCTTTGGATAATTTTTTTGATATAACTCATATTAAATTTTTTTTCTTAAAAAATTACGGTTAAATTGAACGAGAGAAAATCATAGTTGTATAATTCAGGGCTTTACAAAAAGAGATGTAATTTTTCGTACTTTGAACTACAAATTAACGAATCCTTAAAAGTGGCAACATCATTTCGTTTGACGTTTAAAGTGGAAAATTACAACTTTTTATCCATATTTTTTTTACACTGGTTATAGGTTGTTAAAAATACAACCTTTGGTGGGATTTTTTTTTTCTTGTTTGTTATAACAAAAGTTGTATTTTTGCACTTTTCCATTTTTTCAACTACTAAAAAAACTGAAATGAATACCCTTATTGTATTCAATTTTGATTGTGTGAATTTTCAGTCTTTTTTTTACTTGTTATAATGGTTATTAATATAAAATATATGGTTAATTTTTTGGTTTTAAGCGTTAATAAATTGATTTTTGCTAAACTATTTTATACTCACACTTTGTATTAATTTATATGAAATTTATAATTTTAAAAAATATTATATTGGTAATTAATCAAACCAAAATATTTTGCGGATATTTTCTTTACTTCTATCTTATTATTAAATGAGTTAATTAAATTTGGTTGTGAGGAAATTTAATATATTATTGTATTAAAGATACACTCAGAATATTATGTATATTAATGTTTGTAGTTTAATAAAAAAGTTTTGAGTTCAGGCAAAATAAAGGAACATACATTTATTTTTCAAAGAAATATTTATTTTAACTTTTTTATACACAATATGAGCTTTTTCGTCTCTATCGGGCCAAAATTTTTTTTAAGTTCTAGAAACGCCTGAAATATTCGTTTTGTTGTATTTTGTATAGTACACCCATCTCCATCTCCTGAATTCCCGAAATCTGTATAGAACTACAGCAAGTTTAAAATCAACACGTGCTTTCCTCACTAGAACTTATAAGTGATACAAGATGGTGGAACTCATCTTTATTGCATCGCATCATATGACAAAATCGGTTGTCATCGAACCGTACGCCCCAAAAACATCACTACGCTTAATTCATAATAAAGAATGTTCATTTAATAAAGAATGTCATTTCTTCAGTTGCTAAATCATCATCCGATGTACAAGTTTCTAAAAAATAATATTTCAAAATTTATGTTGCATTGTTTTTTGGAGAAATTTATATACCGATATATTCATAAATGTTATCAATTTCCATTAAAGATGCGATAATTAAATAATCAATCAATTCACTTTTAACACTTCTATTCGGCATCTTGAAAAATATTAATGATTGTCACATCATTGGCAGCTTGTTTTCTTTTCTTTTTTTTTTTTTTGACAGAATAAATATTTATATTTTTTATTTCAAAAACTGACCGCTCACATCATAAGAGTGTAATTTTTCATTTTTCCAACCAAAAAAAATCTGAAATGAATACCCTTAATCAAATTTAATACATATTTTTTTTATAATTCCATATTATGATTTCAGCAATTCATTTACATATTACATAATACACTGTATTTTTTGCCAATAAATGCTAAATAACGCCAAATTCAATACTTTGAACAAAATAATAATAAAAACTAAAATAAAAACAAAATCATTCACTCCACCACTCGTACGTTAATCAATTGACCGTGAATTTTATATATTTTTTTTTTTTGAATAAATTTCAAATTTGGTTTGTTTTAGTAGTATACAGCGTATATACAGTTTGTGTTGTTGTGGTTGTGGTGTTCGATCATATTTCCCTTTTGATTAGCCATTTATCGTTGTTTGCCATTTTCTAATAATATTCGCATTTTGTAAAATTCCAAAAAAAAAAAAAAACATTTGCAAATAACAATATTTTTAGATGATAAGTATCAAACATATTGTCTATAGGCAATATCAACAATACAAAGACAAACAATCTAAACGCATTTAACAAACAAAAAATTATATATAAATATATACAAAACCAGACCAGCCCTCTGTTATGAATGCGGAACATTGTTTAATCATTATTGTGCAAACTTGATCGATTTGTGGGGAATATTTTATTGTCAATACAGATATAAGTAAGTTTTATCCGATACAATTTGAGACAAAAGAAACTCGTTTATCGTAACAAAATTTCGATTATATAAACAAAAAATTTGGTAATCACATTCGAAAAATTCAGGCGCTGTTACTAAATAAAGTGTACGTTCATTGGTAATAACTATTTATCACTTTTAAATAGTTTAAAAATATATTAAGTGAACAACAAAAGACTGTTTTAATAATTGTATTTAGAAATTTTTTAAAGATGAAGGGCTTTGAATATGGCAACTCTTTAATTGCGCGAAATGATATATCTTAACAGTTGTTGCCCGCCATCTGGTGAAGTTTGGCGAAATTGATGAAGCTTTTCAGTTCATAGTCCTGTTATGATATGTATGAAGTATAGAAAACTTATACAAAAAGTTCGTTCTTTTCGAATTTTACACAAATATTTTATACGAAAGAAAAATTAATCCAATATTTCCTTTATAAAAGTTAAAAAATGTTCCTCAATTTAAGTCAAATTTTATTTGAACTTAACAAAAATTTATTAAAATGAAAAAAAAAAAAAATCCTATATTTGGTTAAAACTGAAATAGTTCATATCTTTCCTAAGTAATATTTCTTGAATGTAGGAAAAAAAAACAAGTATATTAAATAAAAATTTATCATTTTTTAAGAAAAACATTTAAATTTAAGAAAATTGCATATTAAAATATAATAAAAGCAAGTTTAGTTCTAAAAAAAAGAAATTAAATTTAGAACATAATTTACTCCCATTTAGTTCAAAAAATGTGTCTAACTTAAAATGAGAAAGCACTGGAACTTGATGTGTGTTAATTTTTTTTCTCGCGAGTATTAAAATTAAATAAATTTTAGAAATCCATTTCTAAATTCAGTTTTTAAGTCTACCACTTTCTAATTTTTAAGAATTGTTTTCTAAAAATTAGTTCAGGAAATTAAAAACTAATAGCAATAATTTTTTTCTTATGTAATAATAAAAATTTATTTGGTTTGAGAAGCTGATGAACTATTTCTAGGGGAAATTTTCATGCCTCTTAGTTCAGATAAATTTTAAAAATTTTAATAAAATATTATTTTTTTCAAGTAAAAGTTTTCTAATATTTGAGCAATAATAAAGGTTATAGGTATAGGACTTTTCTCCTAAAAATTTCTTCAGAAATATTAAAAAAATTTAGTAAATTTTTCATAAATGGTGGAAAAATTCAGTTTTCGTGGGAAAACGTTGGTTGAAAAGTTCCTGCGCTTACCAAGATATGGCACTGCTAACTCCAAACTTTTTTTTTCTCAAGTTGGTATAACTGTCTGAGAACACATGCAAAGTTGCAAGTCATTCTGTCAATTCTTTCTTTGTTAACAAGTCATTTGAAGTTGACGTGTCATTGATTTTTTTTAATATCGTGCAGTCATTAGATTCTTTGTTTTGAAGAGTTTAAAAGCAAAGGAAATTTATGAACAATTGTTAGAAGTGTATAAGGAGTCCTCACCTTCAAAACGCACCGTTAAATTTTAGGCTGGTGAATTTAAACGTGGTCGTACCAGACTTGAAGACGATCCATGCGAAGGACGACCAAAAACTGCAACCACAGCAGAAATCATTGAGCAGGTACATAATATGGTTAGTGAAGATCCAAGTTTGACTAAGCGTGAAATTGCTAATGCCATAGGCATCTCAGACGAATGAGTACTCCATATTTTACATGAAGAATTACGTATGAAAAAACTGTTTGGAAAGTTAGTGCCGCACACATTAACAATTCAACAAAAACTGGATCGAAAACAAATTTCTCAGCGTAATTTGGAGCGTTTTTAGCCGAATAAAACCGACTTCTTGCGTCGTTTTAAAACTATGGATGAGACTTTGATCTACCACCATGATCCTAAATTGAAACAAGAACGTTTACAGTGGACTGAAGCTGGTTCTTCAGCTCCAAAGCAGGTGAAGTCACAACGATCAGCAAAGAAGGTTATGGCATCAGTTTTTTGGGATACAAAAGGAATTTTGTTGATTGATAATCTTCAGAAAGGTAAAACAATCAACTCTGAATATTATTGCAACCTTTTGGATCAGCTGGATGAAAAAATTCGTGAGAAAAGACCTGGTTTAAAGAAGAAAAAAATCATTTTTCATCAAAACAATGCACCTGCTCACAAAAGTGTTTTGACGATGGCTAAATTCAAAGAATTAAAGTACGAATTGCTTGAACATCCACCGTATTCACCAGATTTGGCTCCCAGTGACTACTATCTTCAGAAATCTCAAACAGTTCCTGCGTGGAAAACATTTTTCGTCGAATGAAGAGGCCATAGCAGCCGTAGACGGCTATTTTTCAGAGCTTCCGGAAAACCATTATAAGGATGGGATAAAATTATTGGAAGATCATTGGAACAAGTGTATTGAGCTTCTAGGAGATTATATTGAATAAAAAAAATATATTTCGTAACAAAAACAGTATTCTTTCATTTCGAGCGCAGAAACTTTTCAACCAACCTGTATAGTTAAGTTATTTTCAATATTTAAAAAAAAGAATAAATTAAAAATAAGCTAGTTAATTTTTCTAATTTCACAAAAAAAAATTAATTAGACTTTAAAAAAGTTAACCTATTTGGAGGAAAAATTGAAATGAAAACGGCGCCAAAGACACTTTTTACCAATATTTAATAAAATTTTCCTTGTAATTAAGACACAAATTTTACTTAAAATTTTGACAAAATATCTAAATTATTAAAAAATTTTACTACTGAGAAATTTTTATTAGAAAACAGTAAAATTTCCTCCTAATTAGTTTATACATCATCTAAAATTTTACTGTTAGTTAGGAAATATTTCCTTGGTTTTAAGAAAAATGTTATTTAAGTTCATTAGATTTTTTTTTACTAAAAACTAGGACATAACTCCCAAAACATAAGAAAATATTTTTTAACATCAAGTTAAATAGCGCTTCTTTTAAGTAAGAATTATCCTTAAATTTGATAAAAATTTTGTAATATATATGAAACTGTTTCAATGGTAAAAGTAATATATTTCACTAAAAATTTTAAAGTACTTTGCACTCATTGTGTAAGTATTTTCCCACTTTCGGAGGACTTCCGCTTTGTAAGTACACTGCTCTTAACAAGTTTTTGCTACACATTTTTCTCTTTAAATTAAATCAAATTATACTAAACTCATGTATTTAAAATACAAATTAAATTTCATTAGCAAAAAGGTAAACAAATTAAAAAAAAAATACTGCAGGATATAATGAAACGTAATAAATTGTGACAAAGTCAGATAATTTTCGTAGTTAATTAACGGTTCTGCTTGAGAGAACTACGAGAAGGGGCGCCCTAAGTGACACACGCCATCTATGGCTAAGGAACACTAGGGGTCATTTGTCTTCTTAAATGAACTAATTTAAGGAAATTGCAAAAATACAAAATATCACAGTTACATTTCTTGTTTCTTGTTATGGCATTTTGATAGACAAAGCTAAGGGAATGTTGGGTAAAGTGAGCAACAACCAGGTTTTTTGGTTATATAAAGAGAACTAAAATATTAAAAATCAAAAGAAAGCAGTTTATTAGTCAACTTTTTGGGCATCTTTTTGATATAGATTTATTTCTTGTGGCAACTAAAACAAAAAAGTTATATGGAAATTTCTAAAATAACTCAAAAGACTCAACTTACCAAACAAGGCTGACAAAGGATATAAAAAAGTTAAAAAATTAAGTAAAAACAAAAAACAGTTGTGTATAAATTAAAATTTATTCGCAATATAAATGTTGAAAAACTAACTTAATTTAATTATTCTCACAATGGGATGAAATTATAGGCAAATAACACTTAAAATATATATTTCAACTTGTTCCCCTTAATCGGAATCACAATTCGTGCATATAAACACGCCTGTAGTT
Source organism: Eustalomyia histrio (assembly GCA_949748255.1). Classification (NCBI taxonomy): domain Eukaryota; kingdom Metazoa; phylum Arthropoda; class Insecta; order Diptera; family Anthomyiidae; genus Eustalomyia; species Eustalomyia histrio. Next base: position 127,153,266 of record OX456523.1, read on the forward strand.
ATCTTGGCGCATTTGAATAGGCCGTTTACATAAATAACATTTAATTGAATATGCATTGTTTAAGTGTCTGGGCATCGAGAGTAAACATATAATACAAAAATCTTCATCTTCTGTATCAGACGATAAAACTGTATTTGTTTTTCGATTTGTTCACTCTGTAGTTTGACGGCATACACGAGGTCGAGAACGAATGCATCCACGTACATATTATTGGCGAGTTTGCTGGCGCTTTTCTCGAAACGTCTTCCGATTATCCGTTGACGTTAGCACTGTGCTCTTCATAGGTTTTCGGACACGATTACTCTTTTTTCTAAGTGCAGCTGTTCCAAAACTTAACACAAACTCGGCAATCATTGAGAGCAGGCTCTACTTGACAACAAACATCTCGCTCTTTGTTCCCTGGTGTGCTCTATTTAAATAAAGTGAAAACAAAATCGGCACCAGTGAATATATCCGCAAAAGAAAAAATGCTATTAACCAATTCTGGAATATGGTGAATTTCAAACTGTTTCTCTGCGGTATTTTGTGTGCACATTGCATATTGAGACTTGTACACAGGACCTTACACAGGAACCTCTAATGGCTACACTATGTCGTTGCAACGAGAAGGAAAAGTAAACATGATGATACCATGCCCATAAGCCGTATGCAAAGATTCAATAGAAAGGTTCAGTAGAGGTTTGATTGTCTAAAAGTAAGTGTCATTTGCTTTTGTGTATTTTGTGAAGTGCTTCATGAAAGATACAAACTGACTCCAATGGATCCTGTACATCCATGGTCCATATAATGTGTTCGCATTATTTTACGGGGAAGCACAAAAAATGGGGGAATTGCATTCACTGCTAAAACCATTGTAACTAAAGTTCCACGCTCTTGATACGTCACTGTACCAACTTTCTTAAGTCCACGTATGGCTAATACTTTGTCCACTTTGAAAGGAACAGCCGTATTGCTTTGACATTTAGTTGGTTCTTATAACTGTCTTACAAAGAAAAATAGTTGTTGTTTTACATGTTAATTTGATTTATACGTGTGTTAATAAAGTGTCTATACGGCTGTAAAACTTTAAACCCCATCAAAAAATAATAAATTATATCTGTAACAAAAATATTGTGGAGGTTATAAATTAAAGTAAATCTGAATTTAATACTTCCATTTGCAATATACTTTACCAAGGTCTTTCATTAGATATATGTAATATTGATCTTAACTTAAGAATTCATAATGAAATACTTGCAAATATAATGAAATACTTGTAAATGAAATAAAATTTTTCCAATTTATTTATATTTCGCTTATTATAATTTAATTATTAACAAAAATCGATATACATACTCGTAGATATTACCTCAAATTTCGTAATGCACATGTATGGGCATATATGGAGATCTATATATCAATGATATTTATGTATCCATGAGATTGGCATTAAACCTGTATGGATCCATATACATATGTCGATTTTTAGCCGGGTAATTAAAAATAATTCAATGGCAATCTGAGACCTTTAAACAGCTTTTTTAGATTTCTCTTTTTGCAGACCATATTTTTTTGCCATAGTGATAATTTGTAGGGATGTGGAGATCGTAAAATGTTAATAAATTATATGTTAAGACTTTTTTAGAGACTGTTTTTGTTTGAATTAAAAAAAATCTTTCAAAAATATTAATACTGGCCAGAAGTTCTCTTAAAAAAACCTTTGACAAAACAACTTATGTTATATTATAAATTATTTATTAAAAATTATAACCACTTTAATTTGGTTCCATAGTTAAATTTCACTTTGGTTGATGGCTCCCATAATTGGACACACCTGAAACCATTACATATTTGAACATCACTATTGTCATCATCATCATTATTATTATTATTATTGAAATAATTTAAAATAAATTTTTGCATGCAGTCCGAGAATTAAAACGCGATTTTTTATCTATCAAAGTAAAGTGCAAAATACTGATGTTGCTAGAAATGTTGGTGATGATGATGATCAAAATCATCATCGTTATTATAAATATAAATGAATTTATTGTGTAGTAGGAATATTAAAATGTATTTTTGGTAAAATTTATTACCACTTTATCATATGTTTATTAACAATGTGTTGTGGTTATATGTATGTATGTATGTGAATATTTATGTGGTACATAAATATACAAAAACATTTAGATTCTGTGTAGTGTATTACTTAACATATTTTTGGGTGTAAATGTAGTGGTTTCCTTTTTGCAAAATTGTTGAGTTTTATTTTAGGTTTTTCTGTTACTGTTGGTCGGTCGGACCGACCAATCGTCTGGTTTACACATTAGTATATAAAGTTGTTTTATTTTTCGTTTTGTTAATTATCTTTCTATGATGTCAGTTCAGCTGCATATAGTACCTATTCCCAAATAAAATATTCATTGTATTAGCCAGCCAGCCAGTTAGTTAGTTAGCCATTCAACAACCCTCTCCCTCATATCTACAATATGGCTTTTTGCGTAGAGTTGACCGAACATCAAAAACATACGATTCTAAAAATACAAATTTTTAATAAATTTTTCTTATATCAATACGCGTTTGATTCTTTCACATTGCAAGCAAATTAAAATTAAAACCATTATAGGTTTTCGATATAAAGCGCTCAATGGTCCAAAAATTTAATAAAAAGTTAGCTTAACAAAAAAAAAAAGGGTCTCTGTTTTAGTTTAAACCTAATGAAATTAATTTATTTTAAACCTTCTGCTTTTTTGCTCATTTCCACATTTTCAAGTTTTAGGAATCAGTTTTCTATATTTTTCTGCCCACTCTATTGTAGCTGTACAACTAACAACAATCATCCAACCATCCATTTATAATCATGTGCTATTTTGAATTCAATATTATATGTTTTGGATTTATTTTTACGTTATTTCGTGTATTTTCACGTTTTTTTTATATTTGCTGACCTTGATATTTTTTTGCTTTGTATTTTTTAGTTGTAGCAGATTTTTATTTTTTTGCTAAAAAAAGCACAACTAACTTAGTAACTAACATCATTTGATTATTGTTTTAAACCAAAAACTGATTTTGTTGATTTTTTATGTACTACACATTATCTTTATTTATAACGTTATTAGTAAAACATCTTAAATTTATGCACAAAATGTATTTCTTCGCACTAAAGTATTGTGAGAAATGAATGCAGGAAGTAAATTATAAACTGTGACTTTTGCAATTTCCTCAAAAAGAATTGTTTAACCATGAAGTTTTTTTGATATCAATTATGTAAAACTGTTAAAGAAGTAAAATGTTCTCGACACTAAAATTCGGATGTTATTACTTTGAGTAAAGACAATTTAAAATTGTTAGGCCGAAATTAAAAAATACGAGCCACACAGATTTGTCTTCTTTATCACCTATCGAAATTTACAGTAATCGTCATTAAGTGCGTAAGAAAGTGCGTATTAAAAATTCCGAAAAATTTATAACAAATAAATATTTTGAATATAATAGAATTTTGCACACAGAGAAAACTGATTCATGTTGACAGCCGAATTTATAGCTAATAATCGAAAGGTTGTAGTAGCAGAATTTTTGGGGTTATGATAACAGAAAATTTGTTGAGACTACTGTAATTTAATAACACCTGTCTCAATCTAAAAATTCACAAAAATTTGTTTGCTTGAGCCGAATTATTTGGTTAGTTGGTAACACAAATTTGTTTTATGGTTGAATAGATGAATTTTTATGAATTTTTCCAGAAATAATATATTTAGAACTATTATAAAAGCGTTTAGTTTGCCCTATATAATTTACGTAAAACGAAATTTTCCACAGCATATTAAGAGCAACCCAGCAAAACCACACCTTACCAAATAATGTGTAATGAGGCCGACATTACTTTACACCTTACTTCATTGATGAATTTTACAGGCAATGAGCCTCAACGTACTTTAGAGAAAAGTAATGATGGCAATCGAACCGGGGAACTCTTGTTACCAGCCGAGAACTGTATCCACTGAGCTATCGCCGCATATATAATATTTGATTTTTTTGAACATAAATTATTAATTACGCTTTGTGTTTTCGTTCGTGATGGCAAAAAATCTATACATTAATCTTTTGCTTTCAAAAAAACACAAAATTAAAATTATTACTTAACACAGAAAAAACAGATTCATTGCGACAGCCAAATTTTTTGCCAACCGAATGGTTCGGTTGGCGCCACTGATATATTTGTATGTGGCCACAGAAATTCGACCAATACTACAGAAATTCAGTTAATGCAACAGAATTTCGGTCAGAGAAAAATATTTTAATTGTCTTAATCAATAATTCAGTTGCTGTAACCAAATTATTCAGTTGGCAAAGAATTCGGTTGACCATATAAAATCTATTTATAAATCAATAACTTGATTGAACAACCATACCCAAATGCATAATATAGTAGCAGTGATCATGTTGCAACCATGTTTTCTTGCTGCGTGTTTCATTGCAAGGTAATGCATAGGTATATCCCACCGATTACTAAAGTTTTACTCTGAAGCACAAAATAAGTAACATTTGAGCTGTAGTTACATATTGGCAATGCTGCCTTTAGACTGGAAAGTTAATCTAGTAAAAAGTGGACTAACTGCTTAATTATACGGCAACCATTAGCTGATAATCTATTTTTTTTAGTAGATTAACTCTGCAGTGTAAATTGAGGAATAATTTGTGCCTAAATATACTCTTTTTTGCTCATAAGTTTTCCAGATTGACTCTAAACCTATTCTAGCCAATATAGCCTAAAGCAAGCAAAATAAAATCCAACAATATAGGCCAGTTAGATGATTAATAATTTTTTACCCAAAATTTAAATAAAAAATTTATAAGATTATTGCAAATCTTACTAAAATTTTATAAGTTGTTTTATTTTGAATTTAATAAAAAAAAGTTTTATAAAATATTAGTTTTACAAAAATTATTGTGTATTAGAAAATATGATCCGCTTTGACTATGTTCGATTTACGGAGCTCTTTAAATATCAAGAGAAACGTTATATCAGATATTTCGAAAATTGTATTGAAACTTATTCTGGTAACGGTATGTTCAGGGTACTACAGTTATTACGGTAGTTGTATGTTAGGTGTTATGGTAGTCAATTGAAAATATTTTAAATCTGTTACAGTAATTTAGCGGTGTTACCAAGCAACACTGATCATGTTTTCCATAAATTGCATACGTCATACTTAAAGAGTTCAATATAGGTATATTTTTATAATTTATTATAATTCCTTCGCGATCAATTTGTGAAAGAAATTAGGTTAAATAAATTAACCTAATTGTAACAAATTTGGGTTAAATCAATAACAATATTAACAAAAAATACTAAAATAAATATAAATAAAAAAACATTTTGTTTAATAAGTATGAATATGTACAAATAAAAATAGTATCAACAAATTTGAAGAATATTTAATTTTTTTTTTTTTTGGTAAAGACAAAGACAGCACAAAATTCTAAAGTCATTTAACGAAAATGTTCAGCAGCGAAAAAATAATGCGAAAACACAAAATTACACACACCTTTTTGCCAGTAAATTATTATTAAATGTTGTGTATTTTTAAGTAAACTAACAAATTACGTAGCAGTAACACTTTCGATTTTATTTGTATATATATTTTTTTTTTTTTTTTTGCAAAAACAAATTTCTGCCATATACTTATGGCAGAAATAAAAATAGATATTTGGTTCAGATAAAAAATATACATATATGAGGCAAAATTAGTCAAAACTATTCCACTTTAAAAATGAAAATTTTACAAATTTTCCACAAATATTGTCCTATCAGATACACATTTTTCGTAAAACAATATTTTTATTTTTTATTTATTTTAAGCTTAAACTTGTACAATTTTTTTAGTAAGTTGTAGACTTAATTTTAGTTCATACATTTGTGTGAGTGGTCAAATTTGCTATGTTTGGCCTCAGCCCTTAGGCTAAAAAATTAGTCAAAACTATTCCACTTTAAAAATAAAAATTTTACAAATTTTCCACAAATATTGTCCTATCAGATACACATTTTTCGTAAAACAATATTTTTATTTTTTATTTATTTTAAGCTTAAACTTGTACAATTTTTTTAGTAAGTTGTAGACTTAATTTTAGTTCATACATTTGTGTGAGTGGTCAAATTTGCTATGTTTGGCCTCAGCCCTTAGGCTAAAAAATTTGTATCAGCCAGGACAACATTTATGGAAAGTTCAAAGAATTTTTATATTAATGGTTTTACAAATATACTTTTAGACCTAATATAAGGGTTGCCAATTATACTAAATATCTTTTTTTAAACCAATAAATTATGAACGACTATAAATGTTGTATAGAATTACCTGACACTTTTGTTATACATAAACAGAATTATTAGAAAACTGGAAATATTTACTAAGTTTTTTGATTCATATTAAATTTAAATATCTCAAATTATTCGTTGTTTTTTACAAGTTGTCATGTCTATTTGCCTGAAATATCTGCAGATGCTCTTAAACATTCAGGTTAAACAAAATTTGTGTGTCAACATAAGTATATTATGAATAATAAAGTGATAGTAATTTATCAATTTAGGAGTATCGGTAAAAATATAGTTTTGTTATGGCCTAATTACTGAATGTCCCGTTAGTATTTAATCCACATTTCAAATAGAAATTTATATGTCAAACAACAAAAAATGCATCAGTTAAAATCCCAGTAAATCGGACATTGTAAAAATTAAGCTAACTCAGGATAAATTAGAAGAAAACAAGTAAAATTGTAAAAAGTTTTTCGTCAAATAGTCTCTAAAAGGAACATAAATGCTTTTGAATATAAAATGTACGATTTGCTGTTACCCTAATAAACAAACCACGTTTGAATGTAAAACTTTAAATCCAATCATGTGTATGAAAAAGTGTAGCAGAAAATAAAATCGATCTATCGATTTAAAAATTATATACAAAAGTTACAGGAAATTAAATATTAATATAACTTTAAACAAAATTTCTTATCTCGAAGTATTTTTTTTTTTTTGCACAGATAGCAGTGTTTTTATTTTGGATTTTGTGAGGTTTTGTGTTTTAAAATAACAAAGTTGGCGCTATTTTGTCAAATATTTCTATTTTAATATCTGATTGTAGTGAAATATTATATATAGATATTTGTTGGATATCAAAATTTTCTGAATTTTTGGCAGCTTATTTCGTATTTTTTAAGCGATAATTCTAAATGTTATATTATCATATCCACTTCAATATTTATTGTTTACCTCATTGCAAATTATCTTAGTTTAGCAATATTGCATCTAAAACTGTAAGGATTTATTTTTTTAAATTTCAAAATGAACTAGGAAATACATTTCCAAATATCAAAATAAAAATGTATTTAAAACTGTATATGTTTCCCTTATTAATTAAAGCCTTTCACCAAAAAACTTTGTTCTTAGATATTTTCAACTCTTGAAGCGGAATATGGTCCAAAACATTTTTGAGGTCGCGGAAATTAATTTTTTCAAAAAAGTGAGGTTACGAAACAAAAAATTGTTTACTTGTTTTTGTTGTGCTTTGTTTTTACGAATCCGGATAAATCAGTACTATAGTGTTCCAGACTGCTAAAAAAAAATTATTCGAGGTACAAATTATTAGTTTTAGAGGCACTTTGATGATCTCAAAATTTAAAATTCAAATCCATTAGATAGGCATTTGAAATACCTTTCATTTGACACCAATCTTATTTATGTCATCTGAAGAAAAATATTGAAAAATTAAAAAAACTGAAACAAATTTGTTTTTTCCGCAGTGCACATGAGATTTGATCAACAAGTTCGTAAGTCTCATGTTAATCGAAGTGAAATTTAATTTATTAGCACTTCAATAATTTAATTATTTTATTATCAAAAATTCTTTCCATCACTGGTTCACCTGTCGATCTGCTGTTTTTGCTCCATTAATGTCCGTAATTTCAAGCGATAGATACCTGCTGGTTTTTGTTCGTATACATAGTAGGTAAATAGGTATAACTGTTTTAAAATTGCTACAATACCTCGCCGATTACAAAACTACTATTCCATCCATAGCTGAACCAACTCTAAAAACGTTTTCGCCAAACTTGTGGTATCTCAGTGAAACTTTTGTAGGATATGCATTTTTTGATCCCCGTTTAACACCTGCTCAGAAAACTCTGATGATTGTTGCGTCACAAACGAAAGGTTGTGATAAACCATCTACAAAAGCTGACATTGAATCAAAAGAGATTTTAAAAATCGAAATCCATCACTTTTTCACCTCAAACCCCAAAAAACTTTTTGTTCAATTACAATGATCAACTTCCTTTTTTACAAAAGATGAACATTTTTAGGAAAATGATGATGATTTTTACAAAGAATAGGAATGGCTTCCAAAACTTATTGATTAACGTTGATAATAATAGAAAATCTATACCCAATGTAAACAAAAATGTGGTTGAAAAAGCGTTAAAGAAATCCATTTGATTTTGTAGTTTTTAATACACTTTTTATCTTTATTTTGTATGTTTCATGTGAATAAATGTTATTTAAATTTTTCATTTAACATTAAAAAGTGTCTTAAAAATTAATTATTTTTACTCTCCAAAGAATGCATCCTAGTTCCCTTCGGATTTAATGTTTTATTTTTTAATATTTCTCTTTAAGCGATATAAAGAGGATTTGTATCAGATGAAACATATTTTAAATGGCTATCTAATGGATTTTCATTCGCGCTTAAATTTTCACAAATTCTGAAGTCATTAAAGTTTGAATTTGGAAAATTTTTAATTTTGAATTTAACTAATAATTTGTGCCCCGAATATTTTTTTTTGTTGTTTGGAGCACTTGAGTACTGATTTATCCATATTCGTGAAAACTAAGCACAACAAAAGAAACAAGAAAAAAATTTATGTTTCATTACTTAATTTTTTGGACAAAATCTAAAACATTTCTCAAAAATGTTTTGGACCATAAGCATTTATATTTCGCTTCAAGAGTTGAAAAAATCCAAAAAATAAGTTTCTATTGAAACGCCCTAATAATACATACATATATTCTTTTCCGTATCAAATTTGTGTAAAAATGTAATTAAGTTGAAATTCGAACAAACATATTCGAGAAATGGAAGAATTGTCTCGCACATTTCATCGGGAAATAATTACGAATAATATATTCTAACAACCAACCAGAGTAAAGCGATAACCACAGGTAATTCCATATAAATTTGACAATCATAACTATAGTTATTCATTACGCTTTGGTTTTTCTGAGATAAGTTATCAGGTCCTAATGTCACAATTAATGGAAATATTTATGAAACTAAGAGAATTAAGAGAATTTTTATGTAATTCATAAATAAGCAATGATCCAAAGACACAGTGGAAAAAATAAATTAGTATCAATGTTTCCAACGCAAAATGAAAGCATTCCTTTAATTATACAAAATTTCCAAACCGTTTTGTATAGGTGGAAAAATGTCATCAGACTTGCGATTTTTTTTTTTTAAGAAAAATCATAATTTAAATCGAGATCATCAAGTCAACCCATTTTTGTTTTTAATTTTTATCTTTTCATCCAAATAAATTTTATTTAAGTTTTTTTTTAATATTAACATGCAACTTCTTTTAAAGAGCTTTATTACTACTAAAAATAATTAAAGGCCAACAACCAAGCACCTGATATCAGTTCTTTTAAAATGCTTTATTTCTTATATATTTGATTCACAAAACTTATAATTAACCCCGCTGTTTAGAGGTTTTTTATCCCTAACGGTTTAGCAATGCAATGAGGCATTTAAAGAGAGGTATCTCACCCAAAAAATGGAAATGTGTGATTTTTAAAACATTTTATATGCCAGTATATTTTTCCAGGATCGCCACAATTTTCATCTTTTCGTATGGTTTTAACGTCCAGTTTTAAAATTTTACCAAAAAGAGAGAAATCAAAACAAATTTTAAAACCGAATTTAGTCCATTAAAAGTTTTTTTTTTGCGAGATTCGGAACCAGCATGTCGTAATTTAATAGAAAATATGTTTTGTAAGTAAGTGTTCGCTAAAATCTAAAAATTGTTTTATCGACCACTTTTTAAGAACTCAGGATTTTTGGAATAACTCAACTTTTGAAACTGTAATTGTTTCATATATAAAATAACAATTAAAAATATATTATTACAATATTTAATTTTAAGGTTTTCTATAAGTATTTTTTGCAAAAAACAAAAACACATATGGGACAAATTGAACCATAAGAGTTTTTAAGTTAAAACAATGTTTGGCATACACATGAATACTGTATACTGTATTTATAAAATGTTTTCCTATTGTTGTGATTGTTTGTTATTTTTATTTTATGAAAATAATAATTTATGATGACAAGTGTTCACATAAAACCACTTGTATACATACAGATTCATACACGTGCAGTTACAAATACACACACACACACACACATGTGTACACACACATACCTATGTTATGTTTGCCTACAAAATTAATGTTTTATATGTGTAAGCTGTCCGTCTGGCTGCCTTTGTATGCATGTATGTGTGATAATTGCATACAGTTTGTATGAAAAATATATTTGTGACAGAACTTCCGGTGCTGAAAGAAACAAAAAAACATACATATTCAAAATAAAAATAGTTTTACAACAAAATATTTAAATATTTTTGCATGAATAAAAACATACAATACAATGCAATGAAATGAAATTAACCATCAAATAAATTTTTTTTAACAAATGTTATAAATATTGATATAAAAACAAAAAATACAGTGGTATAGCAGGAAAATTTTAAAAAGTTGAATTAATGTACAAAAATCAGCGCACCCGCGAAACATTTCAATATCTTTCACACCAGCCAAAGATAAGAATTAGGAAATCGATAGAAACCAAATCCCAAAATTAAGCATTTTGTAATTATTTAAACTAATTTGAAATGAATTTAAAATATTATTATAACTTTATCGTTCTCTTGCCACTATGCCAAATGCATTTGCTGTAAAATATTTCTACAAGCCAATTGATAGTGTAGGTGTTATCAAATGAAAAAGTCCTTCGCGGTTTAATGGCCACATTCTGTGTGAGTTTAAGTGCGTGTGCAAGTGTGGAAAAAAACGCGATACATATGCGCGTGTATGTTGTGAATACTATTTCCATGAAAGCAACAATAACAACAACAACAACATCATTATCAACAACATTTTCATTTTATAATGAAAATGAAAATGCTTTTACAATAAATAAATTTCACTTTTGTTTTTTGGGTTACCACACATCAAATGTGGGCGTTTGTTGCAAATTTACACAATCTGCCTGTTTCCCAACCTGAACAACCGACCAACCTAGACGACCGTCCTTCCTTTCATTTGACTACTCTTTAGTCTGTTTGTAATTTTGACAGTATGTTTGTGTAAGAGGATGTTTTCTTGTTCTGTTCTGTTTTTTTTATTTGTTAACTGCATGCAGTGAGTTAAAGACTTGGTCATAATATTTAAATGATTGTGAGTGTCACAGCAATTGTGGTTTTGTTGTTCTTACTGTCGGTGCCGGTGCTGGGGTGTTCTGGTGTTTTGTTGTTGTTTGTCTCAAGTATCTAAGGAGGGAGAATGTACATCAACTGTACATACAAATTTTTGGTTGAGCCCAATTGTTAACAATTAGCAAAATAGTAATAGTCAGAGTAAAGTAGAATATTCTCAGTATTCTTGTATATAAACTCATACACAGAAGAGCTTTGAAAGAATTCAGTTATTGTTAATATCTTTAAAATGTCAAAATAACCTAACTATTCCCACTTGTGACTATATGAGCTGATCTTGCCTATTTTCAAAGCCATATCAATGAGTTGTAACACTGACGATTTTGGTTGACGAAACTTTAATTTAATATTTTTTTAAGATGCTTCAACAACATGTGTTTGAAATAAAAATGTATTTGAAAATATTGTTGTTTTGACAAACGTTCAATGTTGTACGCAATAAAACCCTACTTGAAGAGGGGCTCTATAGGGAGTTTCCCTATAGGGAGTTTCCCTTATTGACAGATTTTATCGCATATGTTGGAGGGATGAAACATGATCATTCTTGTATGTGAACTTATTTAAGAGAGGAATCTTACGTTCATGTAAATGTAAATAAAAATTAATATAAAAAATTTTGAAATAATCGTAAGAAATCGAAGTAGTCGAAAACAATGGGTTTTTATTTTCAGCGTAAAAACGTTCACCTCACCGCCAACGAAAAACTGAAGATATAGGTTAAGAAAATCCACGGATAAATTCCGAAGTTATGACCAAATGTTTAGGAGGATATTTTCATAATTTTATTACTGAAATTGAAACTCAATCGTCAGTTTTAAAACAATTGTTAGAGTGCTGTATTTATTAAGAGCTCGCCGCTAGATTCGGGATAGAAAAACATGAAATTAGGACTAGAATTGCTTTAAAATAAATCTCACTGATCAATTTTGTTCACTAGCAATCACCGCTGTTTATTTAAAAATTAACGAACTGTTCCAAAATTAATATATGTTTATCTGCACTTAAATTAGCTACATTATTCGGCGATTTTTTAGTTATTTGGTTCTTATAAGGGAATTAACATATTTTTCAAAACATATCTCTATTAATGGTTAGTACTTTATTTTTTTATTCCAGCAATTTTTTTTTTTATCAATTCCAACAATTTTTGTTAGTAATATCGATTATTCTGATTAGAACTAATAAACGATTCCGCACTGTACCACGTGTGTGGTTTTATAGTGAGGTTTATTGTCGATCTATATAAAAGGTACATGAGATGTTCTCCATTCTACATATCAACAGCAAACTGCACTATAGAGCTACACACATGGTACCGTGCAGAATTGTTTAATATGTTCAAATCGAAACAATTTACATTGCCAACAAAAATTGTTGGATTAAAGTAATTAAATGTGCAAAATTCCCACAAAACTTATAACAAATTGTGAAAAATAATTTTTTGTAGGCAAGTGCTTGTGAAAATTTAAAGTGTATCTGACATTTAAAGAATCATGTTTTTTTTATTATTGTTACACATACATATGCTAGATACACTGCTAGATCAGTCAAAACAACAGAATAGTATTTTGGAAGATGACAAAGCAAATTGTGATATTATTTCGTTTCTTTTCGATTTTTCTTTGATATTTGAGGATTTGAATCACGCTCCTAGACGAAAACAAAAATTTCTCATTGAGTTTGTAAATAAATCTAATAAATATCTCTAAAAATTCTAAAAACGTCGTCAAGTGATGATTTTCTTAGGCTGAAATGAATTCCGGATAGGGATCAACCTACAACAAATTATTTTTTCCTATTTGTTATAAGTTTTGTGGGATTTTAGAAAATTTCTTTACTTTAATGCAATAAGAGTATTTCCCGATAAATATAAATACAAATTAAAAATTGTTGAAATTGATCTAAAAAAGGAATTAGAATAAAACATATTTACGGGTCACTTAAGCTAAAATTCGTTCGTAAAAATATAATGCTGCTATCTAGGAGTTAACAAAAAGGAGCATAAAAAACAAAAATAATTGTTTTCCATATTTTACATAAATTTCATTGTCAAGTAAAAAAATATAGAAAAATTATATTTTTAACAGAATTCTTTAATAATTTTATTTAACAACTATTTCAATGTATAGAAAAAATACAAAACTATTTTCGATCCGGCAAAAGTTCTCTACATAATATTATTTTAACACATTAAATTGTTTACACATACGATTAGACTAATTTCATTTTAATCAAAAATGAGAAAAATCTGGGAAAGGAATAAAAAGTTGTAACTGAAAATGTAAAGGCAAGTGCATTTTTGTTCAATTTCATAGTAGAGTCTGGTGAATAAAACCTTTTGTTTTAACTTTCCATTAGACGTTTCGGTGTGAATTATCTTTTTTGTTTACCTTAAAAACAAAATATAAATAAAATTTCTATTCTTAAGTGTAAATAGGAGATAATCATCGATACACATTGCGTTGGTTTTTAGTGCGTTTCTAGACTATAAGTTAGCATTCTTTTAAGATTCTGCTTATCGTACACATAATTTACATTTTAATGAGTCAACCCGACACAAGATTGTTTGTGTCTCCAGTTTGTTTTTGAAATGCTACTTGATTGTTTCGGTTGTAAGGTGTCCATTTATGTTTTATTTTTAATATTTTCTTTTGCAGGCAAAATTTTTAATATTTTACATTTTATTTTACTTGGCTAGCGATGGTGCTGGTGCCTTAAGTTGACTGGGTACATTTGTTATTCTCTCTAATGGCCGTCTTCGTTGTCTTTGGTCTATATGTCTAATTTGGCCTCTTTTAATTTTGTCATTTTTAATATTCTTTTGTAGTTGTTGCTTGACACTTATAGCATTTAATTAAAAAGTAAATGTTTCACTTATTATTTTTTTGCACTCGTTCACTTTAGTTACAAGAACATATTATCATGTAGAAAAAGAAAAACATTAATATTTTCTTTTTCATCTCCAACACTTTGTCCATGGTGAACAGCCACATCATCCGTTTGGCCATTCGTTGACAATATTAAAAAAATATGAAGAGGAATCAAGTGAAAAATGCCCTCACATTTTTATTGTACAGTTGGTAGTAGAACAAATGAAGCCGATAGTATTTTTGGCTAAATATTCAGTAATATTATTGCGAAATTTTTCTATTTGAAGCTTTAAACTATTACCACATATTGTAATAAAACAAAAAAAAAAACAAAAAGTTGTACAATAATATTGCAAGTGTGTTTGGCACCATATTTCCAACGTTTTACAAGAAGGTAGGTTAATTTTCAGTTAAGCCTAAAATTGCTAAGAAAAATGGCGAATGTCCCTTAAAGCGTAAAACGTAAATATTTTGCGATTGTACTTTGAAAAAATTTTGAATTTTGGTTTTCCAGGAAAAAAGAAATAATTTTATTTTATACGTTCCATGGTACAAAACAATCCCCCCTACAATATGATTGAAATTGTTTGAATTTAACAAAAGTTTTATAAATACATTTAAATAAATATTTTATTAGACGCAAATTGAGAAAGTTTTGATTATCTTCGGCAAATATTACTGGTAAAAGTTAAGATAATTAAATTGTTTCTGGAAATTTGGTACTTGATTGTGTAAAATAGACATATAAGGAAAGTATCCTCACCTAAACACTCCGATTTGAATGAAATTAGGATATGAGATAGATAAATGAAATCTTAGAACAATCTGTCTAACTTTTTCGGTCACTTTGTACTCGTTTTGTTCGGCAGCATGTCGAAAACGCTAGGAATTCTATATAAAAATGCACTAAAATAATAAATTCGTCAAATGCGAAAGTTGTATATACATAACACCCTCCCAAATTTTAACATAGGGTTGTCAAGTTATTCCAAAAAGTACCAATAAATACAATAAACTTAAAAATAGGACGAATATCACAAAAGAAAGAAATTCGTGTCCGTTGTATTTTAATAGGAAATAAAATATGGGAACTTGGCATCTATAGCAGAATACTTCTTCAAATAAAGTTACTAACATTTTAAAAACTTTAACCACAGTAAATTTTAAAAAGCAAAATAATACCGAAAAGCAAAAAGCCTTCCAAAATCTATTTCCCATGATGCCCCACTTACATATAATTCCTTTAATTTAAATACTTTAACGAGTTACAAAATGAAAAATGCAATTTTTTAACTCCCTTTGAATTCTAAAAACTTTGAGGTGGCCCAAAAGTCGAGATAGACCGATCTTAGATTTTTTTTAATTACATATCCAAATTTCATCAAAGGCGTAGTGTTTAGGTTGGTGCACTTTCCTTGTTAGATATTAAGTTATGTATATTTTGATATTTTCACCATTAAATGCCAACAAAAACCCTTGGATATATTTTTCTGGTACGTACTGTACACCATACATATTTACAAATTCATTTAGTACTAGTGTCTGTAAAAACAATTTTTTATTGTACTCGTAGTATTACGAGTCAGTTCAGTTAGTTTTAACCTCCTCCATATTTTGTACTCATTCTGTCAAATTATTTTATTGTCAAATTGTAGCCATTGTAGCCATTGTACACAATATTTATTTATATGTGTAAATTTATATTATATATTGGTATGTGTGTATGAATTTATTGCATATTCATATAAATAAATGGATTCATCTCTACCATTTTTAGTAGATTTTTGTACCAAATTTTTAACAACAATAATAATAATAATTCATATTCATATAGCATCCTTGTTTTCAGTGTTAATTTGCATAATTATTAAGTGAGGGCTTACAATTGCCCCATGTAATTGAAATGAAGTGAAAAAATTTAATAAATTTTTTACTTTTTTCTACAATGAAAAATTTTAATATGAATTTTTCCACATATAATTACATTTTTAGTTCAGTATTTTTATTTTTTTTTTAATATTTTTAAATATTATAAAAACCAAAATCATTATTAGTTATAAATAAAACTTTATGTTTAGGGCATGATTGCAGCCAGTTTGATTAAAACAAATCGAATGGAGGTTTATGGGCCTTTTAATTGGTATATACCAAGGATGGGCATGCATTTGGCACCGATGGTCATACTGAAGCTTATCATAAATCAGCGGAAACAAAAAACATCAAAAATATTAGTTTTGATTTGTTCGTAGAGCCGTAGCAGAACAAAATTTTGTGGAAACATGAAGTTTGGTTAGAATTCGGCTAATGAAATTTTTCATTAAATTAATGAAACTCTTTATAAAAAAATATGAAAAATGTAATATAATTTTTTTTAAGTTCTACAATATCATTGACCAGAAATTTATTGAGTGTGGGAAACACTATTGCAAATTTAGCTATTTTCTCGGGAAATGTAGCGAATTTTAAACACATTTCGCGGTATAAAATATTATTTCGCCATTAGCGGAAAATCTATAGATTTTTTATAAAGCCGTCTAGAGACAATCAAGAATGTTTGAAAGCATTAGAATTAGTTTTTTTAGTTTAAACCTTAAAAATTGCCATCAGAAAATTTGTAATTGTATTTTCTGGCAGGTCAAAATGAATATTTAGAAGTTAAAAATAAAATTGTTTTAAATATAAATATTTTTTATATTGTACATGAATGTTTAACAAAATATGCAAAAAAGCATATGCATTTATTGACAAAATACGCAGTATGGATTTATAGAAAAATATGCTTGATTCCGTTTTTTTTTTCAAACTTGTCGATTTGAAAAAATATTTAGCTTATGCCGTTCTCAACCTAATAACCACAAATGTGTATTTACATTAAATCCCTTGCCCTGATAATCACATTAAGTTCTTGGTGGTTATACCACTCTAACTGTCCTCTCTGATTTGTAACATTATCTCAATTATATTGCCCCTTAAAGGTAGGTGCTCAGTTATAATTGTTTCCGTTATTGGTAGCTTTCACTATATATAAGTATTTTTTAATAGGCAAATTAATTTTAATAGTCAATTTACATTAAGATCTTTTCAGCCTCTTACTAATTGTCATAGTTAGCACTTGGTCAAGCATAAATAATTGGCAACACAAAACTGTAAAATATATTGTAAAACTATATATTGTCCGCCTAGTTATAAAATGCCTTAAAACACGAAATTTAAATTAAGAGGTAAAAAAAATTTAAGTAAAAAATAATTCTTACTCTGGTCGCAACAAAGTTTTAAAATGCAAAACATTTTTTTTAACTCGAGGGAAGGATATCTCCAGTATAATGGAGAAAAAATTAGACATAATTTTTTCAAATTGTTATAAAAACAAATTTAATAGTTGTCAACTAATCACCATCTATATTCCTTTTCTGAAAGAGTTTTATCAATTTTGTATTTCAAACAATCTGAAGATGTTAATCATAACCGTCAAAAAATAGTAAATATCATACGCCACCGTGCACACCACGTTTCTCCATATTTTACTTGCTGAAACCGTGTACTCTTTTGTCTTTCTACATTTTGAGCGACGATCCATGTTGTGGCACTTAAGCACACACTTTTGTTGGAGTCAATGCAAAAAAATGTGTTTTTCATTAAATTTTATTTTTAAAAATGTTTTGGTAATTGTAATTTCCAAATCAAATTTGTAAATTTTTATAATTACTTTGAGTTTAAAATTGAAAGTCAAACGTTTTTATGCGTGAATTTATATTTTAATTAAACCATTTTTACAAAAAGATTTCATGTACAATTAATAGCTATTTTTGTGTGTTGAAATGAGTTGATTTGCGGTTTTTATGATTTTGGTGTCACTTTTAATATTTTAAGACTTTTAGTCGATAATTAATCCTCTATGTGCACTAAATTTTTTAATAGTTTCTTTTTTTTGAAATTTGTACAAAACGTTTTTTTTTATATAGTTTAAAAAATAACTTTTAATATATATATTAAATCCCTAATTTGTTAAAAAGTATGTAATGTCATATTTTTAGCAAACTCTTTAAAACTTAAAAATTAAATTGTTGTGTCATTTAATATGATTCATTAAAATTAAGTCATTGTAAAACAAAAAAATCAATTTTACCAAAAATAATATTCTAAAAAAAGTTTTCTTTAAATTCCCTTGGTAAACTTTTCCATAATATAATTTTATTTCTCTTTTCTTGGTTTAAATGTAAATGTAAAGATTACATGTATTTACACATAAAACTTCTTTTTTTGTTCTTTATTACTCTGGAAATTTCAACAAATTTTATAAAACTTTAAAAAGTAACCATTTGGCTTGTATAAATTCAAACAAATACCAAAAACTTTTATTATGTTTATATAGAATTTAGTTTTTTGGAAATCTCTGTGAAACCATAATAAAATTTTGCAAATATAATAATACAACAAGTACCGACATACGAGTACATACATATATGAATTTTGTTTATTAAACAAAAAAATTAATAGAAATAAAAACAAAAAATATCGAATAGTTACAAAACATTTACATGTTTGTAAAAAAGATTATGAGAATAGAAAAAAACCAAATTGTCCTCTAACAATGTAAATTTAAACCCCATGCAGTGTTGCCAACACTATTCAGTAGAAACCCACAGTATTGGCCCAAAAACAAAACCACAGTCTTGCCTAAATATTTATATGAATGTTTAAAAAATGACAGATTTTTTGTTAAAAAAAAGCTGGCAACACTGACAACAGGCATGCCATATTGCAAATTCTTCATTACTAAGTTATATTTTATTTTTAAGAATAATTATAACGTAATCCTCCATATTACTGTATCATACTATGACCAAAGAATAATAATTTCTTTAGTATTATGCAATAATTATATCATTTTTACAACTATGGTTGGCACAATCAAAACATAACAACATACATACGATACTCTTCGAATATATTTTCCCTGACAATGGTCTTTATTTGCGTACTGCGTTTGGTTCAAAGTCATGAAAACTTTACTTTATAACTCAAGAATACACAGAAAAGTTATTACTATATCTCTTATTGAGCGCCCCGGTTGGCTAGTTGGTAGAGTGCCAGCTTATCAGTGCGGGGTCGTGGGTTCGATTCCCACCAGAGGCTCTGGTCTGTTCTCGCTGCAACGAGCCGATGGCTTTTGTTGCTAGTGCTCGGTTAGGGTAATAGGATATAATTTGTAATTATATGATTAATATAAATAAATAATAATAAATTATCTCTTATTAAACTTACAAAAAGGAAAGTTAATTTACATTGAATTATTTAGTTAAGATACAATTTTATTAAGAATTTTAGGTATGACCGCACGCATACATGTTTGGGCATGGTTGTTGGCCAACATTGTGCAAACAGTGCTTAAAAATTTGTTTTCCAACCTTCCAAACTTTACTCCACCTCGAACGGGAACAATATTCGCCTCAAATAAAAAGAAAAAAAATATATTTTTCACAGGATTTGCATTCCGGACTTTCCAATAACCTCCTCCGCCAAAAATTTGCCAACAAATTCGAAAAAAAATTTCCCGTCCGATATTGGGTTAACATAACAGATGGTAGTTGACGAGAGCAATGTTGATTTTTTATTGCCTACGAGGGTAGTCCAAAAAGTCACGTTGTATTGAAAATGAAAAATGGATGCAAAATAAGAGATTCACTTAATGTTAATGGAAATCGCATTAAAAAGCATCAAAAAACTTAAATAAAAATCTAATTATCACGAGTCTGAAGTAGAACATTTATAATAATTTAGGCAGTAAATTATGTAGTTTTCTTCACAAAATAAATAAAAAATTTCTTTGATGAAAAACTTTTTACATATGTATGAATCTAGTTTTTAATGGATTTTCTTTATTGTGTGTATGCAAATTTTAATTAATAAAATTATTGCTTTCTTCATAAAATTGTATAAAACACTCTATTCATTTTATAAAAAGTTTCAGTTTCACTAAGTTCTCTCTGTACAAGGAGAACTAAAATATATTTTGTATATACAAATTAAAATGTTAAAAAATGTAGTTAAGTAATATGTTTACATTCCATGTTCCGTAAACAATTAGTTAGTTACTATCGATTTGTTATAGAGAATATATTCTTAAAACTACATGGTTATAATAAACCTAAAAAAAATACTAAACATATGATTTGTGATAGTAAAAAATTCCAAAACAATATTTACTGAAATAAATTTGCTAGAGTAATAATAACTACAAAGCTTTCTATGGTCACAGTTAGACTAAATTAAATCATAAATATTTCCTTTTATAATATTCCAAGCAAAACATAAAAAAACGTTCTAAAATTGCCTACAGTTCTGTATTAAAGGCTTTACAAAACTAAAATTGTATAGTCATATACTACATAATCCTGTAATAACATCATAAGATAAAATTTTTACCATCAATATTTATGTGAAACTAAAGAACATTTGTGTCAAGTGGCCGAAGTAAATTTTTTAACACCTAACCATAAAATGTACAAATTTAAAGGCTTTTTAGTACCTACTCTAATAATATAGATACTATTGTATTGACTAGAAAATAATATTTGTTAAGGATACAAAAAAAAAGGAAATTACACCTAGAGAGAATGAACATATTATGCTAAAGAAACAAGAAAACCGGACAGACGGTTATACTCACAGAATTATGTTATGTCAACTGAAAACGTCAGTAGAAACAAAAACTGAAATTCTGAGAAAAACTAAATATGTTTGAAGTCACTTTAAACTGTTAAAAATAAATTAAGAAATTTTCCAAACAAAAGTATATTTGTTACAGTAATAATTTTCCTATTTGTTTTAAAAACAAATATACTAAAGACGACCAATTTATTGCAATCAAATAAAAATTTGAAATTAACCATAATTTTAAATAAAAGTTCTCGACCCCCAAAAAAACACACTTATTTGGCTGGGTATATCTGCATGTATTAGGGAGGTAGGTGGGTTTGAAAAATCGTATTCGTCACAAGCAAGAATAAGCCCTGGACTTTGCCGATACAGATGGTTCTTGACTTTATGGTATCAGAATTTATGATTCTATGTAAGCTGATTTTTTTGTTTGTTTTTAAAACCCCAATCCTAATTTTTTCAAAACTTGTTTTTGAAGTCGGTAGTGATGATTTCTCAAAAAGTTATAAACTCATCTGTTCGTTCAAGTGCAAGCTTTATACACCTACTAACAGAAAAAAAATGTTTTTTTAATTTGTGATGTAACCGTCAGGAGTAATCCTGGCTACGCCGAGAGAACTTATCTGAGAGGTCGAGGAAAATGGATGAATTTTCAAAATGAAAATTTCACAAAGTACTTGTTTAATAATTATCAAATTAAATAAAATATTTTACTCAATAGACTTAAAAAAATCAATAAAAATACGCCTATAGTGATTTATAGTAAAATTTATTAATCTTTTATGGAAAAAGTGAAAGAAAACTTGTTTAACATTAATAAAAAGACAAGGGTTTGGTTGAACTTATTTACTAATTGTACAAAGCTATTAATAAATAACATAACAGGGCTATGAACTAAAAAGCCTTCGCAAACTCTCTCTTTCCAAAAGAAAATTTATTATTTTACGAAATTTTCCATTGATATTGTTATGATTTTACCTTTTAAAATCGTTGATTTATTTCCTTTAAATAAATCTAGTTATTTTTGGATTGCAAATTATAAATACTTTAGCGATTTATTCTCAATTAACTGCCATGCCACCTTGCTGACGTATTTATATGTGCGGATAAAAATATGTGGCAGCACTGTCCAGAAGCCGCATACTGGGAATTTTGAGAATGTTCTTTGAAGTTCGACAGAAAAAAAATTAGTTATATTTCGGGGCTAACATATGGGGATTTGTGTTTCTACGAGTAAATGGAAATTGATGAATCGAATTTCCGTAATCCGTTCGATTACAGATCATCCAGACTTTTTGAAAGGAAATAAAATTTTTGTGAATGAAATGAGTTTTCTGGTCTGCTGCGACTTTTATCAACATTTTGTGCATATTAGTGTTATTGGTAAATATATCATATTTAACTCTTAACCCTTCAATGCTCTTTCTTCTGACATCGATAATATTTATACTACTTATACATATAAATATTTGGCATTGAAAAATTACTATGAAAAGGAAATTAAAATTTTAATTTAACGTATTATATAGGCGATTAGCCACAATAGAAGTTGAAGACGAATCAAGAAATCAAATAACTAAATATATAGTTTCTGTTTTTGCTCTAAAAAACACTATCAATAAAATAAAACTACATACCAAAAATTCTTGATCTAGTGTTATTATTTTAAAAGTTGTGGCAATTTTCGCTTTTTAAAAATTACGAAGCTTAGCGAATTGACACTAAATATTCATACAATTTTAAAGAGTTAATTCTACTTATTTCAATGTCTGGGTGTATTAGCTGTGCTTAATTTCAAAAAAAATCTGTTAGCTGGTTTTTGAGTTAAAGAGATATTTGGAAAACGTGCCCTGACGTCGTCCTGTGAGTCCCAGACTAAGAATTATTAATCATTTTACAAATAGCGACTGTGAAATAATTTATTATAATCCATAATATTTTTGAAGATTTTTTAATTTGGAATATTACTTCAAATTTTGTATCATCGAGAGAGGAGCAGCGAAAAATCGACTCAGAAAGATAATTTGATAAAATTTGGTATACTAACTTAGATCGCCCAAAAGACAAAGCTTATTGGTTAATATTGGTCCATTTTTATCTCTTGTGACCATATAAATATCCCCATTGGCTGTAATGCTTGTTCTTATGCGCAATTAACTTATATATGGGGGCCCAATGACAACACCTTTGTTTTAAATTGGTCCATGTTTAGATGTCTGCTTAAACGGGCTTAAGTGATACTACACTCACAATATTTGTTCCTTAAAATCTACTGAGTATGCACATTAAAACAATCGAAAATCAGCTTAAAAGGAGACCAAGTTCGTACTTTACATTTTAAACAATTCCCTTGTGTCGTTTGTTTAAAATTTGTATAAATAAAAAAAAAATCCGTTTTTATAACACTCAATATAAACAAATAATTGTTTGTTTTTAAATGAAAATTTTAACAGAATTATTTAACAACTACGGAAAGTCCATTATTTAATGTATTTTGCTTATAAAATGATTGGTAGTCAAAGTCAACAAATTTATTTCTTTGTATTTATTTTATTGAAGTAACCATTGAAACTTTTACTCTCAGCGTAAGTATAAAAATTGGTGCAGTCAAAATATTTTGACAGTAACTGACTGCAGTTTATTTAAAAAGTGTTACGTACATTTAAGTATAGTTTTAAATCGTTTTTTATATTTATTTAAATAATAATAACGCGTTCATACTGAACTCAAAAATGCGTATTTTAATTTGTTCAAGTTTTCAAATTTAAACTTTGAAAAACGTAAATGCATATTTTTGAGTTCAGTGTAAACGTATTAGAAATTATATATAAATACGGAATTTTTGTCACTGTTAATATTTGCATTTAAAATGATTTGTTATAAGAATGGATTTTATTTTAATATAGTTTTAATAAACAGATTTTGTCATTTATTTTCACAGACTTTGTAGTTAATTTTTATGATTTAAAAAAAACAAAATAAGCCAAATATCATTTATATTTAAGGATCTTGTAGTTAATTTATTGACAGTTAAAATAACTCAATAAAGTAAATATCATTTATGTTTACGGATTTGTGGTTAGTTTGTTAACAGCTAAAATAAATGAAAAATCTTTTATTATTTAGGGATATTGTAAGTTAATTTATTAACATTTAAAAATAAATGAAAGTTTTTTTTTATTTAAGTGAAAAGATATTAGACTGGCTTTAAAGTGATTTTTCATATATTTTAAATAACATTTACAGTTAGTTAAACTACAAACTATTTTGAGTGGCAGAAACACTATAAGGAAAATAATATTTTTGTAACAAAAACCGATTATACAGTCTAAAATATGATTCGATATACACCTTCTAAAAACAAAAATTATGAATAAAATGTTTGCTTATCATTTATTGGCAAGCTTTGGGCCTACATATACTCGTTTGGATCAGACCGGTGTAGGGTATTATCAGCCGATTTTAATTTTATACTCATTTATTATAATTTTATTATTGTTAAGTTATTTATTTTATAACTGTTGTAAAACGTTTTTATTTTTCTGATAGCTTTCACGTAGTAACTGCAGAACACTTATGAGTGTAGAGTATGTTTGAGCCATAGAAAATTAAATTTTACAAATATTCTTAAGGATATAAAGGTATGGACAAGTTTTTGTTAGTAACTAAATATGTTGAACGAAAACAAATGGCAAATAACTACAAGTAAATATAAAAAGAAATAAAATAAATTTCTTAAGTTTATTTTTACCACATTCTACAGCATTTCCAATTTAAGTGAAAAATATTAAAAATTTGATTGTTTATTTAATGTTAAAATTTATATAATCGACATCTCCTTTTTCATATTTCACAAGATTTGGTTAACTTGTTGAATGAAATTGAAATTTATTTTAACAAGATTATGGCTCAATAGTTAGTACACGATTTCTTTTATAAAAATGCTTATTTTTTTTTTTTATAAAAAATTATAAAAATTTTAAATGGTGTTTTTCAAAAAGTATTGTTTTGCTATGTTTTCTATTTCTTCACTTTTAAATAACATACAAAAACTTGACCTTTATTATAAAGTTTAACAAACAAAATAAAGTCAAGTTTAAAAGTTTAAAGTTTTATTTTTTATTTTTTCAAAGAAATTTTTGTTATGTACATAGAAATAGTCTAGGTAAAATAAATGTGCAATAATAGAAATTATTTTCAAAACCAAACGTTTTTATAAAAAAATAAACTTGATTTTTTTTTTTTTTTTGTTTAAAATTTAATTTTGACTCATGATCATAAAGACTTACAAACAAAACATCAAAAAAATGTATTTATATAAATAATGCTGTTTTGTCTTATTTTTCAATTTCAAGGTCATAATAAATTACAAATGCTAACAACCACTCCAAGATACTTTTAAAACTGTAGACATAGACTGAATAGAAAGATACACAACAATAGAAACTTTTGCAAAAAAAAAAACAGCAAAATGAAATTTTGGTGAAAAAAACCTCGAATCAAATATATGCTTGTAAGCAAAAATGGTTTAAAACAAAATAAAAACCTAATTTTTGTAAAAAAAAAAAAACAACAACTATAAAGAACAACAAAAAAATAACAAACTTTCAAATAAAACAAAGTATTATGTGTATGTAAACCATCGTCTACCGCAATACTTATTGTAGTTTTACATATTTAAAGCTATAGACAAATATAATACAGTGGTGGGCATAAATAATATACACAAATTTATACAAGAAATAGATCAATAAAAATAAAAAAACAACTACTAAAGTAGCAATAAAAGCATCACTACTATGGCAAAGGCATCACTTCTTCTCTGATGTTTTCATCGATGAATTTAACATTAGCGTGTCATAGGATGGAAGTATTCAAATGTAGCTACTAGCATTACACATACTTTACTCTAAGGAAGCAATTATAATATAATGATAAAATATACTGATGCATGAGTGGAAATGTTCATATACTTTGTAATATATAAGCTTTGATTAAAATTTAATTCATAAGAATGCAGAAAAATAAGTTTAAAGCGAAATTTATGCATTGATATAAAAATACTCTTTATTAAAACAAATAAATAATTCTGCATAAGTGAAAAAGCATTTTTAAAACATTTTTCAAAAATTTTAATGAATTTTTAGACAAATTTTAAAATATTTTTGGTTGTACAATTTTGAAACATTTTTAGACAATTTAAAATATTTTTGAACACTTTTAAAAATTTTTGCACATTTTTAAAATATCTTTGGGGAATTTGAAATAATTTTTACACAATTTTAATATTATTTTGATAAATTCCGAATTAAAACTGGATATGACGTAGTGTTAAATAAAATACATAATGCAAAAATGCACAGATTGCGTCTTCATAAATATTTAAGGCTGAAAAAATGCAAATGACAGGCCAGCTAGTTTCAATTAAATGTCAAAAAAATCTGCTTTGCGTGATTTTCCAAAACTTTTTAAAAATTGCTAAACTGCATAAATTCTAACTCTCATGAAATTTTAAACTAAAATATAAAAAATGATTTAATAAAAAAATTAAAAAAGTTCATCAGAATTATTTTCTCAATTTGAATAAATGCTTTATATTCCAAAAAAAAATATGCGATATACTATAACTTATGCTTTAGAAGTAATGAAGAGTGATATTTTAAGATATGCACCGGGTTTATATCCAGATCACTGCATTTGAAATATGAACACATGAATTCTTTTGGTAGTGCCTTAGAATAACACCAAAAAATCATAGAAGAAAGTCAACTGAAGTTTAGGAAGCAATGAAAGAAGTTCTTGTCACAGAAT
Organism: Eustalomyia histrio; assembly: GCA_949748255.1. NCBI lineage: Eukaryota > Metazoa > Arthropoda > Insecta > Diptera > Anthomyiidae > Eustalomyia > Eustalomyia histrio. Next base: position 127,180,127 of record OX456523.1, read on the forward strand.
GACTACCATTTTTTTTTTTTTTGCTGGGATATTATATTTTAGTATACCAATAACTGCTATTTACTGCTCTATAACTCGGGAACTTTGAGCCGCCAACAAAAAAGTTCATTATTCCAACAATTAGAAATATTTTTAAAATTAAAAAAATATTAATGGAATTTTTTGAATTGTTGATCTGTTATTTTGTAAGTGAATAGTATAGTAGGATTTAAAAGATCATATCATATTCTTTTTAATTATTTTTATTGTAAAGAAACATGAAAATTTTTATTAGTAAGTTATAGAGAATAAAAATTGAGAAATTCCACTGAGCCAGCAGGATAGAATACTTAGTATTTTCGGTTGGCGCTACCCAACCTTGTCAATACCCATGCTCTTCTTCTCCCTTTGCGAAATTTAACAATTTATATTTATCCTCTATATTTCACAGTTTTTGTTATGAACTTTAATTCTTAAAGTATCAAATAACACAGCTTATATTAAGCATTTAATATCAAATGTTTGTCCTAATCTTTATTAAATCTACAACTTAATCTATGTTGATAGTTAATGAATAGACAATGTGTGTAAAGTAATGGAATTTTATGAATTGTTGATCTGTTATTTTGTAAAATTTTGTTAAATTTCGTTGATGTTAGACTAATTGTGTTGTTGTTTACAAGTTTGTTAATTTGTTTCCTTACACTCAATATAAAATAGACAATCATCAACAAGCAATGACCGAAAAGGGAGAAGAAGAGCATGGATATTGACAAGGTCGGGTAGCGCCAACCGAAAATACTAAGTATTCTATCCTGCTGGCTCAGTGGAATTTCTCAATTTTTATTCTCCATAACTTACTAATAAAAATTTTCATGTTTCTTTACAATAAAAATAATTAAAAAGAATATGATATGATCTTAAAGTCCTACTATACTATTCACTTAAAAAAATATTTTCATAATCAAAAAAAAATTACTTCTAAGTCCAACCGCTGAGATATCTTAGATTGAGGATTATATCAAATAACATCCAAAATTTATCTAATTATAAATACAAATTAATCAAATTAGATGAACCCATTTTTAGGATCAAATTTTACAGATGAGATCGCATGAGATAGTGTATATAATTATGTATATATAATTATGTATATGACTATATATAATTATATACTTTCTCACCTTTTCACGACTTTTATCATTGGGTAAACAAAATTTTATTAATCAAAACCAAACGAGTTTTAAATAACAGCAACTTACGTCCCTCAGTGTATGTTACTCATACGTATCTTTTTGTTAGAAATAGAAACAACAAATTGTGAAAAAATCTAACCAATATTTACAAGTATATTTATTATTATATAAATGTATTAGTTGCCCTTTACCTTGCTGACACACATTTTATGCAAAAAAAAAAAAAAAAAAAAAAAACTTTCAAAGTTTACAAGCATTTTTTGTTAGCCGACAACCGGTAACAACACTTTAGTTGCGTACCTATAACCAACATAGTAAATTTTGTATAAACTTACAAAACTAATCTAAAACCACAAATTTTACAAAACTATACTTGAGTTTTTTCAAATGCTTATAAGCAGAGTTTTAAAGATTAAATTCATGATATTTGATTTAGTGTGTAAATAAAATTATTTCCCTAATTTTGTTTTAACAATATTGACCTTAAAATCGTCAAATAATTGAATTAAACAATCAAAGTAAAGGGATTTTAATAAACAATAAAAATTTACTTCAAGTTCAAAAAAAATTCTCTTTACAAAATAAACGAAAAATTATGAAATGATTTAGAAGGTTTTGGAAAACTTTTTTCCATCTATAAAATGAAACATTTCAAACAACTTGGTAATAGGTATTTAATACACTTATAATAAAAAGCTTCTTTAGGTGAATTCTAAGCAAACTTCATCGGCTTTATAAAACAATTTGTTCAACTTATTATCATTTAGAAAATTGTATTAATGTGGTTATTAAGAAAAGAGGTTAAAATTTTTGATCACAGTGAAGTTTTTTAATACATACAAGGTGGCGCAAAAGTAATTCTCCTATCATAAAATGCTATAAATTTTGCGATTGGCCCCTAATGTCAGTTCTGTTTTGACATTTGTGTAGTAAACACATGCGAAATACACGTTAATAAACAATGTTACGCTACACTGCTCCAGAACGCGGAATATTGGTGACTATTTATTTGAGCAATAATGAAGATGATTTTTCATCAAAAATAATCATGAGTGATGAGGCCCATTTCCGTCTTAGCGGGTACGTAAATAAGCAAAATTTACGCTTATGGGGCACTGAAAATCCGCGTGTAACCCACGAAGAGCCATTACACCCGCTCAAAGTCACCTTTTTTCTTCGAAGACGTCGCGGGCCAAACGGTTACTCTGAATGGTGAGCGCTACAGAGCAAAGATCAACGAGTTCTTTTTGCCGCAACTTGATGAATTGGGATTGGAAAACATGTGGTTCCAACAGGACGGTGCAATGCCATACACTGCACGTGCCACAACCGATATGCTGAAGGATGCATTTCCCGGGCGCCTAATCTCCCGTTTTGGCGATTTGCACTGGCCAGCAAGATCGCCTGATTTGACCGCTCCAGACTTCTTTTTGTGGGGCTTTTTGAAGACGCGGGTTTATGTCAATAAGCCTTAGACTCTTGCAGCTCTTAAAGACAATATCCGTCAAGAATGTGAGGACCTATCGCCGGAAGTTTTGGCCAAAGTGATGGAAAATGCCATAAAAAGGGCTTAAATGACAATCAACTGTGGCGGCGGCCATTTACATGACATCATATTCTCGACTTGATATAAAAAAAATTAAAAGACCAAATAAAAATAATCCACAAGAAGAATCAAAGTTTTTCATTTGTTTTTAAATTACAGCCAAAAAACATCGGAAGGTTATTTTTGCGCCACCCTGTATATGTATACAAATTTATTTTTAGTCTGGTTCCAGATCAAAGAAGATTTCTTGAAATGAAAACTTTTCTTATTTTTTATTTAGTAATCATGAAGAATACACATAAAAAGTTATTTAGCTATGAACTTCATCAACATTCTTCGTACCCCTGAAAGTTTTAATTGTAAATATCTCGTATTAACTCACAACTCAAAGGAAAAAGCTGTTTATGCTATTTTTGATCACATATTAAAATCGTATCTCAGACCCAAATTCGATATTTTATAATCAGGGCATCGACTTCAATACACTTAAAAAATCAGAAATAAGCGTTTAAAGCAAGCAGTAAAAAATTAATATATTTCTATGCAAAAAATATTGTACACACTGGATTACTCCAAAAACTAGTTTTTTGAAAGAAACGTTTTTCGATTGATTCAAAAACTCTTTTTCGGTTTCGGTCTACCAAAAAACGGTTCCTTTGATTTCGAAAAAATGTAAAAAACAAATAAGATTTTAAAGCGAAAATCTTAAAAGCTTTGTAATATTTTTAAAAAATACGTTTCAGTTTAGCCGTTACACACGGAGAGAAAAAACATGATTAGGGCAATCATATTTGAAGAGCGTCATATATTATTGATATTATGAATGTGGCAACCATAGTCGTACTATAATATAATTATCATATTATGATAAAAGTTATTTCATGATTCGACACTCTAAAAAAGTTATTTACACTTCAGAATATTTCGTTAAGAAATGTTTTTCCTAAAGAAAAAATTTGATGTTAAGGAGTTTTTCTAGAAAACTGATTTCATTCTACACTGACCAAAAAAAGTCTGTAATGGCAACTGAAAATTTTGCTGTTATTAATCTTAGCAACACATGGCTGCTGACGTATAGTACAATGAAATAAGTAGAAAAATTAGTAGCCGCTACTAAATTTTAGTCAACTTTTTGTATAGTAGAACTTGAAATCTGTTTGCTAAAATCAGCAAAAAAAAATTTACTAAATATTATTAATATTAGTATAAAATTTCAATTTTTTTTATAGAGCAACAAAATTTTTATTTTATTATTTTTTTTTTTCAAAAAATATTTTAGATAAAATTAAAAAAAATCAAAGGCTTAACAATTTTGAAAACATAAACGAATTTATCATTTTATTTCAATTTGGTAATTTCTGTTTTGAAAAACATTTTTAGTAATTTTTTTTTCTTTTAAGGTAAAATTTTAATTGTTTTAGGGCTGATTTTTAGAACAAAAAAAAACTTTTTAGTGCTATTTTTAATCTATGTAACATTTTAAGTTTGTGGGTGTAAGTTTTAATTAGAAATAACATTTCCTTCAATATCCACTTTTTTAAAATTAGTAAATATTTTTTGCTAATTTTAGCAGTTGGTTTTCAAAAATTTGTAAAATGATTTCTGAAATTAGTAACATAAATTTGCAACGGACTTTAAAAAAAATACTTCAACCTAATTTTAAAAGTCTAAGAAACTTTTTAATTAAAAAATCATGGATTCTTTATATGAAAAAGCCATTAGAATCTAAGAATATTTCTACTAGTAAGAGTTCCTAGAATCTAAGAATTTTTAGAACCAAAGGTTTTTTTAAGAACATGCGAATTTTTATCTAAGAAACAGTTTCCAGAATATGAAAATCTAAAAATGTTTCTAACAGAAAAATTTCTAAAAATCGAATATTTTGTATAAGAAAACTTTTCAAACAGACTTTTTCTTATAAGAACTTATTTTATTAATATTCTGTGTACTTTTTCACAAAAAAAATCATTGTTTTACAAGAAATGAATTAAACATATTTAAAATAAAAATATTATTGTTTTTATTGAAAAGAATTAAAAATGTGAAAAAAATATAGAATGCTTTGACAATGGTTTTTTCGACAATGAATTTATTACTGTAAATTATAATTTTATATTAAGGCATTTTCGAAAATAAAACTAGCCAGGTGAAAATTATCATATATAATCATTTTTACCTGGGTGACAAAACTGATACAAATTTTTTTATGAAAATAAGACGAGTCTGTAAATGTCAATGTCATGTTTTATTCGAATTATAATTATTTATTGATTGTTGTCAGCATTTTATAGCTCAATAATTCTCATGTTTTTTTCTTAGTCAGAATTAATTTGCAACTATTTTTTTTTCTCTGTGTGCATGTAAATTGTATACACTGAAATGTTAAATTTGTATCACATTTGTGATTCAAATGTTTAATTAACTCTGCACCATATTTCAGTATTTCTCGCATCGAAAAAGTTTTCGTTTTTAGTTTTTTCGTTACCTATTTTCAAAAATGTTATAACATTCGCAAATTGATATTCTTCTATTTAAAAAAAATAACTTTTTGAATGATTTTTTATAAAAGCTTTTTAAGAAAATCCATATTTCGATAAGTAATGTTTCTATTTTTTATCGTATGACGCCCTCTGTTGAGCATTATAACTTGATACTAAATCCTTTTTGAATTTGCCGAAACGGGTGGGTTTTTTTAAAAATGAAAAAAACCGGTTTTAGGGAATAATGTTGTGAGCTTAAAATTCAAATTTGGTTTCATAGATGGAAGCCGGTTTTAAAACTAAATATTAGTTTTAAATTCGGCTTATGAATTGAAATTTGGTTGCAGCACCCAAAAATTTTCTGCAATCAGTATCCAAATTAATTGATTGTACCAATAAAAAAAACACCTCACTTCAGTTGGAAATTTTAATTATGTATGTTTACTTAAAATTATCCGTTTTCTATAAATCATATTTATAACTCAAAAGCATTTGTTAAGAAATTAAATCCAATATAATTGTCTAAGTACAGGATGCATATTAGTATGTGCTACGAGTATATCAAGGTTTCCAAATTCTTTTTTTAGTTTGTTTTAAATTAACAGATAATTTTATTTGAAAAGAAAATGCAATAGAAATGTCCACCTAATAGCCAAATAAAAATATGCATTTATATCAATACGTGCAACATTAAGCAACAACAAATCAATGCGATTTTGTTGTAAATTTCTTGATTAGGAAATTAGTTTGGAAAAAAAGTCGCTGTTCCTTTTGTATTTAGGAAAAATGTTAATCAATAAATTCGTTTCTGGCTCTGTCATATGTAAGCTTCATGCGAATGTGTTCAAAATCATACTAAGTTAGCGTTAAAAACGAAACGAAATGTAAATTTTCGTTTATTTATTATTTTTTTTTTGCATAAAAGACCTTCATTATGGCAAAAAAAAAAATAAAAAAGGTTGTTTGAGTGACTACAAAAAAAATCCAGTTAAACATAAAATAATATTATTAAAATGTTTTTAATTTGTTGTAAACTCTATTTTACAACCAAACTAATTAGCATATAAGAGCTTCATCATTTATTTTATTTTTTTCTGTTTTTAGACATACTGGTAGAGTGGTACCCACTACTGCTATATGTGTGTTAATATGTCAGTGGTGTTTTCTATTTCGTATTAATACTAAGTAGTTATTTCTACTTTTTGTAACTTATTTAATATAATTTATAACTAGATTATTTAAAATATTACAAGTTTTATATCGAATTTTTAAGAAATTATATTGCGTAATATATGGATTGGTTTGTATTCGTTTCACTTTCATATAATCTTTTTGGATGTCTTAGCAAAACCTTGGGGTTTCTTTGTTTAATGCGTTATACTCGTATGATAATGACAACCCTTGGAATTTATTTGCGTTTTATTGCGATATTTTTAAATGTAAAATAGTTTAACATCTGGACTAGAATTGTAAATGGTAAAAGTTAAGACTTTTTTTAATAAAAAAAACTCTTTTTTGTCGTTTGTTGATAAGACTTTTTAAACAATTTATTTATTTACATTTATCATATAATTACTAATCATATCATACACGCAAAGAAAGAACATGGTTGGGGCAATCATATTCGAAGAGCATCATACATTTTTGGGTTTACGGTTGCGCCAACCATTGTCGTACTATAATAAGGTTATCATATTATGATAAAATATAACCATATTTTTACCATAAAATGGTCCCTACAGTTATATTATGATTCGAAAATTACAATAATTTATCATCATATGATCGCACGTAATCATAGTATGATAAGATCTTTATTACACTCTAATTAATTTCTATTGAAATTTACCCAACTTATAGTAGGAAACTGTACTCCTACTATAAGTTGGGTAAATTTACTCTGTGTGCGTAAATAAAAAATACACCCATTATGCGTAAGTTAATAAACACAAAATGGGTAAAATTACATTAAAAGTGTGTTAATATTAAATGAAATTTTGAAATTAAAGAGTAAATTTACCAAATTTGTGCGTAAAGACACACGGTATTCCTGTAAAATGCGAAAAAATCCCACTAAAATGCGTATATTTACCACCCATAAATATTTTTTTCTATAAAAACAGTTCATTTATTGTTTAGTAATTCACAATAAAAATAAAAACAATTACTTTATTTATTTTAATAAATCTGAATTTATTTATGTATTTAAAAAAAAATATAAAAGTACATGTAAATTTCACAAATGATATAATTAAAATAAAAACTATTTTAATTTGCAAATACATAAAATATTAACATAGATTAGAGGGTTTCTATAAAAAGTGTCAGATTATTTTTAATAAAAAATACTACAAATTTTAGGACCAAAAAGGCCGATGATGAATACATATGAATTGATTTTAAATAATGCTTATTGATGTACATTCATCTCGATGGTGAATCTTGAATAAATATTTTGGGCAACTTTAATATTCCACATTAAGATACATTTATATATCTAGGATTGGCCTATGTTTTACTATCTATCTGTATTTTCTTTATCCGTTCCGACGTTATGATAAAGTTATGAAATGCCTGTATTATGTCCTTGAACTTTAAGACGTTTTACAACCGACATATAATAATCGCCGGCTGAAAATTGGATTTTATTTATGCTAAAAGATATAATTGCCATTTAATAGTTTTTTTTTAACTTTTTCGAAACACAACTTATTTTTAATTATTTTTTTTTTTTAATTTGTTTAGTTTTTTTAAACATTGACGATTTTACGCGAACATTTAATATTATATTTTCTTTGAGCATTTAATATTATTTTAATTTGACGAGATGAAAAAAACGTGCGAACGGTACGATAATTCATAAATTTAAAATACTAATACAGCTTTGTTTTTAATTTTTAATGTTTTTCTCTATTTAGAAATGTCAAAATTTTTACTTTATAAGTTAGTATATTTACAAACTTTGTGCGTAAAATTTTTATTCAATAAAATGATACTAATTTTAGGCATAATGTGTTTAATTGTAAATTGTAATAGTGTCTAAAAACACTTCGTGTGTGTATTAATGTTTATGAAAGTGGTGGCAAAAAGACTTTACGCATTTTGTGTTTATATTTACCGAATTTTCGTAATATTACATAAAACTTTACCTAGTTTATAGTCGTAAATTTACAATCATTTTTTAAAATGTATATAATGTCCGTCATAACTTTATTATGGTTCCTGGATTATTGTTATATGATCCATAATCTAAGAAAATTTCTTATAGAAAAAGTTCTTAGAAACTATGAAAAACTCTTTAAAATTAAGAAATGATTTTATAAAAAAATTTATATTAAAGACTTTTTGAAGAAAATTTGTTAAGGAAAAAGTCATAGATTCTAAAAACTTTTCTTTCAAGCAAACTTTCATTCTGTGGACTTTTTTTTTTGAGAAAAACACTTAAAACTTTTTGTAAGACATTTTTAAGATTTTTTTAGAAAGTTTTTAGAATTTTTTCTTCAAGAAAAGTCCTTAGAATCTAAGTATTTTTCATGATGAAAAGTCATCAGAATCTATGAATTTTTCTATCTAAGAAACAGTTTGGAGAATCTGAGAATTTTAGTATAATGAAAAGTCCATAGAATATAAAAATGTTTTTATTTTATCAGATAATCTTAAGAAACCTTTTCTTACATAACAAAAAAAATCATGGGCTTTACAGACATTTTATTATAAAAAATATTATATTAATATTTTGAGAAATTTTTACAAGAAATAAATTAATAAACATATTAAAAAAAAAAATTATAATTGTTTTTATTGAAAAGAATTCAAAAATATAAAATCTTTCTTGACAAAGCTAAAAAAATAGACTGGATCTTAATGGGTCACTTGATGAAATGTTTTAATGATATTTGAAAGGTATTTTCTACCCATCTGATATATGTCCAGTTTTAGTAAAGAATATATGATTGTTTTTTAAGACATTTTGTAGTAAAAATAAACTGACTGAACCGATAAAATTTTGTTTTTTTATGAAAACAAGACAATATTATGACCGTAAATGTCAGAATCATATTATATTTTATGTATAATTATTTATTGATTGTTGCCAGCATTTTTTTGTTGCACAATTAGCACATTTTTTTCATAAACATAATTTTTGTTACCATAGTATGGTTACAGCCAATCATGATATAAGATAGAAGGTGCCAATCATAAAATAGTAAAATATTTACTAAATAATGATGGAAGCGACCATGTTGATGGTAAGAAACCCAATAACTTGGTTCTGACAACCATACCCGATTGCAGCAAGCACACTATAGTAGCAGTGATCATAGTGCAACCATGTTTTTTCTCTGCGTGTAATACCTCAACCGAGCACTAGCAATGAAGGCTATCGGCTCGTTGTAGCGTTAGCAGCCCAGAGCCTCTTTTGAAAATCGGACTCACGGCCCCCTCACTGATAAGCTAGCAAGCTATCAACCTACCGGGGCGCTAAACTTTTGAAAAAAAAAAATAAAAATCTAAGGAGAACCTAAATATTATTTTTTGGTTAAACACAATTCGATAATCTTAGGTTCTGTATAAAACATTAGTTCATCATATAATAAATTTTCAGTTTGTCAAAATGTCTTTTTAATTTGAACATAAATATCAGAAAGTTTTTGTACGCTTTATTTATAAAAAATATGATGCCATATGACGCGCAAAGTAGAAAGGGACCTAAGGGTAAAAACCGGTTTTGTTCAGGAGAGCCATTTTAAAGATTTAAATACGTGTATCTTTGGTGTACCATCACTGAGCGTGTTGGTATTGGTCTCATTTGAAAGCGAGACATCTCATGACGTCAGGAACGTGTTGGTCAACCTTGAAAACGCGCGTAGGTCGTCCCTACCTCTTGTTTTGTGTAGTTGGTTTTTATTGTTTTCTACCTAGCGCGCTGTTTCCATGAGTTTGATATCAATTTTGCTCGCGTTTTTTCGAATCCAACTTTATTTTCTGAAATTATTAATTGTGAATTATAATAAATACTCATTTATAATTCTTTTAAATCGTGAATATTACTCTATTAGTACGAAAATTTTTTCACATAACCTTATTATATTCAACACATCTTATGTATTGACGAAAGCGATTCCATTGGAAAAGGTCCGAATTCAGTAATATCAATGCTTGAATACTACCTAAGAGAAGTGCATTCAACTAAAAAATTAGTGATATTCGCTGATAGCTGTGTTTCACAAAATAAAAACAATGCAATGATACGATATTTACAATACCTTGTCGATACTTCCAGATGTAAGTCAGTTGAATTGAACTTCTTGTTAACTGGACATACAAAGTTTTCACTTATTCGGAGTTTTCAAATCAAAATATGCCCAAACTAATGTTGACTGCTTCATGGATGTAGTTGATTGTGTTAGAAAATCATCTCGTAATGGATTTAATGTACCTATTCGACTTCCAAACTCAAATGAGCCTGTTGTTGAGTGGAGAAAATGGGACGAATACTTCTCCACTAAATATAAAACTTTAATTGGAATATCGAAGTATCATCACTTTGTATTTATTGCTCAGTCACCAGTGCAATGTAAACTGTTTCCGAATTCAGCCAGCATAAATGAAAACATACAATACCGGTTTCGATGACAAACCAATTATAATTCCGTCACCAGGGTTATCGATGAAGCGTCAATGGTACTTGTATAAAGAGATCCGGGGTTTATGTTTTGACGATTCAAAAAAAGATTCGGTTGCTCCTCTTCCTTTGGTCTCTGGAAATGGAAACGAAGAGGAGGATACGGAAAAAGTGGACAATCCTCAAGAAGTGGAGGCAGCAGACGTTAAGAAGAAATTGAAAAAAATAAAGGACCGTCAAGTTCTAAGGAACCAATTTTTTTAATTTGTTCATAAGGAAAAAATAATTTTTTTTTAGTTTCATAAAATCAAGTTATTTTGTTAATTTGGTAGGGGAAAAATTGAAATAAATAAACTTTACCGTTAGGCATGGGATCGGTCTCACATCAAAAAAAAAAGGTAAAATTAATTTTTTACCCTTAGGTCCCTTTCTCTATGCGCTGTCACATATAGTATTGTATATTATGCCATATCTCGTTATTTGATCCGAAAATGGCTTATATATTCTGATCTAATAGGATCCCGTGAGATCTTATTTGATATAATTTGATCCGAAAAATGGGACCAGTATAAATATTAAAATTTATGGTTTTAAAAATAATAAACTTTTAAATTTTGAGGTCCTTTTAAAAGGAAACGAGATCACGAAATGAAAAACTATAAATGTAGTTTTACTCCATTTGATCTCTAATTTTAAACGTATATAGACCGGTTTGTGTCTAAAGACTTTTGCCAAATATATTTTTCTTTTTACTTTGTAAAAAATTAATTTTAATTTGTATAAATTTGTATTGCCGCTTAACTACTAAAGCTGGAAAAGTAAAATTTTATTATGAGTTCTATATAAAGTAAAAAATTCTATAAAACTTCTTAGTTTCTCCTCTTTCATTTGACATTAATATCATTGTTGTGGGACGAGTATAAGTATTAAAATTTATTTTTTTTTTAATGATTTCCTGTTCGTGTCTAATGATCTCGTTCGGACGGTGTAATTATACATGAAAGTATATATGATAACATATATGTTGGGTAAATGCTTTGATGATTGTCTATTTTATATTAAGTGTTTGAAAACTTCGAAAAAATTACAAAAACTAAAAAGACGCTTTAAATGAAAATATTTCCAAATTTAAAAAAAAAACATCCAAAAAACTTTAAAATAGCTATTAAAAAATTGCCAAAATTTTAAAAAGTAAAAATTAAAATAAAAACCCATCTGAATTGAAAGAAATCGATAAAATTTAAAAAAAACGCTAGAAGTTAAAATCACCAAATTTGGAAATAAATTGTTCAAATTAAATCGAGAGTGTTGAAATTTTCTAAATTATTTGACTTTGATACTAAAATTTTGAATTGTAGCAATTTAGGAGATATTTCTTTTCCGTCTTACAAAACAAAATAAATTTGAAATTCCGAAAAAGATTATTTTTAATGAAATATTAAACTTAATGTTACAACTTTTAGCCTGACATTGGCTAAACCTTGATGTTCAAAATTCTTTCATAACCGTAAAACAAATAATGTAATATTAAGATTTCAATGATGCAACAAAATCCTTTATAGAAGAACAAAAAAACTAGCTTCAAACCTAATATGGTCAAAAATATTCTTTCAAGAAAACTCAATGGATTAAATATTTCTTCTTTTAGCATAAAAAAAAAGAGAAACTTTGTTGTTTGTGTACTTGGAATGTAATTTAACCATATTTACCGCACAATGTGTACACAAAGGTTTCTAACAAATATTCAAAGAAGAAAAAAAAAATTGCCTTTTAGAAAGATTTTTATCAGGCCAAAACACACATACTACATATAAAAAAACCTAAAATAAATAAAAAGAAAAAACTTTAAAAACTCAAATGAAAAAAAAAGAATATTGCACAAAACCAAAAAGTAAAGAAAAATATATTCTACACTATTAATACAATGAAAATGTTTATATAAAAAAACCTAAATTACCAATTGCCCCTAAAAGGCAAAAATCAAACCAAACAATCCAAATAACTGGCTGATCAGAATTAAAATTTAAAAAAAAAACCTAAAACATTGGAAAACATGTAAAAAACAGTCTAAGCCACCAACCAAACGGTCAATACGAGTGGTTAGTTTGATGGTTGATTGGTAGACTAATGTACAGTAGAACTCATTTAAAGTGTGTTCGTAAGGAAAATGTAATTTTAACTTTAAATATTTTGGCAGCATTTTTCATACAAAAATTATATTTAAACTCGTTGAAAGAAAGAATATTTTCTTTTTAACTAAAATATTGGAACTTTTTAAAAGTAACATAGTTTTACTATTTCATATCTTTTATAAATTGCCAATATGACAGTTGTATACGACTAATTTTAAATTCAATCTGAAAACCCATAGTTTTATATAAAAGCTCTTGAGATGATTTTCTTCTATTTACGCCGGGTATAACAAACTAATTGGTCAGGTTCTAAAGATTGCATCGTACTCGGTCTTTACTGTATTTAGATGGAATAATGCAGAATACGGTTGTTGTTGTTGTACGTTCATTTTTTAGGACAACAATTTATTTGTTGTGTGCTGTGTGGTATTTATCTAAAGGTAGGTAAACATCATCAATAAAACTGGAGGGACATTACATACAACCACACATTATATACATAATAGAAGATACCCAGTAGAAAACTTTAATAGAATTTAAACATTTAGGCTGAGAACTAGTTCTTTTACTAAACACCGAAGTATGTCTAGTGATTGTAAAAAGCGTAATTATTTTTTTTTTATGGAAAGCAACACTCAATAAATTCTTCCCACTAATTCATGTGCTACTTCCTTTTAAAAGGTAATAGAGGCAACACACTGTAATTGCGCGAGATGATAAACTTTAGCACAGTTGGTGTCCGCCATCTGATGTAGAGTTGGCGAGATTTTTGAAACTTATATTACTATACTTCGGTGGGGTTAAGTGCTATTGCATCATGTATGAGGTAAGAAAACTTGTACATATTATTATTCATAATTGATGCTGCCATCGCTGGGGAACAAACCTGCAACGTGCTGTGTTACAGTCCAACGCGCCAGCCATAACACTACAACGCCCTGCGTAATAATGATTTATGGGTCTTTATAACATTCCTTAGGACAATTATGTGATGCAAATCTTAATATGAATTATATCCAATTTTAATAGGGTTAATCCATAGTTTAAAAAAAACTTATGTACCTAAGGGCATTTCTGGGAAAAAATCCAATTATTGTTAATTAAATATTTAAAGACTTTTCATAGAATTGAAAAAAAAATACATATTGGGTCATTCCATGTCAAACCGCACACGCATTCCATGTCAAACCGCACGTCAAAATATCGAAAAAGTGTCCATACAAAGTCGCCCATAACTTTTAAACTATACAACTTAAAATGTTTCTATTGGTACCATTTTAAAGGTGAGAACATTACATTATTTAAGGTATTTAAATGTTTATAATAGTTTCATAGAAAAAGCTAATACAGATGTTTGTTTTGTGTTCAAAACTGCAATAAGCTCATGTACCATTTCAAAAAAAAAATTACATATATACTCGATTTTGGTGGTTTATAGGGAGCGTATGAGCTATATTTCCTTTTGCATTACTCATACGTAAATATAAAACATTACTAGCTTCTTAGTTTAGCACACATCTTAAAATAATTGACCTTCTAATTCCATTTTCAATTGGGGTAAAGATTTAGATAAACCTTTGAATGTAAACAGTACAAAATCAAATGTTTTGTTTGTAGGTTTTTTTCATATGAATTAAATTAATAAATAAAAATAAAATAAAATAACAACATCAGCAAAAACAACATTACCTTTGTAAATAAGTATACCAGCTACAGTGTAAGTTAAAGCACTTGCTATTTTATAATTTCCTAACGAGGTTGTCTATTCTAGTTGCACATGTTTGTTTTTTGTTGCAGTTGTTGCCTTGCAACTTCATGGAACAACTAGAGCCAAACATAAGATTAAATCCAAACGAAAAATAAAAAATATCCAAAGAACAGTTAGGTGATGCCTAATGTAGACTTTTGTTGTTAGTATTACAACAATGCAACTGGTTTGGTTATCAATATCAAAGCCTTTATAAAAATACCAACAACAAACACGGCAACAGCAACAACATTAACTCCAGCAGCAACAACACAAACAACAACAAGTGCAATAATCGCGTTATACTTCGTGCTTTATAATAACAACAACTGCTTCCTTTACTGAATTTATAAACCATATACGATAGTTGTATGTTACAAGATTCAATATTGTTCTTGTTGTTGTTGCTGCCAATTTTTATTATTTTTTTTTTTTATTTTAGGAAAAATAAGGGTACAGTGCACACATTTCCACGCTCGTGTAAGCATTACTCTCAAAAACAAAAAAATTTTAAATCAACAAAAAACCTAAAACCTGCTTCTCAAAAACAAAAACTGACTTCTATATATTTCATACCAACAGGTTGCATGGCGCTTTTTTTTTGTTTGTTTGTTGCATTGTTCCTATGAATGCAGTTACCTACAAACAACTACAACAACTGCTGCTACATACTAGAACAAGTACAAGAGTAACCAACGATAAAAAAAATAATATTAAATAGCTATATAACAATAACTACAACAGCTTATAAGTACAACAACAAATACAGAAAAAAAATAAGAAGTTAGCAGTAAAATACCATTAAAAACTGTAAAAACTGGACGCATGCGCAAACACAAGAAGTGGTTCTGGTATTCTTTACCAAAAAGAAAGAATAAAAAATAGCTAACAAAAATGAGATAATCATTTACAACAGAATAGTGTTTTGGTTTTTTTAGATTTATGGTAGTAAAACTGGTCATATTTTAACTGCAATTTTTAATATTTATGAATGATATGTATGTAGATAAAATTTGGAAAATCAACTATGCATTTATAACTGTGTTTTTGTTAATGTTTAGCACCACATAAACGAATTTATCATTTCAAAGGATTTGTATGGCTTATATGGGGTTTCCACAAGCCGCATGTATTTTAGCTCGTCTAAATCAAAATGTCATCTGGAAACACAGCCATAGGGTCGGTTATCTTAAATCTACTACATTTTGGAATTATTAAATTGTGTAATTTGTTCATTTTAATAATCCTATCAGACTTCGCTATTCCTTGGAAAATTTCAAGTTTATTTTATACCAGACATGGGGAATAATGAAAATTTTTGTGTTCCTAAAAAGGAAATATTTTAATTAAATTTTTATTTTTAAATTTTCATTTCTCGTGGCCCTCAAAAAAACATTTTTTTCTGTTAGCAGATATATAAAGCTCGTACTTGAACGAAGGAAAACAATTTAAATTAAAATTTTTGAGGGGTAAAAACGCAAATATTTTTGTAAGGAAGCATGTTTAAAAATAATAAAAAAAAATTAAATTGTTTTGCGTTTAGCTTCAAAGTGCTATCACATTTTTTAAATATTTCATTTACACTCAGGGGAAAAAGTTTCATTATATTGATGAAACTGTTTCATAAATCGTCTCTCATAAAGTTTTATAAAGAAACGACAAAAATCGTTAACTTTTGGTACATAACGTACACAGAGAAAAGACACTCATTGTGACAACCGGATTTCTAGTTTGGTTGCAGCTACCAAATGGTTTGGTTGTCGCAATCAAATGTATTCCTGACGAAATTTAAACATATTGGATCAACCGAAATTTCGGTGACTTCAACCAACCGTTTCGGCTGGAAAAATATTCCGTTGTCACCATGAATCTGTTTTTTCTGAGTATTTAAAATTTAAGAGGTGCTTTTAAACAAATAAAAAATTTGATAAATAATATAATCTAACTTCAATATCAACTTCATAAATGGGATTTAAAAATGCCCAGTTTTTATAATTTTTAAAGCCAGGTTAAAAATATTAATGCATTATTTTAAAAAATCAGGTAAAATATTTTTTAAACAAAAATCCGATTTGCTGTTCCAACGTTTACCATCCTCTTTATCTTTTAATCTATCTTATAGACTATGGTTTAATCTATCTTATAGTCTATGGTTAATATGAGCGCAGTGCTAAATAAACACGTTCCTAAAGGAACATTTTTATGCAAAATACTTAAAAATATGCAAAAAATATAATATTTTAAGGTACACTCGTTTCATGGTACACCATTTTCCCCTAAATTTAATATTATTGATTTTTAAAATATTTTTTACTATAATATATTTAATTTTTGTAATTTTAAATTATTCTTGATAAAAAAAATTAGATCTAAGCGAATTTAAGTTTGCAACAAACAATGAAACTTATGTTTATGGTTAATGCTGACACACTGAAAGTTAACTATTCTACTGTATCTCAATTATTGTGGTTCATGATGCTGCAGTTGTTAATGCTGGACCATCAAACAGTGAATGTTATGGTTTGGAATATAAAAATCATTGAAGCATTTAAAACATAAATATACAAAAATATAAAGGGTGAACATATAATATGTTTTCCATTTAATTGTAAAAATTTTGGAATAAATGTTTTAAAAGTTTAGGAATAAAATGTTAGATTTCACAAAGGCCGAAATAGTTATCTAAAAAATAATCACAAAGTTAAAATAAAATCGAGTGTATGCTAAAATGTTTGTGATTAAAATAAAATTTTTATTAAAATTGAATCTATTAGTGAATTGATAGTTTTAACTAAAATAATAATTTACAATAAAATGTACCCAAAAATGTGAGAAGAGCCTTCGTTGGACCATCATATATAGTCACCACTGTGTGTATGATGCACTCAACTAAATAATTTAGTTAATCAGTGTTTTTTGTGTTTGTTCATATTAATTTACATACCCAAATGCAAATTATGTTATTTGGTTTTTGTTAGTAATTTTTATTAACTAAATTCTAGTTTCATAATTTGGCTAAAAGCTTTTGCAAAAAATCAAGTTCTTAATTTTTATTGTATAATTTTTTTTGGCAAAAATTCCACTACATAAAAGTGCTGGTAGCAAATGTATTTTTTGTTGGGTGCTGCTTATTATTGTAAATTTGGATGCGCGTGTTTTTTAGAATAAAGCAACAACAAAAAAGTAGCAAAAAATACAAATTCTTACACATACCGAAACAAATATTTTGTTCAAATCACCGTAAAATATGTAAATTTATGAAAAAAATAAAATAAAATCTCATACCTAAAATGCTCAAATATTCAAATTCATATAAAACGTTTATTTTAAATCTTCACACACAAATGTGTGCATTTTTTTAGTTGAGCACATGTACATGCAGCAAATGTAAGTGTATGTGTATTTAAGCTAGTTTTACACATGCAATGATAGCCATAAAACGATTTGAGTGAATTTTTAATGTCATATTTGATTTTAGAGATGTTAACGAAATTTGTCAAAATATATTTTCTCCCAAAAATTCCCTCTAACTATTTAGTATAAAAGCAGAAATTGTTGGTTATTTTATAGTACGAGTAGAATAGCTTATTGTGGAAAAAATGTACCTAATTTACCGATGTTAAAGTGTAACGAATCATGAATCGTATTTACTATTAGCATTTAATGGATGTATTATTATGAGCTAATCACAGGAAATATAATCAAAATTGTTTTCAAGGGTGCTTATAATGTTCCTCAAACATTTAAAATTTGAAATTTAGCACGAAAAAGGTTGTATGTTTTTATCATTATTAGTTTAAAAAAAAAAAAAAATATTTGTGAACTAAAATTGTAGTACTACACTCTTGGAATTTTTCCTGAATTATTATTTACAAAACCTGAAACTGAACCGTATTTAGGTGTTATTCTATATAAGGAAATGATATTTAACGAATATGTTCGTCACATTATTAATAAAATCTTGATAACTAAATCTTGATACCCGTTTATAAATGGAAAATCTGAACTCAGTATCGAGAATAAAATCCAAAATTTAAAAGTTGTGTTAATGCATTTTTTTATGCTGCTCCTGCATGGCACAATACATCTGAATGTCATCTAAAACATTTACAAGTTAGCAAAAAAATAATTCAAAAACGATTTATAATTTACCATCCTATTTTTCAACATCACGTCTTCATATCACGCTTTCTAATACCCAGCTAGTCAGGGATAAGATACTTGCTATAACAGAAACATTTTTTAATATATGTGCCAGCTCCTCATGTGACCCATCATGTCCTTATGTTCTTAAACTGTGTATTTTCAACCATCAACTTTTCCCGTTTTTCTTTTTTCTAAGGGTAGAAAAGTCGAAATAGACTAAACTTTTAACTTATAAAATTAAAATTGTTGTGTCTTTCTATATGAGTTGATTTGAATTATACACAAAAGGTTTTTTTTTCGGCCCAATAAATTACTTCAAACGCTGCCTATAAAATTACACGATTTTCCTATAATCAACTTAAAATTAAAAATCGTTTGAGTGGTAACGGTTGACGCTATAAGCAATTTTGCCACCCTATTACGCGCGTGCTCTCATATATCAGTTTTTGGTGAAAAATGTACTAAGAATCTTCTGCTCTGTCCCTAGCTATCGCAGGAATACCATCCTGATGACAAAATTCTCTAGTATCCTCCAGCACATACACTCAGAATATTATGTAGTTAACTGTTTGTAGTTTAATAAAAAAGTTTTCCGTTCAATTTTAAAATAAAAGAAGATACATTTATTTTTCAAAGAAATATATATTTCAACTTTTTTATACATTTGTTCGAAATTATTTACTATCATTTACCGATGTTAGTATTTTCATTTGTTTGAAATTTAATAAAAATTTACCCACAAAACGGAAATTTTTGGTTTATTTGTGTCCGTTACTGTTCTTTCAAATTTAAATTTTGTTTGTTGCCTATTTCAAAAAAAAAATATTTAAAAAATTCCAATTTGTTTTTTATATAAATTGGTTGCTTACATACATTTTGTAGAATAAAAAAAATACAAAACAGTAAGAATTTCTAATAAATGATAAAAACATTTATTTTTTAAGGTTAAATTATGATATTTATTTTTACTGATTATATCATTTGTTTCTTACGGATGTGTCAGTTGTTTAAACAATATTTAAAAATACATAACAAAAGCCATTTGGTTTAAATAAAAATTAAGTAGACCGGTTTTTAAATAAAATATCATTTCTTGTAAATGGCATTTTCTGTTATTTTAACTCACAAACTATTTTAAGTGTACCACTAAGGTTACTTTAAATTGGGATACTGAAACCAAATAAATATGGAACCAGTGCAAAGGCCTGGTAGCCATATTGACAATGTTCTAAAGTATCGTCATCCTCAGCATGGGCGCTACAAGTCGCCGAGGCTGCACAGCCCATTCAGCATTGAATAACCGTTGAGAATACTTTCTATCTTTTCGTATTCCCTTTTATCGAGTCTCAAAAGTTCCTTAGTTTCTCCATATCCATCCCTTCTACAGGCTCTACAAATCGCGGTGTCCACAAGGCTCCTTCGTCCAGCGAAAATACTTACTATCTTTCCAAATTTCCTTTTACCGAGTTTCACAAATCCCTTTGACTAGAAATAGGCACGTAAGCGATTTTTGACTCACACACAATCCCGAAAGAAAAATAGCAATCACGCACGAAGATTTTTTTCTACTCAGGCTCACGCACGATCACGTGATTTATTTTAAATTTTTACTCACGCTCACGAAATACGCTTCAAAAATTCAAAATATTTCGAAAAATTAAACATAAAAGAATTTATTTTATCACTTGAACTACTTGAATGAAGTGTTACTACACTTAATGCATAAAGAAAAAAGAGTATTGATACATTAGATGTAAAAAATCGAAAAAAACTAAAAAACGAATAAAAGGAATAATCACGAAAAATCACTACCAAAAATCGATACACACACAATGTTTTTACCGATCACGCACGATGACGTGACTAATTTAGATTTTGGCTACGCGTGAATCATTCGAAATTCACGTGAATCACGAAATTTTGTGTCGAAATTTTTATTATCATTTACAAATTTTTTCAGTTTCATTTATTTATTTTTTTTTGTTTTTTTTGAAATTGAATAAAACTTTACCCATAAAACGGAAATTTAAATATTGTTTGCTGTCTGTTTCAAAAAAAATATATTATTATTATTTCAATTCGAATTACAAGAACTTGATAAACACACACATATACACATATGTTCCTTCAGACAAAATGTGTCTCTAGACTGTGTGAGTATATATTTTGTAGATTAAAAAACAAACAAAAATAGAAAAAAGGTTATTTTTTACGGAATCGGTAGGCACAATTTTAACATTTATTGTTAACTGATTAATCATTTGTTTTTGCTGATGTGTCAGTTGTTTAAACAACATTTAAAAATAAATAACAAAAACCATTTAATTTTAATTAAAAGTATGTAAATCGGTTTTTAAATGTAATATCATTTCTTTTAAATGGTATTTACTGTTTTTTAATTTACAAACTATTTTAAGTATACAAATTTATTTGAATTCTAATCACAAGAATTTGGTAAACATATATAAAAGAATTTATAAAAAAAAGTGTTAAAAATGTCCAGTTAAAATTTAACCAACAAATATAAAATTTATATGGGAAAAAATAGCAAATGTGCAATTTGAAGTCAAAGTTAGTAGCCCTTGTAGAGCCAGTGTCTTATTCTCATATTTAAACCCCATTTGGATCCTACAGCTTTCCTACATGATGTCCTCGCTCGGTGGACTTTAGTAATTCTTAGTTTAATGTACTGTTTTCAGCAGAATTTTCTCTCAAGAATTAATCCTAGACACTTCACCGTTTCAGAGACGCTAATGGGTTTGAGTAAGAAACTAATCATAACTAATTAAAATCGGCTTCCGAGTAAAAATGTATATCACTGTGTTGTGTTAAGTGCTCTCGGTATAAACCAGTTGTTTGCTAATTCGAATAGGGATTTGGTCTTGAACCAAGCTTATCGGTGGGTAAGCCTTAGGGTTTACACAACTATCCCTCTCCGGCTTTGGGGAGGGATAATCTGGAAGCGTATACTAAGGGAAAAAGTTGTCCAGATGTATATCAATCAAACCAATGCTATCTTGCAAAAGGGCTGATTACATTAATGTTCAAGCTAAGCTCACTACCTGGTAGATATTGTCACTCATTTAGTGCTACCTATTGTTCGATATTTGGCTTCACCTGCCTTCCCTCATTTGATGTTGTTCCACATTGGGTCCAACATGTTGTTCCACATTCGATAAGCTTAATGAAGAAAATTCCTATCTTTATTTACAAAGCCTCATAATCAACCTAATATAAAAACTCTATCTAAATAGAAAAATAACACCATCAATATTCATGTATCAAACCTTAAAATTATCATATTTAAGCCAATTTTTAACTGTAGTTTTGTTTAACACAACTAATGAATGAAGGTCAATGTTGTTGATTTCTATTCACAATTTTGTTGTATTCATTTTTAATAAATAACTTTTGCAATATTGCAATGTCTATGAATGTGTATGTACTAAGATTTTATTATACGGGTTTTGTTGTGATATATCACTATTGACATTATATATTTTTGTGTTTAATTTAACATTTCTGTTGTTCTTTTTACGTTATATTCGATATAAATGCCAAAAGGTTACCAAAAAGCTGATCTAATGAGAATCTAAATATGTAAATAAGTTTTTGAAATATTTTTAATATTACTCTTATTTAAGCGTAGAGTTATAAATGAACAACAGGTGTTGAGTTCACAATAATATCAAGTTAATGTTAGTCAATTAATTAAAGTCGACGATAGGTAATATAAGTGAAGTATTACTAGAGGGATTATTTAAAATAGGAGTTCATACTATATTTAGAATCAAAAACTATAGGCGTAAGATTTTATGATTACCAAAACATACCATTATTTGGTATTTTTATTAACCATTGCAACCGAAACAAACATAGATTTCGGTAACGGTTTTTTAAAGTCAACGGTCTTACTTGTTGAATCGGGTTTTCATTTGAAAACAGCTAAAACCGTAACCGATTAAATACTGTTGCAAACTAAAATCCTCTAACAATTTTAGTACCGTTAACATTATCTTTCAAAACGTTTAACTGCAACCGGTATTTGTGCCTGTTCCCATTTTTGCTTTTAATCTACAATTTCTCTTAACTCAATATTTACTCCCTTTACTATGACACAATTTTATTTGAATAATCCTTTTAAATATCAAATGAAATGTCCTAAAATTGTTTGCTTTAAATCTTTCACAAACAAAAATGTTCAAGCCTTTTGACTAACTAATCCTTTATTCTAATTGAAAAATGATATTCAATTGTGTTTCATTTTATTTTTTTATTCAACATTCTGCTTTAACAACAGCAAAAGGAAAAATATCCCCAAGTCACATAAAATTGCAAAAAAAAGTTTAATCTCAGAACGGAATTGCAGCAAAAGATAATTTTCAAATTACAAATTCAATATTACTACCACTATGTAGTTAGTATATATTTATATGTATATGTAATAACTAGGGTAAGGGACTTGATGTAAATACATGTTTGTTGTCTTTAATCAACTTTTTGCAACAAAATCAAAACGATTTGTTAATGCATATCTTTTTTCATAATTTACTGAAAATACATATTTTGTTGCATACTATGTCAATAATTGCATATTTTGCTAAAAATTCATTTTTCCAAGCATAGTCTAGATATTTTTATAAAACTTAGTTTTTGCACATTACATATATTTTTCTTTAAATTTATAAATATATTTTTTTATCACGAAGACGAAAATGAAAGAAAATAAAATTACTAACATTTAATTTCAATGTTTAAACTACTATTAAAAACAAAAACAAAAAATTTAATTGATAATATAAGAAGCGCTAAAATATATCAATAATAAATGAATATTTTTAAAATTTTAAATGCATGCTTTTCGATTTTAAATATATATTTTTTTTCAACATGAAATACGAAATTTTTGTGTTACTTCCTAGCCCTGGTAATAAATAAAGAAATAAGAAAATAATGTAAAGTAGTCCGTATAAATATTTTTGCGAACACAATGCTTTAATTCGAAGACACATAGAGGCAGAGCTTTAAAAGTACTTCTTGAATAAATTTCTTAATGCCTGCTAACTTATATTAAAATAATTATAGCCAAGTGCTTAATGATAGTTATTAATGTCAAATTTGTATTGAGTTATCAATGGCAAACATCTCATTGAAAAGATACGGACTCTAAGAATTAGAATTGAATTTGATGTTTTCCAGGATTTAACCAAAGAGTTTAGAAAATAAACAGAATTCAATCCTCCCCGTTACTGAGACAAAAATAGGAAATTTTAATTTTATCTGCTTTTTGATTGATAAATTTATATTTTTTTTTTATTAATTTACCTTAAGTTTTTATTAGAATGGATAGTTTTCTGCTTGTAGGAACAAGTACTTAGTAAGTACTTTGTGAAACTTTTATTTAATAATTTTAAGTTTTAGCCATTGGGACCTCATTTCCCTTGAACTCTCAAAATAAGTTCTCTCGGCGTAGTTTTTCTTAGTAGATGTATAAAGCTCGTGCTTAAACGAAAGAAAACAAAATTCTAATTTTTAGTCAAATTTTCACCACGTAAGTAGTTATAAAAAAATTTTATTCCAGCACAAGATTATGTTATTTTAATAAAGTTTCATTTAAAAATAAAAAACATACATTTATTTTTCAATGAAATATTTATTTTAACTTTTTTATACATTTGTTGAAAATTATTTACTATCATTTCCCGATTTCTTTTAGTTTTACTTATTTTTTTCGTTTGTTTGAAAATTAATAAAAATTTACTCACAAAACGGAAATTATATGTTTATTTGTGTCCGTTACAGTTATTACAAATTTAAATTTTGTTTTCTTTCTGTTATTTATGTAAATTGTTTGTTTATATAGATAATTATTTCAATTCACAAACACACATAACATCACAAAAACATTTACACTAAATATGTCCATAGACATATCTACATCTTGTAGATTAAAAAAAAAAAACTAAAATACAAAAAACGAAAAACGAAAAAATTTCAAATAAATTTATTAATCAGTTATTTTTTACGGAATTGCTAGCTAAAATTTTTACATTTATTTTTAACTTAATTAATCATTTATTTTTACTGATGAGCCAATTGTTTAAATAACATTTAAAAATTAATAACGAAAACCATTTTATTTTTAAGTAAGTAGACCGGGTTTTAAATGAAATATAATTTATTTTAAATGTTATTTTTGAGATAACGCGATTGAAGTTCAAAACTAACATATAATCATCGATTATCGCACCATAAATTAAAGAATCTATTACAGCGGCAATATCTAGGGCGTCCCTTTTCAATTACCTGGGGCGAGTACGAATTTTCAAACCCACGTAAGCCCTTACAGCCCAAACAACTAAATGCAGTTTTGTTTGTTATTTGTGTAAGTATGTTACTGTCATAAAAGTTGCTTTTATGTACACTCAAGTTTGTAAAAAAGTTATCAAGTATACAAGTTTTCAGCAATTTTTTTAATCAAAATTTTGTTTTCAGCAAAAACATTAGTTATATTTTTTCAGATATAAACTAACTGAACTAATTTACTAATTTACTAATTTTTTTACTTAAATTAAATTTCACCAACACGATTTTGCTGACATTAGCAATTTCCCGGACTAAAATTTTGTTGACTCAACTTACTTTAAAACATTTATTTTAGTTTATACCATTTACTTTATTCATAAGAGACATTTAGTAGGTTCCTAAAAATTCAATCAAAAATCTGAAAATACTTTTTATTATCTTGCAACTTTTTAAAAGATTTTAAATAAAAAAAAAACAAATTGTATATTAATTTAGTATGTTCCAAATTGAACTTATATTTTTAAAACTCTGATTAGAGGACATTGTAAAAGAAGATGAAAATCACTGTATAACAAAAAAAAGGAAAAGAAAAGTTACAACTTAAATATTGACTTTTTCATGTTACGGTAGCAAAAGCTATAATCTTAAGTTGAAACATAAACGAACAAGATGCCATGGTCATTGATAAGTATTAGAAGGATGGATGGATAGCTGGATGGATGGATAGCTGGTTGCTTCGTTGTTTGGTCGGTGGGTTGTTTGAATTGACGTTTTAATAGTTGCTTGGTTGTAGACAATGATGACGAGCATGATAATGATGACGTTACAAACGCGTGGCATTTTAAACAACTATGCACCAATTTTTTTTTTTTCTTCTCTTTTCTTTCTTTACATTGATTACTTAAGTTTAAAGCCTTAAGATTTTTCTTGAAACCAGAAAATTTAAAGTGTGCCAGTTTTGATTTAAATCCTAAGTTTTACCGCAATAAACGATGAACTTGACTAAGAGTCTCTATAGCTTTGTAGTGAAAACTTTGGTAAACCTTAAAGGTATATTGGCAATTAGTTTAACAATTTTACCACCAAAATAATGAAGATTGACAGATGAATAATAGCATCTAAAGATTTTGATTATGGGAGCACTGCTATTAAATGTTATTAAGCTAAAGCAGTTAGTTCATGTGCCTGCTACTGCATTCAAACAAAACTTAACAACAATTTATATTGTCAGAACAATTGTAACAACGATTATTGTAATAATAGTTTAGGAAACATCGCTAATGCTGATAGACACAAAATGTATATGGTGGTAAAAATACTCGTTTTATACTTCTTTTTTTGCGTTTCATGAAGATTGAGTGATTGATTAAATGATTGCTATTGTAATTTTATTACCAAGAGTACTCGTATGTGGCGGGTATAATATATACGTACATATGAATCTTGGCAAAAAATAGTGTTAAGGTTTTGGAGGCATGATCTAGTTTTTTTTATAAACATCCCATTACCATTAATAATACCAACTTACTTTCTGCATTACTTTAAAACACATAATAATGAGGTAATGAGAACAAGTTAATTAATCGATTACTTTAAGAACGAAAAAGATTTTGACAACTGAAGGCAATATATCATTTAGTTTCTTGAAGAAAGCAGTTGACACTTTAATCAATTTTTGAATAGAAGTGGTTGCGAAGCGAATTTAAGTTAACTATTTTTGAGTTGCGAAATTTTCTTTATATTTATTAACAAATGAAATACAAAATATTTTTTTCAGAAAATATGTTTTTAAAACTATTCTTTAATTGCTTATAAAGGTATAACTCTTCAATAAGTTTAATTTAAAAACAATTGAAAAAAGATTTAAATTCGTCTGTGCCGAATCTTTGAATACCCTCCATCAATATCCCAAAAAATGTTCTCTACTGTTTGACACAAATAATTTAAAAAACATTTGATTATGGATGTGAAAAAAATTTTTTGAGGTGAAAAACTTTTTTGGATGCGAAAACAAATTTTTTTTGGTGGAAAAAAAATTTTGAGTTAAAAAAATTTTTTGAAGTAAAAAAAATTTTGTGGTGAAAAATAATTTTAGTGGCGAAAAAATTTTTTGAGTTGAAAAATATTTGAGGTGTATACAAAATATTATTAATTTCTAGGCGACTGGTGAAAAAATATTATGTACTAAAATACACCAATTTGTATGCAAAATTTAGAGGTATCTTCACATTTTCACTTATAACTTTTGAACCGCTAGACCGATTTTGCTCATTTACAATACCAAAGTGTTCGGGAGGATGTTAAATAATATGGGTGATCGTGATCGTCATTTCAACAGACAGACAGACAGACAGACAGGCCGAAATCGACTTAAAATTGCATAAGGATTACCTATATACATAAATATATAATTTTAGGGGGACTTAGGGTATAACAAATCGTAGGTTCAAAAATAAAATTTAAATTTGCAAAGTTAACAATTTTGTTACCACAATTAATTACAAAAATAATTGACAAACCAATAAATGAATTTTTTGAATATGTTATTTCTAGATTTAATTTAATTATTATACAAAAATAACACTGTAAATATTTAAAAAAAATAATTTTTAGTTATTAAAATTTATAATAAAATTGTAAATATATGGATAATGAATTACATTAAAACTTAAAAAATGTGGATGTATATTTGTTAAACACCATAAACTTTTAACAAAATTTACTTTTGTCGACTGAAGAATTGAAAAAAATACCAAAATAATTGTATTTGTATTATAAACAAAAAATTAAATAATGCATTTTGCATACCATCACTTTGCATATACATTTAAAATATCAATATATGTCACTTATACAATATGTATGACATTTTGTTAACAATTAGAAATGTTATCAATTATTAAACAATACACAAAAAAGCAATGAAATTTTTGCTTTTACAAATATTATTCAATAATATTAGGTGATTATTATTTTGAAAATGGTATAAGTCACTTCCAATTTAAAATCGAAATATTCTTGTTAATATAAGCGAGAATTTGAAAATTTTACAAACCTTAATTGAAAATATCTCCTTGAATTTTAATCAAATTTATCATAAATAATTTTTTATTCTGTTTAAATGGACTTGACCCTTTTTCAAAATAAGCAATATATGTAAAATAAATTCAAGAAAAAAAAGAAAATATATTTGTAGTTGCATTTGTTATTACAACAATCAATTAGCATTATTATCATTCATACATATCTATTATTTAAATTAAATAATTGGCATAAATAATCAAAATAATTAATTTTCATTATTATCTTTCTTCTCTTTCTTTTATTATAGGTAAGTGTGCTCCGGACAATGTGACAAATCTTTTAAAAATTACAAGTAGACATAACAAAGCTTAAGGTTATACATTCTTTCATTACTGATGCAAATATGGATGTAAAATTTTATGAAAAGAAAATCTTAAATATGCTCATTATATAATGAGCATTTAACAGGTAAATTATTGTACAATTTAATATATTTTTATAATGTTTATATATGTTATACACTATCGGATAAAATAAACTATAAAATTATATGTTAAATTGATTAACTGTTAAAAACCTCAAGGTACACAAAAATGTGTTAAGTCCACAGATTTCAAACAGATTTCTTGTCTTATGTAAGTTAACTCTTACGTCATTTTCAACTCTAGGTTACATTTTGGCGTAACTTCTTTAAAAAAAATTATTATAGCGCAAATATAATAAACATTAACTTTTAGCAAATTTGTTCTACCATTACTCGGTTCAACCTAGATTTGCTTTAAATACTTAACGTTGATAGTTACAAGCGAAAATAAATACTATTGTGAAAAAGTATAAATCTTGCAAAACTTGACCTGTTCTAATTTTAACAAATTGATTAAAAATACTTATGGAGCATCACTTGTAAATCTTTGTGTCCCCTAAAAAACGTGTTATGTACGTTTTGGTAACGGCAGTGGCCGTGGTATTTAAGACGAAAACTTCCAATGATTCCCTTTTTGCGATTTCGTTTTAAGTATACTTGGGAAATACTAATCAAATTTCATTTTAAATGTAATTGGTACAAATTATTTTCACTGGAACGCAAAATTTAAATTTGTCTGGTCTTAAACTAAAATTTCATAATTTTTTGTCTTACGATATACTAATTTTATTTAAAAAAATAATTTATAAGTGTATAAGAGGGTATACATTGTACGCACTATTTGTCATTGAATTTAAATGATTAACATTCTATAAATCTAAGCTTAATTAAAATATTAAAACCTTTAAATTCCTTAGAGACCGGTATACGAGACTGTCAAATATGCTTTAAAATTATGTCAAATCCTGGTTTGGAAATTTCTTCACCACTTACACATCGATTTGGACGAAACTGGGATACGTTATAGATAATCCAAATCAAATGTTAACCTGTTATTTTTTAATTCCAAATCCGATGTTTAAGGGATAAAAATGTGGGTACAAAAATTAATTGTCTTTTTGTTCATCAACATTTTTCGAAAAATATCAAATTGTGATATTTTCGTAGTTTTTTTTTTTTTTTTTTGTTTTTTCTTTGATATTTGAGAATATGAACAACGCTCGTAGACGAGAACAAACAATTTTCGTTGAGTAATTTAATCTAACAATTATCTCTATGAATTCTAAAAACTTCGTTTCCTGATGATTTCCTTAGGCATCTGGATAGGGACCAGCCTACAACAAATTATTTTTCACAATTTGTTATAAATTTTGTGGGATTTTAGCACGGATATCGAAAAAAGAAGAAATACGTGTTCAAAGAAATTTAATAAGAACATTTTTGTTTGAATTTAACTGTCCTTAGAGAATAAATTTCCATATAACGAAGGAATTCCTTCAAGGTTTAGGCGCCGATTTGTATGAAAATGGTACCAAAGTATCCAAAATTGTTACTTTTTAGTTTTCTTAATTATTTTATCATTTCTTCTAAAGGAACTGTATACTGGTATAAATGAACAGAGATTTCAAAGGACAATATACCAGTTCCTTGTTTTTTTTACAATTTTTGGTTGTTGTTCAATTATTGTTAACACTGATACTTTATATGGAGATGTATAACTTAACATAGTTAACCTTAAATTAAGTATATTTTTTTGAGGACTTCCAAGAGACAAATGCAAATGTAACAAGTAAAAAAGGGCTAAATTCGGCTGTGCCGAATCTTTGAAACCCTCCACCAAAGGGGATGAAGATGATATACGTATATAATAAATTTTGCATGAACTGTAATATGAATATGTTTTGTCAATTTATGTAACGAACTTTTGTTATTTAGTTTTAGCAATGTTATTTACAGAGGTCTGCTCTGTTAGCGACTTTAACATTGTTCATTTTTACGTTAACTTAGTTATCATAGTATGTAAGACAATAAATGTAATCGAACAATAAGAAGACTTAATAACATTTTTACTTACTTAACAGAAAAAAAAATAGATACAGAAAAATTGTACAAATTTGTATTTAGAGGTACCTTCACATTTTCACTCATAACTTTTGAACCGCTTGACCGATTTTGCTCATTTTAAATACCAAACTGCTCGGGAGGATGTTCAATAATCTGGGTAAAAATAGGCACCCCCACTTGCGTCTTCGCGTCGTGATCGTGATTTCAACAGACAGACAGACGGACAGACAGACGGACATCGCTAAATCGACTTAAAATTGCATAAGGATCACGAATATATATACTTTATGGGGTCTTAAACCTATATTTCGACATATTACAAACGGAATGACAAACTGATATACACCCTCACCATATATGGTGGAGGGTATAAAAATCTGTGGTTAATGTTTAACATTGCTTGTTTTTCAAATGAGTTACCCATGATAGATTTGAAAAGAGTTAATTCACATTTTGGAAGTTGTGAAAAACATCAGCTTTTGAAGAAGAAAATCAGTAATAAATGATACTTAGGAATCAATGAAAAATTGATTCCTCAAGAATCAGTTCCATTTATTTTTGCTGGGCAACTATATTTTGTTAAATCTATTCTCCTCCACAAATGATTTCTGCACATATTTGCTCTAAATCATACACGGACTAATATAAGCGCCAAAACCCTTGCACAAGCATACAAGTACTTGTATTAGGTTGTCAAAGGGTTAAACAGAAATAAGTTATTCTAATTTATTCAGCTTAACAAGGGTTACCCGGTTTGAACTCTAATAAAAGATTTGAATAGGCCTTAATGTACTAATTCCTCATCCAGATACAAAAAGACCCAATTTTAAAATATCGGGATATATATTGAAAATATTGCTACTTCATGATTTTTTAAAAGCTCATAGATCAATTTTGCAATTTTGTGTTATTTTGCAAGGTTAATAATATATAATGACACAAAAAAAAAACTTTAATATCAAGTAAAAAATATATTTGATTTAATTACAAAATTAATTGGATTAATAAAAAATTTAATTATATGTATTAATTTCTTAACTGGTTTAATTAAAAAATTAATTAGTTCAATAAAACAACTAATTAATTGTATTCCTATCACAAACAAAATTATTAAACTTTATTAAATTTGCCTAAAAATCCAATTTAATACATTAAAGTGCCAGTGCTAATGCTCTATAACTTAGTTCCTTTCCAACTGCCTCATATTTAGCATAAAAAAGTTACAACTATGTTTAAATACATACATACATGCTAATAATTGTAAACTCTAACTAACATAGTAAAAGTTAAGACTTCAAAATGTGTATTCTGCCGCAATAATAATTTTTGTTGCCACTAAAAAAAAAAAGTTTTAAAAATATTTTTCATGTTAAAATAGAAACTATCAAAAAGTCAACATATTTAAAATAGGGGAAAATTATATTATAAATTTTATTAAACGCCCTCATAAATTATAAAAATTACACAAATGTTATGACGTCATATGTTTATGAATTTTGTTAAACAAATACTGAGCGAAGAAAAAAAAAATTTTAACAATTTGCAAAATATGAAAAAATAAAATAAAATTAAAATTATAACAAAGTCCGTTTTAATATAAACTATGATGTCAGTACAAGAGACTTTTTTTTAATAACACTAAACAAGCTCGAGTTTAATACATAGTATCGTAGCAACAGCCGCAGCAGTTAGCAGTAACAAAATATAGAAATTGTAGAACATAGTTGCATACTTAAAAGAAAAGTATCCCAACTGATGCACTCCGTTTCCGATGAAATTTGGATCCAATGTAGAGATAAAAATCTATGATCGATCTGGTTTTTCTAAAGTGCCATTTCGAAAGTTTAGGGATAAAGTAAAGGAGATGATAATGTTCCTAAGAGCCGGACACAACTGAGTGTAATCGGAGGGAGCACAATAGATCAGCTTGGTCGGGGTGAAGGAGGACATACGACTCAACTCGTTTCATCGTAAATGGAAGGGCTAAAGAAATGAGGTAAAATATTGCTCAATTTTAAGTTTATTTTTTTATTCACATTTGTTGTTGTAAAAATACACACATTTATTTTGAGGTATGTATGTTAGACCAAATTCACATATATTAATTTTTATTAGATTTTAGTGGAGACATATTTTTTCTTTTTTCGATATTTAGTCTATTATGGCTTTGGTCGGGCTTTTTACCGAAGAACCCATATTTTCACGAGCACAATAAATTTATATACATTACGCTTCTGTATACGATTATAAAAATATTAATATTGTTTGTTGATGCTTTCGAAAAATAAAAAACAAGAAAGTCAATATTGTGAAAATTGCTATTTTGTATGGGCAAGTAACATAAACCTCATTTTTGCTTTAGATACTATTATTTTTTGTTATTTTATATCGTAATTAAAACATATACAACGAAATTTTAGAAAAACAATGCATCATCATATGCATCTTAGAAATCCTAATCCGAGGATATAATTTCTAGATATGTTTAAAAAAAAACTCAAAATAATGAGTGATTTTTGACTCCACTTAATAATCTCTAAACCATTGATAATTCACTTAAAAAACCAGCTCGATCTTCCATATTTTTCCTCTACATTACATCAAAATTTCATTGAAATCGTCGTGTATCAGCTGGGATACTTTCCTTGTTAGTAGTAACTATGCAACACGTCATCGCCACCTCCAACTTATAAAAACTATGCTTGTACGTATGTGCAATATGTATGATTTGTACAACAAACAACAAATAAATAAACATTTAACTACTGCTTAACAACTTTTTGCCATATTAGAATAAGGTCATTGTAGCCAGTGCATAAAATCAGTTTTACTGTATAAGTGTAAGCATTTATGAGCCGTACTGAACCCAATACACAATTTACTGTGAATATGCATTTGCAATAGCACCTCATTCAAAACAAAAAAGAAAAAATTAAAGAATATTCATGACTATGGTTTGGGGTTCGGGAATACCCGAAACCCCCCTATACGCGAACTATCTATTAAGAAATCTATTTCGATATAAGTGAAGGTTTTTCCAGTAGGGCACATACCCACCCGCTGTGAGTATGTGCGTTTCAATTTCAAGTTTCATATTCCCTCTCTGAAATAAAAAAGTTAGTAGAAAAATTAGTAAAATGGTTTATATCCTACATTACAATTTTTGTACTAGTTTTTAGTACAAAAATAATTTTTAGTAAAAATGTTTCCTATTATGTATTCAATTCAAAATATTTTTACTAACTTTCGCTGCTGATATTCTACTAATTTCCAAAACCGAATTGCTAAATTAGCACATATTTTCACAAATTTTTTCATATTTGAAAGTAAAGCTTTTTTAAGTTGAACATTTTGCAAATCTAAAATATAAAGAAAATGTCAAAGGAAATTATGAATTTGAATTTAAAAAATATTATAATACACTAATTACTTAGTGCAATTTGCGTAGTGAATCGATTTACATTAAATGTTAACTGAAATTTTACTAAATTTTAGTAACCTTTATTAATTTTGTCTACAAATTTAATTTTAATAAAAATTACAAATCAAATTTGCTAACATTAGCTAAACGATCTGCAACAGTTACAGTTTTTTATGTACACTCACAATACATATATATTGCTTACTACCTACCATCTGTAGTTTATTTAAAAAGTAATAAGTGAAGTATATTTTAAATAAAGAATCAAATAAAATACATAGATTTTTGTTTACTATTTGAATCAGCCATTCAAAAAACAAAATATAAAAATGCGGACTTCAGTAGAAGTTGATATTTTCAGTTAAATGTAAAAATTTGATGTTTTCTGTTTCCTTTTTTTTTTATCATAAAAGCTTGTTTAAATACAAAACTCTTTCAATAAAAATTTTTCGTATGTACATACAAACATAGAAAATAATAAAAATAAAGAACTTTAAAATTTGAAAAACAAACTACAAAAACAGTAATTTCCTAACGTTTTGTCAGTTAAATATTGAAGGTTATTTTAAACGACTCAATTGTTTTTGCTACTTTTAAACAATGAATGAAAATAAACAACAAAATGGGTTGATTATAAATAACAATCAGTCCAAAATGGTTTGGCCAGGTTGTTCCCTGTTAATTGACCTCCCTCCTAGGACAAGCCAATGTTAAAGTGAGTGGTCTTTTGCATATAAAAAAACTGGTCCCGTGACCGGTTCTTATCACAATGAAGCGGTCACATGACGTGTCCTGAAATAGGTAAATTTCCCGCAGTGATAATACATCATATAGTGCATTCATATATATATGATCATATATGACCATATACAACCATATACATATATGGAATCATGCATGGACGTATGTAGGCCCATGTATGATCATGTATGTTCAAATATGATCCCTGAAGAATGGCCCAAGTCATTGAAAAAGTATATTTTTAAACTCCCGCCAGAGACGTAGTAAAAATGGGTTTTAAAGGGGGAAAGACTCCCCCATAACGGCCAGCCCAAAGCGATCGGGCTATAAAGTTTAGGCACCTTCTCGGGTGCTTACACATCGACTCAGAACGCAATTTTTGGTTAATCCCAGGTGTGGGGCAAAAAAGTTAAAATTCTCGTCCACCGGTGCAGACATTTACACATACGAGATTTTCGAAAATTCATAGGTAAAGAGGCAAAAAGTCATACGTGAAGAGCTATAAAGTGGACATTTAGTATGTAGGTTCCTATTGCAGCGCAGACATCTCTTCAGACGGTTTTTTGGAAATTCTTACGAGGAGGGATAAAAAGAGAAAAGTCTGCCACTTATCAGCCAGGCCAAATCCTAACTTTGCCTAGAACCCTGAAATTTAAAATATGTGTATACAGAAATGTAAACATGTGTTTCCTTGCGTATGTGCTAATGCTCTAATAAGATCCATTTTGAACTATTGTCATTTGGGGACTACGGGCTTTGACCGCTAGAAAATATGTATATATGGTCTTACTAAAATTACATAAAATGACTTGGAATTTTTTTTATTTTGAGTTTTGTTTTTCAATTATTGTGGATTGATAATGCCAAATTATTTGAAATTTCGTATAAAATAGTGTATAAAAATGAGCTGATTTTAATTTTTTCAATAGCTGTTATTGATTGGGATAGTCTATTTAAAAAAAACAAGTAAGAGCGGCTAAGTTCGGCCATGCCGAATCTTATATACCCATCACCATGGTTGGGAAAAAACTGAAGTTTATATAAGACCATATATGGAATGGACAGATTTATATACGGACGCCTTTAAGAGGAAATTAACCATTTAGTTTGGTGATAAAACTTGGACTCGGGAACATCAATGGTTCCAAAAAAAAAGGTATTTAAATAAAATTTATGTTTTGGGCATAACTTTTGTATCTGAACCGATATTTCCGAGTTTTTTAGCAAATATGTTATACTAAAGATTTTCGATCTTTCGCTGTATAAGACGTATCCATATGTCATATCACAGCTCCAAAATTTTAGTTTTTATAAAAATTTTTATGTTTTTGGCCCATTTATGTATTATTTAATATCGGTCTTACCGTTCTTAAGATCACAGATCCCGCCCACATTTGGTCAGATGTGTATTGATAACCAAGATGCTCGTACCTTATTTTGGAACTTTTCCTCTTTCCGTTCTCCAAATGTATAGAAAAACTGACCGAAATCGTTAAGTCAACTGTGCTGTACGTATTTGGACCCAGAATATAAGGACCCAGAATATAAATACTTTATAGGGTCTAAGATCAATGTTGTAGAAATTACAAACGGAATGACAAACTTATATATACCCTTCCACATGTGGTGAAGGGTATAATTACTATTGATTTTCTCGACTAAGCAATTATGTATTTTCTTTCGATTGTTGAATTATTTTTATGCCAGACTTTTAAGATTAATTAAATTTTTTGTAAATGTCTTTAGCTGAGATATTTTCAATGAAAATTACATTTTAACGGTTAACCAAATTTTAGTTAGATTTAAGGTTTTTCGAGATCATAGTTTTTTGCATGTGGTTGTGGGGTAGACTGAGGCAATGGGTCTTTTTGGATTCCTTTTAATTTCACCGTTTGGCGAGCTCCCTTTAACCTTTTTGGAACACACTTCCAATGTTTTATGGGTAATGTGTGGTCATGTCTAGTGAATACCCTATATAGTTTACAGTTCCATAGTTTTAGTAATAGTTAATAGCCACTACTATAAGTTGTACTATGTTGTTAGTAAACAACAGCAATAAGGATGCCTTTATAACCATATAAAGCCATTAAAAATATCTTAATATTCCTTAAAACATTATTACTCTGCATCACCCTCCTCTCGCAACCTACCAAAAACAAAAAAAAAAGAAAACATTGTATTGTTATCTTTTAGTTTCAACTTATGTTTCTTTAAAATCTTAAATACTAACCAAAAACCAAAAAAAATAAAAAAACATATGGTTTCAGTACGTTTATTTGGTTAAAAACTGCCATTTATTAAAGTGCCTGATATCTTATGCTAATCACGCTTGTTCCAATTTTATTTGTGTGCAACTATAGTGTATGCAGTAAGTATTATAGCAATGGTGATGATGATGATGACAATGATGCGTTGGTGGTGGGGTCATTTGGTTAAATATCATTTCATTGCCGTCGCCGCTTATAAACAACTCCTTTTATTACATGAAGTTTTTTTTTACTTCAAGTTTGTGCTCATTGTTGGTGTTGTTATATTTTGGGTGCAATTTTCATGTTGATTTCTGTTTCATGTTAATGAAGTCAAGGAGACGTTAAATCGCTTTTTTAGCTTTGTTTTTGTATGTGCATAGAGAGTTGAAATTTTTGTTTAACTTTTTGGTCATTAACTTAATACTTGTCGAGTTTTTGTAGAATATAGCAAAAAGAGCCAATTGGAAATGTTTTTGTATACATGAAAAAAACAAATTCTGTAAAATGCATGATTTAAAAACAAATTTCAGGAAAATTGGCTAAACATTCTGAAAATATTTTCAACGATGAATTTATTTGTCTTAAAGTGTTTTGAAATGTTCGTATAGAGCAATTCCATATGAAAACGATCAAAATTGGCAAATTTTTGGACGACCAATCTCCGATTTTAAAATAAATAGTCTCAATCGATTGCCCAGCAAAAAATAATGTACTACATATTTTTTTTTTTATAGTGACTGGTTTAGTGGTGGTGTACACCACTGTCATGTGACAAAATTGAAGAATTCTTCATAAGGGACCTCATGTTTTAAAAAAAAAACTACTAAAGCGATCGCAACGAGTGATAGCTCGTTGGACAGGTATTGAATCAGGCTTTAATTGAAAAATAAAACTTTCCTAATTTTTCTCAGAAATTTACCTTTTTTCCCATGAAAATTAAATTTTCCCATGAAAATTTAATTTTCCGATTTTCCACAGAAGCTCCTAAATTTTCCGGCTAATTTTATTTTTTTTGGATTCCTCATAAGCAAGGAAATTGCCATTAACACAGTTTTATGCACTCAAAAAGAACACGATGCCATGGAGCGACGACTTCAAAACAGATATAATAATGTCAAAACTATAACTGGAACGCAAAAGTTTCATTGCTTCATACCAAATATTTCTGATATGTCAATTAATGTAAAGCGGTACTCTTCGTCTGCCGACGTGCTAAATTTAAAGTTACTTTAATTTTATAATGATGCCAAGACAATTGAAATTTTTAATAAATATTGTAATTAAG
Organism: Eustalomyia histrio; assembly: GCA_949748255.1. Lineage (NCBI taxonomy): Eukaryota > Metazoa > Arthropoda > Insecta > Diptera > Anthomyiidae > Eustalomyia > Eustalomyia histrio. Next base: position 127,218,433 of record OX456523.1, read on the forward strand.
TATAAGCAGCAAAATAAGAAAGATTTTTTCTTCATAAATGTATTTTTAACTGTAAAATAATTTTTAAAGTGTATTTTTAATAATAAAATAAAATAATGTTAAATAATTAAAAATAATTCAATTATAAAAAATATAAAAACAATGAGAACAAGGTGATCTCTTAAATGCTCTTCTCCTGTCCAAACAAGGAGTCGGGGCCCATTTTTTTATTGCTGATTCTTAAAGCAAAAATTATGAGGAATCCAAAAAAAATAAAATTAGCCGGAAAATTTAGGAGCTTCTGTGGAAAATCGGAAAATTTAATTTTCATGGGAAAAAGGTAAATTTCTGAGAAAAATTAGGAAAGTTTTATTTTTCAATTAAAGCCTGATTCAATACCTTTCCAACGAGCTATCACTCGTTGCGATCGCTTTAGTAGTTTTTTTTAAAACAACTTTCAATGAGGTCCCTTATGAAGAATTCTTCAATTTTGTCACATGACAGTGGTGTACACCACCACTAAACCAGTCACTATAAAAAAAAATAAAATATGTAGGTACATTATTTTTTGCTGGGCAATCGATTGAGACTATTTATTTTACAATCGGAGAGGGGTCGTCCAAAAGGTGATCGCTTTCATATGGAATTGCTCTATATAGAAATATTCGTAAATTAATGTAAATTTTACGAAATTTCCCTCGGTATATTATCCCCACTTGAGGTTTTTAGGATTATGTTTAAAAACTTTTTAGTCAGCGGGTATGTTCAGATTCTGACAAAAAATCCGAAGTATGATTTTTTTTGACTAACATCTTAACGAAACACTCAAGAATGTTTGCATTTACAATAAGAAGTTAATTTTTAGATAAATTTAAATACAGAAAACCTAAATATAAACAAATAAGACAAAAATTTCATGTTTGCAACATGTTTATATCTTGCTGAAAAATTTCCAACTGGAATCAAACATATATCGTGTATGTTTTTTTATTTTTTTGTGTGATTTGTGGGAGTAGCTGTCAGATATTTAGATTTAAATTAATTTGTTGTTTATTTGTTATTTCAAAGGCTTAAACACAAATTAATACACACTTATAAAAACCAAATCAACGACTTGTTGTAAAATGCCTACATCAACATATGTTTAAGCTTAAGATTAGAAACTCACGAAATCCATATCACTTTGTAAGCACATTAGGTGCAGTTTAAAATATTTTTGTTGACTCTTTTTCTTAACACAATTATTGTAAATTTTTGCACTTTTTTATGTTCTGACCTAAAAATTCATTCAATTTGAAAGTTTAACATTGAAATTGTTTACCGGAACATTCAATAGGGTTTTTTCATTCTTCTTTTGCATGCGAATAACTCATTCCACCCTTAAATCTCTTGGGTAACAATATAAAAACTTCATAGTTTAATGGATTTTCCATTGAACATATGAGTGTTTAACAAGTTAAGTGAATTTAACTGAATTTTATTGTAACAAGATAACTGAATTTTAAACAATTCATGTAAATTTCTGTTTTAATTTTTTTGTTGCACTTACATGTATACCAAAAAAATTGTCAAAATATACGCAAATAAATTTAATAATCAATTTTTCCATCGTTTCGCAAATTAAATGTTATTAAGCCTTTATAAAATTCAAAGTATTAAGAAATTCATAACATTATTATTCAGTATTAATACCAGATTAAATAAATAATGTTTAGCTAAGGTGATATTTTATTATAGGGTACAATAACACAGCGTTGCAAAGAATACTTTCACAATCGAAAACTAGAGTGCCCACCATAGGCCCTGTATACTTCGGGCATTCTGATTTCAATTGAAAACTCCATTTGTTTGTTTGTTTTACTTATTGACCAGAAAGTGCGGTGCATAGAAAAAATGCGAAATGTAGTACAAAATTAATATGACAGCATGGCGAAAAAGATTATAAAAGTCTTTGTATTATAGTATAATACAATAAAAACCGGTTAAGACGTTCTCCGGGTAATCATAAAATCAGTTCATAATTTTTTAATTATCCGCAAAATAAAATAAAATTTCTAAAAGCTATTTAAAAACTTGTGTAATTCTTTTTAATAAATTGTATGCGATACTTTTATCGAACAATTTTTGTGTTGGATTTAAAATTAATCAAATACATAAAAAATATACTAATAACATTGGTCATCTTGGAAAGTTCTTATTAAAAATGGAAAATTATATTAAATTATGTTTGTTTGACCATCAGAAACTTTTCGTTTTAAAAATGTATTATACTATATGTGAATACCTTAAAAGATAACACGTACAACTAAAATTGAACTACATTTCTATTTAATTTGGCCTTTATGTAGGAGCGGATTCTTTTTGAACCGATCGATCAGATTTTTCAAAAACATATACCATACTTGACAACATATTTATCAAGTATGGTATATGTACAATAAATTTTCAATACAATACAAAAAGTTTGTAAGTTAAAATAACTAAAAATATCATTTTAAAGAAATGATATTTCATTTAAAAACCGGTCTACTTAATTTTTATTTAAATTAAATGTCATTTGTTATTTATTTTTAAATGTTGATTAATCAACTGACACATCCGTAAGAAACACATGATATAATCAGTTAAAATAAATGTCAAAATTTTACCTACCAGTCCTTAAAAAATAAATGTTTTTTTCATTTATTTGAAATTATTTCTGTTTTTGTATTTTTTGTTATTTTTAATATACTCGTACAATACAAAACGTATGTATGCATATGAAGCTATAAACACGTTTTTGTTAATGTGTTTGTGTATGTATGTGTGTTTATGAAGTTCTTGTAATTTGTATTGAAAAATTTTTTATATATACAACCAATTTAAATAAAAACACAAATTAAAATTTTTGGAATATTTTTTATGAAACAGACAGCAAACAAAATTTAAATATTTAATAACTGTTACGGACACAAATAAACCACAAATTTCCGTTTTGTGGGTCAATTTTTATTAAATTTCAAACAAATGAAAAAAATAAATGAAACTAAAAAAATCGGTAAATGATAGTAAATTATTTCGAATAAATGTATATAAAAGTTAATATAGATATTTCTTTGAAAAATAAAAATATGTTCCTTAATTTTTAAATAAAACGGAAAACTTTTTTATTAAACTACAAACAGTTAACTACATAATATTCTGAGTGAAGCTTATACAATGATTTTTTAATATTTTAATATTGGTATAAGATTGGACAGCAAAGAATAGTACAAATCTGCCATATATACAAATTTCATCCAAGTCGTTGCAGTAGTAGACCTTTCTATATTAAAAAAAGTTAAAAAAGTTAAGGTCGGTCATGCCAACTATATGATGTCCTATAACACAGCAGGGTTTAAGTCATATTCTAAAAAATAAGTGTAATATAAAGTTTTTCTGGTACCCTGCGGGAAAAAGATCTATCCCAGCATACGTGACATGACCTGTTCATTGTGATAGGGACCGGTCAAGGAACTGGTTTCTTTAACATGGGCTTGTCCTATAGTTCCTGTCTAGTTCCTGAGTATACAGAGTTGTCCGCAGGTGGATGAAATTTTGACATATTGCAAAAGAAACAATATTTTTGAACCCGTGTTTTTATTAGCCCAATGTCATATTTATGGTGAGAAAAGTACGGGTAGAACTCTCTGATATTTTGTTCGAAATTCAAATTTGAATATATCTAGTTTTAAAAAGCTACTCGAAATAAAAATTTTGACAACCTTTTTACAACTTTTTTACCCACGAAGATGCCCCATTGATTCAATTGAGCTGGTTACCCCACTGTCATTGATAAGCGTCGACGGTCGAGAAGTTGCAAAATAGACTTTGAAGTCCCTGCATATATATGGAATATCGCATGATGTGATATTTCCAGTGGACTCCTATGAGTACAGATGGCATTGGTGAACCCACAGTCCGTCCTTGGGTCAACACCTTATTTCTGCGAACCCAGTCAAAGGTTGTCGAAAGGTCCATACTGATGTGTCACTCATATTTTGCCTCATGCCCCCAAAATCCAAAGGAATATGAATGATGGACTTTACTATCATCTGCGAAAGAATAGATAGGATTAGAAGTTTGTCCCAAAAGGTCATTTATATATATATATAAAAAAAAGTTAGGGAGAAAAAACGCAACTTTGCGATTATGAAATAAAAATTTCAAAACTCAAACTCCAAGGCATACAATGCGGTAAATTGTAATTATCAGTGAGGGAAATTTTGAGGTTTCAATTCAATTCATGCATAGAAAACTCAAAATTCAATTCATGTATAAAAAATTTAAAATGGGTATTCAATAAGTTGCCCGTAACTCTTTTTTTAATGTTCAATGATTTTGTTAAAAATGCAAAGTAGGCAGTTTGATAGAATCTGTTTGATTCTTAATTATTAGACAAGAGAATTTAAGCTCAATAAAACTAAATATAAAGTAAAATTTAGAAACTTGAAAATGCGGACATAATTTTGAAAAACTATTTGATTTGAGTTTTAATTGTCAATAGAAGACGTCTTGATGTCCCAAATAACGGCCAAAATAAGAGATATTTTGTTGATGTCTTTAAGTTGGCAAAAGTTTTGGTTTCGCTAAAAGCGATTATGAAGTTAAATTAAGAAAATTCAAAATGACATATTCCATATGTCGGGGATATCTTTTAATGTTGAATCGAAAATATTTTCGTAACCTTTATAAATTTAAGCAAAATCAAGTTGAAAAAAACATACAATCTTACTGCAGTTTTGAGTTCAAAAGGCGATATTTTTGAAGCTATTTACTTCTAATTTCGGTCTAAAATTTGTGAAGTATATACGAGGGCGGATCAATTAGTCCGTGACTTTTCAAACTTCCCTCGTAGTTATATGAAATGCAACACAGCTCCCATTAAGTACCACCTGTTCCCTCATTTACTTTGCGTTTAACAGCAGGATTTTTTGAGGTCCATAAAATAGGCATTTGTTTGATCAATAATTTCATTGTTGAAGCTAAATCTCTTTCCACCAAACCATTTCTTTAGTTTTGGAAATAGGAAATAGTCATTGGTAGTTCACTTCATGGATTTTTGTCATGGAATCTCAGCCGTCACACGATTCCGTTGGTGGTCGATTGTGAGCAAACGCGGCAGCCAGCTTGCGGAAAGCTTCTTTATACCTAGGTGATCATTCAAAATTGAAACCACTGAATCATGAGATGCCTATGTCTTCCACAATCTATCGTACATTCAATCTCCGATCGGCTAACACCATATCATGAATTGTTTCAATTGTTTTGGGTGTACAGACCTCAACTGGGCGTCCAAAACGTTCGCCAACTTCCGTGCTCTTTACCATTAAAATCGATAGTGAAGAGTCCCCATAGAATTTATCAAGCTTTTCCTTGGTTTGATTGACGGTTTTTTATTCGAAACAAAAAGTTTTAATGAGCACTAAAAATTCACTTTTTTCCATTTTTATAAAAATGCACGAGGTTAAATGTTTTGAACAGCAAAGTAAACCACGGAACTTGCTCAAAATTTAACAGTAGTCTATTAACAGGTCGTACTTGATGTAGTGTTGCATTTCATATAACTACGAGGGAAGTTCGAGAAGTCACGGACTTATTGATCCGCCCTCGTATTTGTGGATAAGCACCTACTATAGATTTATGCAAAAAAAAAGTTATCGATATCTTGAAGGCTCTTAATCAGACAGTCCCCAAAAGTAAAACCTTTTTCTTAATTTTAAATGGTTAGTCTCTTTTTACATTATATTATGTGTGTTCTTTAATAGAGACCAAATTTTAAAGCTGAATTTAACAAAAATTAAATCTACATTATTATAGTTACACCATATTATGAAGCAGTGGTATTAATAAATTTTACACAAATTTTATTGTATATTTTTTATTATTAAGTTTTTACCATAATACACTTACTATCAACTGCAAGTACAAACTATATATTTCACCATAATATGTATTTTCCATCGCTAAGCAATAAAAAATATCCTGATATTTAAATAGGGAAAATTTCTTACGAATTTTTACCATTTTAAACGAAAAATTATCGCCATCATAATTGCTATTAAAACTACATTTTAATATTTAATCGCATAAAACATAAAAATTGTGCAGCCATGGTTTAGTACTCGTAAGTACACTGCACTTTACCATGGTCCTCCTATGTATTTAAAAATTTTATTTGTTGGTCTGTTAAAAACATTAAATTCTCAAAAAAAAAAATAAAAAAAGTAACAATTTTATTACTTTCCATTTTAAGTAAGGTGGTGGTATGTATGTATGCAGTATAGACCAAGAATATTATAAAGTATTTGGCCCTTTAATACTACTTTGAAATACTTCCGCTTGTTCAAAACAATGCTACAAAAAAGAGAAACTATCTACACTTGTAAATGTATCATCATAAATACAAACACTTATACAAATCATTTCCGCTATCCAACTGCAAAAAAAAAAGTTTTATCTTTATCCTTTTCACTGCTACTACTACTACTCTAAGGCTACATCAAACAATACAGCTCTGGTTTAAATGTACAAAAGTTTTAGAAAAAAATACGCATTTTTTAGCCACAGTTTGTTTACTGCAACAGAAAAATGAAAAGAAAAAGTTAAGCTTAGTTGTTTCATTTATTTAATAATTTTTGCGCGTGCCTTTAATATTGTTGGTTTTAGCCATTTTTTGCTCAACACACAACTTTGTCTTTTGTCTAACATTTAGTTTTCTCTGGGGGTCCCTGAATCTCCCATAGTTAAACAAGTTGTTGTATGTTGAAGCTGTTGTTTATTTTTATTTTTTTTTTTTAATTTTTTCGTATTTTTTGTGGAAAGGAGTATTTTGTTTAAAAAACATTCTACTATCACAGCTACTAACTATAATCTTACACAAGTGGTTTTAACTTTTTAACACGTTATAATATTTGTTTCCTGTTTTCATATTTTTTTTTTTTTTTTGCTTTGCTCTTAAAGGATTTGAGTTATTTTATTTGTTAAAGGTGTTAAAACATTTTAATATTTGGTTTTATTTTTTAATTGAAACATCTGCAATTAAAAAGCTTTTATCTTTTATTTTAATTTTTAAATTTGCTTACGAATTATAAAGAAATCAATGGATTGTTAGTTGGGATCTTCACATTAATAGCAATCTCATAAGCTGGCCGTAGTTAAATTTCTCTTTTAAAACGTGTTATCAAGTGATAATAAAATATATTAAATATAAATACTAAAAACCAAAAATTTGGTTTTAATCGAAAAGTGTTAGAAGGGAAACATCTCGCTCATTTGCGATTCCGAGATAAATGCATTAAAAGTCTTCAACTTAGCCTAACTGCTGAGAAAAGTACAAAATACTTTTGGTTGCCACTCAATGAGAGAAAAAGATTTCAATTTCAATTTTTTGATATGTTTTAGATTATGGCGTGAACCATATTTCGTCGTCATTGGTTGGAAGTTTCCAACTGCATTGATTTCACATATGCCATTAATGGAGATAGAGAGTAAATAGAGTTTGTCATTAAAGTTTGATTTTGGAATATCATAACGAAAGCTTTTGCATCAAAAAAAATTGATTTTTTTATTTTAACTACTTGCTCATGCGCACAGTCGCCAAAATCGGTGATTTTACGAAACAGCTGCATTTATAGGAAAACTAACTTTTCTATTCGATTCTATAGCAAAATTAACAAAAGCAAAATTTATTTGGCTTTCAAATTGCGGTAGATAGCTATTAGGGTGGTCGAAAACTCACTTTTTTTAAAAAACTTCTAAAAATTTACTTTTTTAATACAGACAATGGGAATGTATTCCCGGTTGAGAACATTGGTACAAAAATTTTAGATATACCGCGACTCGTTAAAAGTTTTTAACTAATCAAATTTGGAAAAAACAAATTTAACAAACTCAATGTCTTCATTATTTGAGCTACTGAAAATGCAGTTTTCGGTACATAGCAGTCGCACAAATGTTAAGCTTTCAAATTTTTGTAGCATTTTCCTTTGCTCAAAATACTTTTTAACGGATTGTATTAATGTTCTTAGCCAGGAAAGCGTAAAAAAAATTTTTTTATTAATTTTTGCTATAGAATCGAATGGTAAAGTCAATATTTGCAATAAAACAGTTTTTGGCGGTCGTGTGCATGTGCAAGAAGTTCCTTTTTTTGATGCAGAAACTTTTAAAAAAGTGATGATATATTTTTCTGATTATATATAAGAGTATAATTAATGGACTTTATAAGTAAATTGCATTTCAACTCAATAAATCGAAGTGGATTACTACTCATGTAGGTTTTTTCATTTAAGTTGAGAGTTAAATAAAAGATATTTACAAGGTTGTAGCTGACCAGAAAATTCAAAATTATAGGTTTTTATTCGGAAAATTGTTCGTGATCTTTAGCCGAAAGAATACCATCTCACATAGAATTTATTCAGCGCAAGAACTAAAAAATGTTAAGAGAAATAAAATTTCTCACCGCACAAATTTTTTTTATTTCAAACATTTTTTCAGTTCAAACAATTGTTTTTTTTTTTTCAAGTGAATAAATTGTTTCAATGTAATTTAATTTTGGAAGTAATTTTTTCTTAAATTATTTTTTTTTTTTTTTTGATACATAAAAAAGTTTATGAAAAATTGAAAAAAAAATAAAACTTAATAAAGACAAAATTTTTTTAAGATACTGATAAAGATTGTTTAAAAACTCAGCTTTACTGATATATCAAAATATGCTTTAAAACATGTATTTTTGACAAAATATGCAACAACAAAAAACTTTAAAAATGTATTTATACTAAAATATGAAGAAATATGCAAAATATTAAAAAAAAATATATTCATTGACAAGCATCTATTAACATGAAGTCCCTTGCTCTGCATAAGAGTCATCTCAAAATTTTTCATATTACTTTTTGCATTATTTACAAGCATGAAGTAATTAGTTATCGATCATTGTTAACGTATTGCATGATTTATAAACATAAAGTAATTACACTGTAAGTACGTCAGAATCACACAGACAAACGGCGAGACACCCGAACTTATTTTTGGGCCGCACAACTCAGTGGTATACTCCGTTTTAATAACTTGGCTCACAATGGACTTAAACTTTGCAGAAATTATCTAGCTTTAATTCTGACGACTTGTGTAACAAAACATATTCCGATACTGGCTCCTAAATTTAGAAAATCCTAAACCTGTCATACATTAATATGAAAATGTCAATGTCTTTTTGCAAAAATAATCTGCATAATTCTGACATCAAATTTATACAGAATAAAATTACAAAATTCTGTTTGTAATATTGAACATCTTTCATAGAATATTTTTGTAAATACAAATACAAATTTTTGTAAAAAGGCACCAACAATAGAATTTGTAAATACAAACAACTTTTTTTTTATTCTTTTGAAACTTAAATTTTTAATTTCAATGAATTTTTATATGAAAAGTTACTTATTTTATTCGATATTTTTTATTTTACTCTTAGAAATGTGAAATTTTTAAACACGAATTAAAAATTTGACAAAACCCAAGAGGCTTAATACTTGTTAAAAGGTCTTTGTCGCTTTGAATATAAATCTAAAGTTAACTTTTAGCGATATTCTAATCTAAATGCCCAAAACTTTTTTCTTATATTTGAAGTTTTACTATGCACAAATATATTTCTTATAAAACGAGGTATCTAAAATTACTTCATAAAAAAATGTTTTTCAGCATAAATATTCCTGTGCAAAATATTTCAACGTGATCCAAAAGTCTGAATTCGTTTATAAGGCCTTTGGATCGGCCCAAAATATAGCTAAATATCGGGTTATTTAATCATTATTATATTTAGCGCGCATAAACTCTAATGTACTATTTGAAAATTTGATGCAATCCCGATTTTCTTTCTTAAATATTATTAGCTTTAAAACTTTCCATAGATATTATTTACCAGCACATTGTTTCTATAAAAAAACCCAACAATGTTCTGCTTTCTATAGGGTGTAAGGCAATTAAATATATATTTATCTAAAGAAGATGATAAGACGCTGTATTCATGTAATTCCTTTATCTAATAAGGTATTTTGGAAAAGTAAATGTGTCTACATCTTTAAATGTAAAAAGTTATAAAAAAAAATTCCAGTAATAATCCAGTTACAAAAAATCATCTATGAAGTCACTCTGTATAAAGAAAAGACCATAAACGTATTCAGGGACCAATTACTTTAAGGGGTTCAGATTTCGTGCGATATTTTGTGCCATGGCCGATCTATTATATTCGAAATCGTTTTGTTAGAAATTATTTGACTTAAAGTAATTAGATATATCCTGGATAACAATTACAGTTTTAACTTAAATTTATATACAACATTGCCTTATCACTATCAAAATAATGTTCAACAACTTACAATAGGGACGACAGGCGTCAGCCACTGCAATTCGAATTGTTTTTTATTTAAAAAAAAAAATGTTTACAAAAGCCAATATAGAATATTTCAAAAACTTTTGTCACTTTTAGTTGTTTTGGTAACCTAGATGTCATTGATTAAAAAATTTATATATATTTTTTTATATCACTTTTTTAAAAAAAATTATGCAATGGTTATTTTTAAAACTTATACCGGTCAAAGCCATAAAACTGTAATAATAATAACTGCAGTAATATTATTATCATTATTATTGGCATGTTGTTGTAGTTGCAGCCGCACTAGTAGTAGTGGTAAGTTTTCCAACAAACATATGGTCAGAAGAGAAAAATAAAAACATAAAAAAATCATGAAATTTATCTGCTTATTACAACGCCATCTGCAACCAATAAAGTTTGTAACATAACAAAAATAACACCAACAACAAAAACAATACTAAAAGAAACATATCATGTTTATCCATTGGTGAGTATGGAACACAAAATTCAATAGATATCATAGACAAACATGATGCCAGTGGCAAATTCTTTTATTCGTATGTACATACATACATTCATAGGTTGTTGCTGTTTTAAGTTATATAGAAGTACCGTGTAACCTGCTGTTGTTATTATTAGTGGCCACTAAAAATGGCAAAAACCTTCGGTGCAACAGATTATTTGCACACGTTGCCATATACCTGTGTGTTTAGTTGGTAACACTAAAAAAAGAATTCAGATAACAATACACACACACAGATGCACACTTACTCATTTGTAACACACACACAAAAAGTCAAATGTGAACATGCAACCAACAAAAAATCTACAAAATATTGAGAAAATAAAATTTCAATGAAATTTGTCTAGTGATCATGTTAATGTTTTTAAAAACGCTACACACAAAGTTAGATGGATGCAGCGGTGTATAAATGGGCAAAATTGGTATTATTTAAGTATGCATTTAGGTAGAATCTTTATGATAAAGTTTTGTAATGCGTTAAATACTATACAGTGGTTTAGGACGACCACTTGTTTCTTGCAAAAATGTTTAGAAAATTGCAAATTGTAAAAATTTTCACTAATTTACATAGAAGGGTGTATTTAGGAAGTACACATTACACATTGGAAATTTCTACTCATCAAAAAAGAAAGTATGACAAGTATATTGCGGAACAGAGAAAACAGATTCATTGTGACAACCGAATTCCTTGTCAATTGAATAAATTGGTTGCAGCAACTGAATTATTTTGTTGTGGTAATCAAATATATCCTGACACAATTGAAATATTTTGCTTTAACTAAAATTCTATTGTATTAACCAAATTCCTGTTATATTAGCCGAATTTCTGTTGCCACAAACAAATATATAGGTGCCCCAATCGGACCATTTTAATGGCAAAAAATTTGGTTGTCACAATTAATCTGTTTTCTCTATGCGCTTATGTCCTTTCCATCAATATTACCTTTAAAAGAAATGTTAAAATAATAATAATAAACGAAAAACTACCAGTTTTTGGCACTATTTTTAATTCCCTTGACATCGGAGATGGTAAATAAAAAAAACCGTTAAACCTTAGAATTTAATCTCTAAGGAAATTTTATTAAAATAAAAAACGTAAACAAATATAAACCATCACGATCGTCAATAAGATACTCTTTATTTGGTTCATATTGCGTAATGCGGAGCAAATTACAGACCGAATTGCGGAACCGAAGGAAAATTACGAAAAGGGAAATGAATCATATTACATAGAAGGAAAAATTTATGGTAACAAAATATAAGCACACATCAAGTAACCGATTTTCTCTAAATTGTGCAGCGGGATTTATGATTCAATATTATACGTACAACATTTAAGTCGATTTCTGAAAGGACCTTCGATCTTGTGGTATTGGTAAATGGGCGATTTTTAGATGTATAAAACTTTAAAATAAAATAAAATGAATAATAAATAATTGCGATGAACTTTGCTTTATTTGAATGATAATTTTTTTAGCATAGAAAACATACTCGTATTTAATGTGATTACCGAATTTCTTGCCAACGGAATGAATCGGTTGCAGCTACTAATACTTCTGTTTGTGGCAACAGAAATTTGGTTAATATAATAGAATTTCGGTTGGACTGTTATATTACCATTGTCCCAGGAATTAATTTGACTACGATAACCAAATAATTTTGTTGCTGCCACTAAGCCTTTCGATTGTTAAAAAATTAGACTGTCACAGTGAATCTGTGCAGCCGCCGCGAAGGGTTCGGTTGTAGTTAAATCAGGGGATACAATTTTCTATAACTTTATGCAGCCGTATATCTTTAATAACGCAGCAAATACTGCATTCCAAGTCGTCAATTGTCTCTGAAATATCGGCGTTACCTAGCGATTTCACATATTCCTACAGGATATAATAAAAAGAAAAATACAGTTTTTAATCGCATGATCTTGGAGGCTAATTCTTAGGTACCAAACATTTAATTATGCGCTGACTAAATATTTTCTTTAATAAATAATTCGTATCATGCGCTATTCTTTTCGCCGTCTTGTTGGAACTCCAACTGTCTCACATCAAGTTTATTCTAAAGGGTGGTTAAATTTTAAGGGCTGATGTTGATTATGAATAAAACACAAATTATTTAGGAAATTTTTGTCGTTTCTTTTTATTATCATAATATGATATGGTTCAATTATGCATGGGACAAAATATCGGCCAAACAGTCGCCGCGACCTCGGCGGCACACCTCAAACCGATGGTCCAAATTTTCGATGACGCTGAGGCATAATTGAGGTTCTATGCCGTTAATGTGCCGAATTATCTCATCTTTAAGCTCTTAAATTGTTGCTGGCTTATCGATGTACACCTTTTCTTTCAAATAACCCCAAAGAAAGAAGTACAACGGTGTCAAATCACATGATCGTTGCGGCCAATTAATATTGCCACGACGTGAGATAACATGGCCATTGTCGCGCGAAAGAGTCATTATTTCGTTAGCTGTGTGGCAAGTGGCACCGTCCTGTTGAAACCACATATCGTGCACATCCATATCCTCAATTTCAGGCTTCAAGAATTCCGTTATGATCTCGCAAGTCGAGGTTGACGGCTATTCTGCCACACTATCGCGAACAACAGCAATGTTTTCCGCAGAACGAACTTGGCGAGAAATATGTGCACAATTATCTCGATTGTAGACACATTTGATCGATTATGCTGACCAAAAAAATCACAAAGTGCATTTTGATATGAACGCCCATTTTCATAATAATCCTGAATAACTTTAACGCGTTGCTCGATTGTGTATCTTTCCATGGTTCAAATTGAGTTAGTCTGAAATTGAGAAATGTCAAATGAAACGCAGAAAAAACTTGACGTTTAGGTGTGGTTCACATTTAACACCGGCCCTTAAAATTTAACCACGCTTCATTTGGGAACGAAAAAGTCAAAGATCATTGCTTCATTTGATCTTTCTCGATGTTACTTTCTTCAGCAGCAATATTTTCTTCAGTATGCACTGTACGAAGTTGCAGAAGAAGCGTGTTATTATCTGAAAACGTTGTAAGTCAACGATTCATCGTTAAACGAATTAACTGATCTAATGAATGATTATATCGACCGCAAAATGAAAGTATTTCGCCCTGCATTTCACGAACACAACCATGAGTTTGAAAATAAATCTGCACAATTTGCAAGCGTTGTTCAGGCGTCAGTCTATTTATGATAAAATGGTAATCCAATCTTAACAACAATCACGTGACAGCAATCATAAAGGGTGACACTGAAAACAGCGTTGCCTCTAAAAATCATCTTTAACTACCAATTTTTATATATAAATATTTCTATTTACGACTTAGAAAGTAATAACGGTATTTTTGGCATTTTCAAACATCAGCATCAGCATCTCATACCCCGGCCATGTAATGGTGTATACGATTTTTATATTTTTACTTTTAACAAAAAAAATTATGTAAACAGTTTCGAACTACATTATCATCTGAAAAATATAAGATTGGATCGCAGTTTAATAAAAATCTGAGAATTAGGCCTGTAATAGTTTTCTTTACCATATTTATTCCAAATAATCCATATTATAATTAAATTATGTACTTACAGCTCATAAAACTAAACTAAACCAAAGAATTTTCAATTTGTTCACTGTTTTTACTATTTTATTTAACTTTGAGGCATCGAGCAACCCTGTAAATACCATGCAACATAGCTAGACTACATACCCGATTAAAAATGATATTATATACATATTAGAATTATAACATTTAATGCACAATGTGTGAGTAAATTTACGCAACAGGAAACTTTACTGCGGCTATAAATTGAGTATATTTTAACAAAAATTAATTAGAGTGAAATTTAGTTGAAATTTAGTTGAAATTTACCCTACTTAAAGTAGAAAACTGTACTTCTACTATAAGTTGGGTAAATTTACTCTGTGTGTGTAAATGAAAAATGCGTAAGTTCATGAACACAAAATGAGTAAAATTACATTTAAAGTGCGTAAAAATTAAATCAAATTTTCAAATTGAAATGCACACATAAAATGCAAAAAAATTATACAAAAGCGGTATATTTGCTACTACGATGTTGAAAATTAAACAGCCCAAAAAAATTTTGTTTTGTAATAAAAGCAATAAATTTATTCTTTAGTAATTCTCAATAAAAATAAAAAGAATTTATTGTTTAGTAATTCACAATAATTGCTAATATATTATTATTTATTATTATTATTTTATTGAGTCTTTATATTTTCTTTAAACAGTGTTAACATACTATAAATTATTGGAAAACTTAAAACTATATTGTGTTATTTTAATTACATTAGTGTTAGTTAAATGCTACTTGCTTATACATAGATAGAAAAACTGAAGTTATTTACATATTACATGTGTTGAAGTAAAGTGAAAACAGTGTTTGCTCCCGACACTTACATTATTTTGTAGAGTAGTATCTACTTTTAGTGAACTTAAAACTAAACAAAACTTAAAATTAAACCTAATTAAATAATTATATATAAAAAAAAAAAAAAATTATTAAAAAAAAAAAAATATATAAAAATTCATCCTCTGTGTATGCCGGGAGTATGTCTTGAGTAGAAGTTTCGAACAGGAATATCAGGATCTTGTTCCCGTAAAATACCTATTGCTGAAAGGTAGTTTGTATTCGACCAACTAAACTCTAATTCACTAGACAAAATATCTTGAATTATGTCTGTTTCAAAGTATAATAATCTGCTAACGAATCGTCTCAAAATGCTTAGAGCATAATCCGAAAGTTGCGACAATGAAGCTTTCTCATAAATAAAGTTATTGGAGAATCTCCTATTATGTAATTCAAAATTCTTTTCTATGCACTTCCGTATAATGTGTCTCTCAAATATTTCCATTTTTTTCATTGCTGTTGAAGATATGCTAAACCATATTGGAAATGCATAGAGAAGAATTGGTCTTATACTCACTTTATAAAGGAGTAACTTAGTCTCCACCGGCAATGATTTACTATTGAACAGCTTTGAGAAAGCTCCTTTCATTCTGTTTGCTTTATCTAAATTATAACTAACATGTTTATTGAATTTAAGAAGTTTGTTAAAATTTACTCCAAGATATTTAAAGCTGTCTTTGAATAGAATCTCATTGCCGTTCAAACAAAGCTTTAACTTTTTACTCTCAGGAACTACAGTATATTTGCATTTTCCTGAAGCATTCCGCAAACAAATTGCATTGCACTTGGAAACGTTTATTTTTATTCCCCACTTAGAATAATACTCATTAACATGTTGCAAATGTACTGAAACTTTATGAAGAGCCACTAATGGTGATTCGTGGTGAGCATATAAGAGCGAATCATCAGCGTAAAGTATACCCATAGAATCATTAAATTCGTGGGGAAAATCGTGTATGAAAATATTGTACAAATGCGGTGCCAATATGGATCCCTGTGGAACACCACATGTCACTTCACCTTGAAGTGATAACGTATTATTAACCTGAACACAAAACCTCCTGTCATCGAAAAAGCTTTTAAATAGTTTGACTATAAATGGTTGAAATCCTATATTTATCATTTTATATAATATACCGTTATGATAAGCCTTATCAAAAGCTTTTTCTATATCAAGAGATACTGCGATGGTACATTTACGTTCCCGTAAGTTCTGAATTACATCGTTGTGAAATTTTAAAAGCGCATGTACTGTAGAATTATTTTTTTTAAATCCAAATTGAAACTGAGGAATATATGATTCATTTAAACCATAATCCATCTTTTCCCGAATAATTTTTTCAAATAACTTTCCTAAGTTAGATAATAAAGAGATCGGTCTTAAATTATTAATATCATTATTGTCCTTTTTTTTGGGAATTGGTACAATTTTAGCTATTTTCCAAGCCTTTGGAAAATAACAATTATTGATGCAATTGTTATAAATAATTGTTAAATATTCAAAAGCTTTCAAAGGTAGTTTTTTAATTAAATAATTTGAAATTTTATCTAGCCCACATGACTTCTTGTTATTGATTAATTTCGAATTTTCTAACAGAGATTCTAATGTAGCCAATTTTGAGTCTTTTTGAATATTTAAAGATGTATAATTGTTATCGAAAGATGTAATAGAATTTGAAATTTGTGAAACTGTATTATCAATAGCTTCTTCAATATCTGAAATATCTCTATTTGGAGGAGAGCTTTGATAAATACAAGTAAAATGTTCCTTTAAAGCATCTAATTTCTGATTTAAGTCGCTAATTTTAATACCACTTGCTAATATAAAAAAAAACTAATAAAGTTTTTTTTTTTAATTTCTTTGTACATGAAAGTGTGCGCAAACAAGTTTTACGCCTTTGGTGTTTATATTTACCAAATTTTTGTAATATTACACAAAATTTTATGCATTTAATAGTAGTAAATTTACAAAAAAAAATTTTAGAGTGTATATATAGTTTAATTTTGAACTTATTTTATATTGCTCATTTGCCATATGTTATATGGCTCAACATCAAGAAATATGAAACTGTATCTTTAAAGCTCAATCATATATAATTTGACCAAAACTCCGATATACGAGTAATCGAATCACAACACTTATACATGTTTATGCAATAACTATTGTCATATGAATAAATGTTGTGTGTCATTTAATCCAATTACACAGAACCAATTTTATTTTCAAATTAGATACAATTTTGAATTTTTGTTTTAACCGGGTATTATGTTTGTTGTGCACCACTATCAACTATGTATGGGTATTATTTGCAACTATTAAACGATTTTTACATTTTGAGGGCTTATGGCAGCATTACAAGGTAAACATTATAGTATTTGATGTTTTTGTAATTGTTGTTGTTGCTTGCTGTTGCTATTTCTGTTGCCGTTGGTAGTGTTTGTAAATGTTGTTTTATGGTATTTTATCCTCCAAAGAATATGCATTATACAAAAAACCGCTTACTTTATAGAATTTTTCGCATGTATTGCCTTTATGACTATATTTGTAATAGTCGCGCAAATATGTATTAATGCATGTGTAATTTTATAAATATGCACATCCATACAAACTTACACAGCACACACACACACTCATAAAGTGCTAGGTATATATGTCTTTTGTATATAGAGGTCTTCCAAAAAAGCCGGTCAAAACGCCAACAAGAGCATGATGATGATGATGATGATGTTGGTGGTAACGTTTGAATATTTTTGACCAAAAATAGTCAGTAAGCCTTTAAGTTAAAGTAATTCTTTGTATAGTCTAACATAAACTATGCTTAAAAAGTTTATGGAAATTACACACTTATTTGAACAGACTGATTCAAATTTACATGGCGTGCTTAAGGTCTTGTAATAAAACTTTGATATATTGATGGAGCTATCATTTTTCATTTCCATCTTATTTTAATATTCCAATTGCTTTTTGATCAAAGTGTTTGTATTTAGATTTCAGTTACCGACTGCAGTATTTATACGTACATATGACTTCAAAACTAAATATGGCTTGTTTGTTTTTCTTGTCTATTTGTATGTGACCGGCTGGCACCAACAAAAACAGCAACAATAAGAAAACCAAAACTTACATCAATGACTGTGTTCAAATACTAACATACAACCACTACTGCAAGTACTTAATGCAGCCACGTTATTGCCCATTTTGCACTTGCGCAAAAAAGGTCTCAAGACAGGTTACCTGTTGCCTGCAGAGATTTAACTGTTTTGTGTGTGTGTTTTTTTTTTCTATTTCTTGTTTGGCTTTCATGTCTTTTGTCAGTTTAGCCAAGTTAATATTATTCAGTTATGAGTATTTTTGGTATTTAACGGTGAGACTTTTAATTAAACTTTTTTTATTGCATTTGATGGTTTTGTAACATTACCTTATATTTGTTTTTACACACAGAAAACAGTTAGATTGTAACAAGCGATTTTCTTGCCAACCGATTGATTTGATTGGAGCCACCGACATATTTGCTTGTGGCTACTGAAATTTGGTTAAAATAACAGCATTTCGATTAAAATTGTATCAAGAAAAGATTTGGTTGCGACAACAAAATTATTCGATTGCTGCAACCAAAATATTCAATTGACATGAAATTCAGTTGTCACGATGAATCTGTTTTCCCTGTGTATGTGTTTATTGTTTGTTTGGCTGCGTCTGGTTTTTCTTATTTGGTCGTTTTTTACTAATGTTTAATATCTGTAAGCGTGACATATTAATAGGTGTAGGCACTTACATTTACGGTGAAAAATTGTTGTGTGGGAGGGGGGGGGAGGGGGTTATTTTTAATTCACTCTTGGTTATAACATCTGTATAAAGAAGATCTATAAAATATATGGCATTATTTATATTACTAGTTTAAATAATAGCAAAAGTAATATGCAAGTAATATAAAATTTTTTTGTCTGTTTAAAAAGTCCATACAAAATTGTTCTTAAATAATTTTTTGCATCAAAATTTTGTAAAAAACAAAGGAGAATTATCGCGGTTTATTGCCTTAACATTAATTACAAATTATGCAGCGCTCCTCATAAAACAACTCTGTTTTGTTGAGGTCCTTATTTTAGTTTTTGTCGCTCACATCGTTAATTTTTTGTATTAGTAAATGTAGCGAAAAATGGTATTATTAAAGTTACAACATTAAAAAATCATAAATTTGTTGTTTTGAAACTGATTCTTTTTTATTTGATATGAGAATTCTAATGAAAAAATAAATGAAAATCGGTCGAAAAATGGCTGAATTACCAAAATATTTTTTTTTAAATTAGTTTCAAAAAAATCTTCACTAAATTTGCTAATAAAAATATGCAATCAAGAAAAATATAAGTATTTCCGTACTTAATGGACTCCAACAAAACAGGAATGCTATATAAGAAAACCTTCATATTTTTTCTTTCACTTGGGTATCGCAGTGTAATTAATAATCTTTATACGCCGCCATGTTCATTTTATAAAAATTAACTTGATTTTTAACGATATTTGTCATAATTTTGGATTTTCATAAAATGTACTAGACCTGTTTGTTTACATTTCCAATAAAAACTTGTAAAATTAAAACGAATGAAAAAATTGCCTAAAATCAATTTCTTTTCGTAGTAAGATATAATTTTTTATAGAAAAAACATGGATTTTTTACATTTTAAATATTGAACCGAATGGTTATGAATATTTTTAAAATTTGTTGTTATTCAATAAAAGTACTAATCAATCTGTTATTGGTTTTGTCTCAAAATAAAGTAAATCATATTAAGTGGCCACCAATATAAATCTGTAAAATAAAAATAAATAAAACAATATATTCAATTTACGAGTTTAACCGCCCAAAGTTTAAGTGAAATTGTGTAAACTAATTATATTAATCAACGAATCTTTACATTTATCGTAAATGTTTCGAATGGATTTTTATTTCATTGTAGATAGATAAGGTTTTCCATCCGGCTATGTTACAGAAAATATTCTAAGAACTATTTGTTTCCACTTTTGTCCATTTTGTGTATTGCATGTGCGACATTCTCACTAACTTTTAGATCGCGGACACATTTCTATTAACTCATGAACAACCCAAACAATTTAATTTCTTATAAAAAAAAAAACTAAAATTTTTAAATACCATGAATTTAAGAAAATATAATAATTCGAATTTAAATATAACAAATGTTTTTAATTGCAAAAAAAGTAAATTTAAATGATTTGCTAGAGAAAATTTAGTAAATCCTTATAAAAGTGTTAAAATTCAAATATCAGAAAAAAAACTAAAAATCTACTTAAAATATGTAGTTTTTCCATTAAAAAAATTATTCAAATATATACATTGACTCTAACAATCTAGAAATCTGAGAAGTTTACGCACATCTCCTTCTAACTTGGTTGCAGGCAAAGTGCAAACATTGCAAAACATTATTTTTATTTTATACTTCTACAAAAAATTTCGATTTGGAAACTGACAACAAATTAGTTCACTATGGCGTATGATTTATATTTCATTGCATTCATTAATATTACTCATACGCATTCATAACATTAATTATGCATTCTAAATATTTCTTAAAAAATTAAATCATGAAGATTCATGTTACTAGAAATTAAAGTCAACAATTTAACAAAAACAGTTTAAGAACACACAGTTTACTGCCAAGATTCAAAATAAAGGCAACTCTATTATTTTAAAAATCCATAAAGAAATAAAATTATATTTGCCGCCACTAAAATTTAAAATAAACATTATTGTTTTTTTTTTTGTGGTACAAATACATTGTTTAAATTTCATTGAAACATTAGAGGTTTAAAACACATTTACTAGTTTCAAATTTCATTTGATTTTATTGTTTCATTGTCCCTAAAGACTGGTAGTTACAGTTTCAATTGTTAGTAAAACTTTTTTGCTATGCTACACATTGAATGTGTAACAGTAAACCATTATAACTCTGTCGGTATAACAAATTTGTATATCATTTTATGCATTTTTGGTTGTATGTTCATTTCATACTGTAACAAATTGTAATAACTTTTTAACATTTATCATTTTTAGGAAATTATTGTTGCTCTCTGTCGTTCTCACTTACCAGTTAGTGTTAAATGTCACTTTTCATTTTCACACATAACTTAGTGAAAATTTAAAGTTTTAAATTGAGTTTCAGTTGAATTATTGAGTTTATAAAGTCAAAATTTTGTTTAACACAACTTTGGATTTGTTTAAATTTTATTGTAATTGATTTTTAATGCAGTTTAATAATTGTGCATGTTTGCTGTTGTTATTACATTTTACATTTAATTTGACTAAAAATAACAACAACAACAACAACAAAATAATAAATTTGTTATAAGCCACTTAAAATAAATGTCATTTACGACAAATAACATTTGTTGATATTTTTTTATACAGTTTTATTTTATGTCAGTTTTTTTCTTTTTTATTTTGCAAAATCATGTTCATTGTATAGGTGATGATGGTAATCAACGCCAAATATTCTCATTCTATATGGGTTTATATGTGATGGTTTTTATTAAAGTTGAGCACGTGAGTGTGTTTGACCAACAAGTTATTTCTGATCTTAAAAGTTTTTAAACTTTGTCACGTCAGAGCTCATAATGAGAAAGACTCCATATCAAAATTGTGAGGTAGTTCGCTACTCGAGTCTAAAATTGGCATCCATATTGTTTTTTTTTAATTTTTTCGGAAAGCTAGGTAATGCTGAATATCTCTGCGGGAAAAGGACCTATCCCAGGACATGCCACGTTACCGGTTCAATATGATATAGACCGGTCAGGGGACCGGCTTTTTATATGAAAAAAAAACGGTAATTTTAACATGGGGTTGTCCTAGCAGGGGGTCAATTGCCCTCTGTGACATGACACAGTACTGGTCTAAAAGAACATGTCACACAACTAACCCAAAAGAACATATCACAGAACCAACGCAAAAAACATATCATGACTTTTAAGCCCGTCTCGTTGTAGGTACTTTAAGAACCGGTCCTCTTTTCACCTATCTCGTAAATGTATTTTTGGAACTGGTTCATTTTTCATTTATCACGGCACAGGTGGCAATTCCCAACTGACCCCCTTTTTCCCGTAGGGATGTTATGGGAAAAATATTTATGGAATTTCCATAGAGTACCCAGCAAAAATGTAAGCTCCTTAAAACAGGTTGCAGAGCACCTTGTTCTGCATTAGCATAGATTCTTATTTATGTTGTACAACCTGTTTTAATAGATAGAGTATTTCCTCCAAATTAGAAACGCCCCTGTGGGAAAGGGACCTATCCCAGGACACGTCACGTGACCAGTTCAATGCGATAGGCACCAGACAAGGGACCGATTTTTTATTTGAAAAGGACACCGGTCACTTTAACGTGGGCTTGTCCTAGGAGGGGGTTAATTGCCGTCTCTGACATGTCACAGGACTGGTCTGAAAGAACATGTGCCACACCTAACCCCAAAGAACATATCACAGAACCAACGCAAAAGAGCATGTCATGACTTTTAAACCGGTCACGCGGTAGGTACTTTAAGAACCGGTCCTCTCTTCACCTGTCTTGTGATATGTATTTTTGGAACCGGTCCAGTTTTCACCTATCACGGGTCCCAATTCCCAGCTGACTCCTTTTTCCCACAGGGGAGTGCTTTAGAAACAATTCTAGAAGCTGTTATAAAACTGGCTTTCAGGAATCTGTTTTAGAACCTGTAGAACTGGTAATAACAGAACCTATTCCAGAACAGAGTCACAGGTAACCAATTCTAAAAAATTTACTGTGTAATTTTTGAAACATGTTTTGAGCATTCTTTTAAAACAAAGCACAAAAAAATTACTTATGCATTTCAGTCTTAATAATGCTGTGATGGACCAAAAAAAGCTAAATATTTTTCGAATAATATGCCCGTTATTACAAAAATTTTTTGTTCTCTTATTTTCAAAAATTAGAAACAAATTTTTCAAAAACTTCTTATTTTTCCCATAATCAGCTCAATATTATGATTCTTACGATAATGATTCACGCACGACTTTCCAATTTCGCCACATCCTTATGAGTAATTTATGCAGCATTTATACACTCAAATTAATCACGATGTTTTCTTCTGGAGGTATTTCTCTTGGTAAAATTCTTTAACATCGAAGGGACAATTCAAAAGATATGTATGTTCCCTATGCAAAACATTGTTCTCGCGCATGAAACAATCTCGGAAATTGTGTTCCTACCTTACCCATGAGTCGAGTGATTCATATCAAATTGATGTTGCGCACATGTCTCCAGTCTCTGGCTCAACAATCACTCAAACTGCTAACTCAGTAAAATCCTATATTTAGCTTAAGTATTATATTTTTTTGTGTTTATACTTTTAGCCGGTAGAAATGCAATTTTATTATCTGAAACTTTCATTATCTGTTTTTCAGAAAAAATGTGGAACTACCTTAACGAAAGTGGAACTTTTTGGTACCACGATCCTGGTTAAATAATGCTACCTATAAGCATTTCAAACCCTCAAACTAATATAATGTTAGCACGACTAAATACTAAATCCTAACAAATTGTCCCTTCTCATTAGACAATGGTTTAACTAATTAGTGTGTTAAATTAAACCATTTTTACATAAATTAATGAATTAATTCTGTTTATTTAAACTATCTATATTACAAACCGGACTAGTAGCATGCACTTTTAATTTGACGGATTTTGGTGTTATTGTTGGTTTTACATATTTATTACTTCGAGTGTACCTATCAAATGCTATGAACTTACCACAATTGTACCACATGATATTGAATTGTTATGACAGGTTATAGACATGAAATGATAATTGTTTAAATATGTCACATATTTTTGCAGTTACAACCTGTTGACAGCAGAAATATGTACTTAAACTCCCATGATAATAAAATAATTTTGATGGGTTTATGCTAAAAAAAAAACCCAATTTAGGTCTACAATATTGAATATGTATACATTCACAAATATATTGAAATTATTATTTTTAAACTTGGGCGAATCTTTTATGGTATTTAAATTTGAAATCAACACAATTTTTTTATCGCAATTAAGGCAAATGTAAAAGTTACATTTTAACTAAAAAGTACTTTTTTAGTAAAAGGAAATGATTTTTGTATAATATAATATATTAATTAATAAATAAGGCTACTTAATTATACTTTTTTTGTAAGATGTAGTACTATTTTGGTAAAAGCTATTTATTTTATAAAAAGTACTTTAATAGTAAAAAAGTACTTTTTTAATAAAACGTACTTTTTTATTTCATAAAATCTTGACATGACATTATATTTAGAATTTTTCAGGTTTGAGAACATAATTAAATGTAACTATGGAAAAAAACACTAATTTATAAAACTAAGAGAAAATGGAAAAAATTGTGAGGATCAGCGCTAGAGGCAACTACTGCCCAGAACAACTCATAGTTTGAACAAACTTATATATTAACCAGCACTCGTATCACTATTTCATTTTTTATATTTTTGTAATTTAGCGGGTAAGCAGGTTCAAGAATATTGTGTATTTTTCAGCAGCGCATATGTACCTTTAAAAAATGTTTGTAAATTTACTACAATAAAATGGGTAAAGTTTTATGTAATATTACAAAAATTCGGTAAATATAAAGAAAAAATTTCTAAAAATGTTTTGTACACACTTTCATATACAATTATACACACAAAAAGTATTTTTAGACATGATGTGTTTAAAATTAAACACTTTGTACCTAAAATTAGTGTTCTTTTGTTAAATTAAAATTTTACGCACAAATTTTGTAAATATACTAACTTAGATTGGTAATAAATATTTTGACATTTTAAAATTTGAAAATATTACAAAAATAAAAAAAAAACTCAAAATGAAAATTAAGTTTTCAAAAGTTTATAAATATAATATTTGTGAATATTGTGAATTTTAATTCAAGATTACCATCATCACAGCAAATACCCATTCAAAATATATTATATATTATATTTATTATATATTATATTTATATTTTATATATATATATTTTTATATTTATTAGTCAGTATTATTAAAACATATATACACTCTAAAAAAATGTTTGTAAATTTACTATAATAAAATGGGTAAAGTTTTGTGCAATATTACGAAAATTACGAAATTACGAAAATTACGTAAAAATATTTTGTACACACTTTCATATACAATAATACAAACAAAAAGTATTACTAGACATAATGCCTTTGTGCCTAAAATTAGTATTATTTCATTAATTAATTAATTAATTAATTTCATTTAACTTTTACGCATTTTCGATGTAAAATTACCCATTATGTGTGTACCTTTTTACGCATAATGTGTGTACTCTTTTTCGTTTACGCACACAGAGTAAATGTACTCAACTAATAGTAGGAGAACAGTTTCCTACTACACTTAAAAAAGTTTGTAAGTTAAAATAACTGAAAATAACATTTAAAAGAAATTTTCATTTAAATTAAATGCCATTTGTTTTTTATTTTTAAATGTTGATTAATCAACTGACACATCCGTAAGAAATATATGATATATTCAGTTAAAATAAATGTCAAAATTTTACCTATCAATCCTTAAAAAATAAATGTTTTTTTTATTTATTTGAAATTATTTCCGTTTTTGTTTTTTAATATACTCGTACAATAAAAAATGTATATATGCATATGAAGCTATAAACATATAAGTGTAGAAAAAAGTTAATATAGATATTTCTTTGAAAAATAAAAATATGTTCCTTTATTTTTAAATGGAACGGAAAACTTTTTTATTAAACTACAAACAGTTAACTACATAATATTCTGAGTGTATAAGTTGGGTAAATTTCAACAGAAATTAATTAGAGTGTACATAAAATAAATTTATTTTTCAAAAAAAAAATATTTTTATGTAGTTTAATTTAAACCATGCGTTAGTAAATATACGCATTTTTTATATAATTACGCATATATAAATGCATTTTTAGGCATTTCATGTGTATCGACCAAATGTGTCCACAATCGGGAGAATTGTGGCAAACTTCAGCAAACCGGGTCTGTGAAAACACCTGTGCATGCTCGCCCAGTACGTTCTGCTTAAAATATTGCTATTGTTCGCGATAGTGTGTCATGAGGTCGGCAAAGCACTTACCGTGAATGGTGTTCGCTATCGCGAGATTATAACGAACTTATTGTGGCCAGGAATTGAGGATATGACCTTGGACGATATGTGATTTTAACAGGACGGTGCCGCCTGCCACACAGCTAACGAAACAACGGCTCTTTTGCGCGACAAAATCAATGGCAGTGTTATCTGACGTTGTGGCGATGTCAATTGGCCGCCAAGATTATGTGATTTGACACCGTTGGACTTCTTTCTTTTGGGTTATTTGAAAGAAAAGGTGTACGTCGATAAGCCAGCAACAATTCAAAAGCTACAGGATGAGATAATTCGGCACATTTACGGCATAGAACCTCAATTATGCCTCAGCGTCATCGAAAATGTGGACCATCGGATGGAGGTCCGCCGCTAGTCGCGGCGGCCATTTGAACGATATTTTGTCCTATGTATAATTGAACCATACCATATTTTTATAATAAAAAGAAATGACAATAATTTTCTAAATAATTTGTGTTTTATTCAAAATCAACATCGGCCCTTAAAATGTAACCACCCTTTATATAAACTTAAATTTTTGAATGCAAAAAGTAGATGTGTATTTTAAATATTTTTTTTATAAATTCAAATACAAATTATTAATATAGATTTCTTTAAGTAAGAAAATTGTACTTGAGTAAGGTCCACTTATGTTTTACTAAGAGTAACTACTCTCTTCACTATTGTTAGTACTCATTAGTCTACTTTTTTGTAAGCGAGGACCACCCATGAATTTTGGGACAACACGCTCACCAAACTTACCCTTCAATTAATCAATTGTAGCGTTTGCTGTGTGTCTTGGTCCTATTGAACCCACATGGCGTCCAAGTCCATGTATTCCAATTCGGGTCAAAAATAATCGGTAATCACAGCGGAAGAACGATCGAGTACTCAATATTTTACATGAAGAATTACGTATGAAAAAACTGTTTGGAAAGAAAACTGGATCGAAAACAAATTTCTCAGCGTAATTTGGAGCGTTTTAAGCCGAATAAAACCGACTTCTTGCGTCGTTTTATAACTATGGATGAGGCTTGGATCTACCACCATGGAGCCTAAATTGAAACAAGAACGTTTACAGTGGACTGAAGATGGTTGTTCAGCTCCAAAGCAGGTGAAGTCACAACGATCAGCAAAGAAGGTTATGGCATCAGTTTTTTGGGATGCAAAAGGAATTTTTTCAGAAAGGTAAAACAATCCACTCTGAATATTATTGCAGCCTTTTGGATCAGCTGGATGAAAAAAATTCGTGAGAAAAGACCTGGTTTAAAAAAGAAAAAAATCATTTTTCATCAAGACAATGCACCTGCTCACAAAAGTGTTTTGACGATGGCTAAAATCAAAGAATTAAAGTACGAATTGCTTGAACATCCACCGTGTTCACCAGATTTGACTCCCAGTGACTACTATCTCTTCAGAAATCTCAAACAATTCCTTCGTGGAAAGCATTTTTTGTCGAATGATATTTCGTAACAAAAACAGTATTCTTTCATTTCGAACGCAGGAACTTTTTAACCAATCTGTATTTTGCTTATTGACGTCACTAAAGATGATTTTGCGTTGAAATTCATCACCTTGGCGCATCTTCTAAAGAGCCCAATCGGAGAACGTACGTCGCGTCAAATGGTCCATCGGCTTTAATTATTGAGTCAGCTTGATCTTGTATGGGTGTAAACAAACCATGATATTTACGCAGAATATACTTTTTTTAGAGGTTGACAAGTTTTATTTAAAATAAAGCACAAACTTACGAAATTAAAATAAAAAACTTTTTTCTAATACATTCTCCTGTATGGACCAATTTATAAGCATAAGTGGTAAATGGCGTAATTATTTTTACTGCCCTACATTTGCAATACGAATACACTGTCAAATGCAAGTCACTTTTTATAAAGCAAATTTTGTTTTTGTGTAACATTATCTGAAAATCATTAGAGAAAGTATAGTAATAAGCTATTAAATAAAAATTTTAAATAAACCACTTCGTATGTCTTTATGTGTTTAATTTTAAATAAAAAATCTCTACCTCTAAAACAACTTTTTACTTACTTAACGGGATAACTCTAGCAAACAGTAGTACTTAATTGGATTAAAATAAAAATGTGTTAAGATCAGCGTATGCATTCCATTTTTCGGATAAAATATGTGATATTTAATTATATCGGAACATTTTCCGTCCGGAATATAAGGAGTTAGAATACGCGATTTTGAACCACATTATAATTTCCCTTTTTTCTGAATAGCACACACATTTTTGCCGCCTTTAAAAATCTATAACTTTATAAAAATTATAAAAATGGGATAACTTTTAACCCCATTTTCCAATACCTAAAAATATATATTCAATAGCTTAACTTTTAGAGCTTAAATGTAGTACCATTTAAAAAATCACGTTACGGATCAGTTACTATTGTAAGTAAAAACGACTGCAAAAAGTATTCAATCACATAATTTTCCATCACTGCTCAAATATCAAAAATCTAATTACCATATTAATTTTATTAAATAATAATTAATTGATATTAAAAACTCCAATATATTAAGATAGCAATTAATAATAAACCTCTCATAAATTAAGTTTAACCAAATACACAAACAAAAAAAATGAACACATTAAGCAGCATAAAGAGCAACAACAACAACAAGAAAACATAATTATTGGCGCCTCCGTTATGCTTTGTAAGCATAAGACACCGAAACGCAGTTACTATGCATTTACTATAATGTGATGTGCTGCACATGGAACACAACAACAGAATACATAAAGGCAATAAATGAATGCATCACCGTCAAGATGACGATGATGAGTTCTTCTATAACATACTGATACTTAAACTTACTGACATGTTTGTATGCATACTCGAGCAACTAACTGGGTATAAAGTAAGTAATATGTTGATGGTTATTAACCTTTAAACTGTATTAGTAAATTATCTACAGACTTGAGGAATCTAATAAGAGATTCAGTTCCAGGGCCTTTTAATAAATACAATTTAGTGACTATTTAGATATATTTACATTTCATAGATGCAGTCGCCACAAATATTCAGTTTCTGTTGAATTAAATTTTTTCAACACTAAATCCATTTTAGAAGAAATTTAAAACAATTTTTTTGGCATTTTAAGCCCCATATTTTGTTAATTTTTTACTAAAATATTTGTCAAACTCCATATATTAAAAGCTGTTTGTTCTTCTTTTACGCTCGAAATCTTATTTAAACTAAATATCACAAAGGTGGAGTATACCACGCTGCAGAGTAAATTATACTTAAGCAAAGTATACTTAAGCAAGTTTTAACAAATTTTAAAGTGCAAAGGAGAAATCACTGCAGTGCAGTACTCTATAATAGTGAATGGGACTTAAATGTTCAAGAAATTTTTGTTAAACTAATTTCGTTTATCGGTTTTTCTCTGAGTGGGTGATACTAATACAAAGCCTGTTCACGCAGAGGAAAACATGGTTGCAAGATGATCACTGCTACTATATTATGCTTGCTGCCGGTATGGTTGCCTCAATTAAGTAATTCGTTTATAAATTGATTACAAACTGATTATAATGAATATGGTCGCTATCATCATTATTATAGTAAATATTTAATTATGTCATGGTTGCCACTTTCTATTTTAGAACATGATTGGCTGAAACCATACTGTCGCAACAAAAATTCTGACTATGAATAAAATATGATAATTATGGAACTATAAAATGCTGACAACAATCAGTAAATAATTATAAATCAAATAAATTGACTTTGGCATTTACAGTCATAATACTGTCATATTTTCATAAAAAAAATTGTATCAGTTCAGTCGCCCATGCAAAAATGTTAATATATGATTATTTTCACTTTTCAAAAATACCTTATACGTATAAAGTTACAATTTACACCAATTAATTCACTGTCAAAAAAAAAAATCATTGTCAAAAAGATTCTATATAAAGATTTATTATTTTTTATTTCTTTTAAATAAAAACAATAACAATTTTTTGAAAAATAATAATAATACAAAATACTAGATTCTAAAAAATTCCTGGATTCTGAGGACTTTTCATCATGAAAAATACTTAGATTCTAAGAACATTATCTAATAGAAATATTCATAGATTCTAAAAATTCCTTGCGGGAAAACGACATATCTCAGGACATGTCACTTGACCGGTTCATTGTAATAGGGACCGGTCACCAAACGGGTTTTTTACATGAAAGGGACCAGTCACTTTAACATGGGCTTGTCCTAAGAAGGGGTCAATTGCCCTCTGTGACATGTCACAGGACTGTTCTAAAAGATAAGGACTGTTCACAAAGAACTTATCACAGAACCAACGCTAAGAACACGTCATGACTTTTAAGCCGATCACGTGGTTGTTACTTTAGGTACCGGTCCTCTTTTGACCTATCTCGTGGTACGTATTTTCGGAACCGGTCCAGTTTTCACCTATCGCGGAAGGAGTCACAATTCCCAACTGGACCCAAACTCTAAAGAAAATGTAAACTGACAGATCAACAGTACATACCAAATGTTTGAAAAAATTTTAATCGGTTTAACGTAGATTTGATTTAAATACTTAACGATTATAGTTAGAATCGATTGAGACTTTCAAATGATTGAGACTTTCAAATTACTGAACAAGTTAGCAAAAAGCAGAAAAAAGCGAATATTAATAAAAAAGCAAAAACAGCAAAACAAGCAAATTTGTTTACTAAGTTCAAAGAAGCGACCAAGAAATTTGTCCATCTATGGGAGCTGTCCGGCTGCGGGAGTTGTCCGTTAGTGGAACTATCAGTGTAAATATATGGGTACAAGTATTAATTCGGATTCAAGAAAAGTTGTCACTAGTAAATTTCTTGCAACTTTTAAATTTCCAAATATTTATTATTTTGGCATGGTGTAAGTTACATAATTTTAAGCATTAAAAGCCTATTAAGGGTTAACATCGAAATTTATAATGAATGTCTTTAGTCAGAATTGTAGCTATAGGCTACAAAAAACACTATTTTGTTATTTTAGATACTACACCTACACAAAACTTAAGTTTTTATCACTGAAAAAGATTGCCGCAGAGAAATTTGGATGTTACACTTAATTTATTTGCCGAATTATAATACATCTTATTCTTTAAGTTATATTAAACATGTATCGCCTATCGTTATAATTCTAACTAAATTCTATAAAAGATTTATTTTATTATATTTAACAAAAACATCATTACTTAAGTTATTTAAAGTACCGAAAAAAATAACTTCGAGGGTTAATCTCAAAATAAAGAATAATTTCAAGGAGTTTTTTTTTTGTATACAACTCTTTGGAGTTGTATAAAAAGGTTAATATGAATCACACTTTGAGATGCAGTGATATTAACAAACTAATGTGCAGTTAATGTGCAGTCATTCATTAAATAAAAAAAAATACAATGAAAAAAACAACTCAAGATATAAAGACTAGTGGCAGCTTGTGGAGTAAATTGAAGGTACTTACTACACTTTGGAATTGTATATGAAGTTAAACATAAGTTGGTTGGTTTTTCGTAGTTGGTGAATCTTTATGGTTTAACATACATATGTATTAGGGTGACAATGTCGTAGTTGTATTCTCGCTTTCAGAATTCACCTCCAATTGTTGTCCCTTATTTTCTCGGGAGAAACAAGAAAATATTAAATTTTTTTTCGAAATTCTTAACAATGAACAAATATTGAATATTAGAAATAAAAATTGATACAATTTGTAAATTGAGGTGAATGAAGAAAGTGTAAATACGAATAGCTACCATTCTTTTTTTTTAATTTTAACGAAACCTAAATGGATTTTGTGCCAGCTTTGAGGTCAGAGCTTCCCAATTTTTGAACAACAATAATTTGTATATTATGTCTTCTGATGCGACTACATGATTTCTAAATTTCTAAAGTTTCCAAATTAAGTATGCTGAAGTTACTAAGTTTTAAAAAAAATATAAAAACGATTTTGAAATTGCTCAAAGAGTTTTCAGCTGAAAAAAATCGTGATTTTTCCTAAATTCGGTAAAATGTTGAAAAATAAACACGATGAGCGACTTAATTTAATTAGAATTGATTTCTTTTTGTTCGTAAGGAAAAATGATTCCTGAACATATTGGATGTTACAACTATTTATTCAGTTGCATTAGTCGTAGTATCCAAATTTTAGTTGGAAACTGACAAAACATACATTTTTACCTCAAAGGTAAGGCCAAGTGCTACAGTATTCTCCCGGTATATCAGCGAAAATACAAAGTTGAGTTTTCATTACCACCCTAATTTGTATTTATACTTATTAATTGCTCATTTATAGGTGTATGTATTATTGTATCATTACTAGTAGTTTTAAATATCGGAATATATTTAGAAAAAATTTAACCAGTTTTTAGGAATTCTTCTCTATTAATAATTTGTTTAACCTTTTTGTAGTGAATATTTCAATTTCAAGTTTAAGATTTCCATAAAGCATAAATGATGATTAAAGGGAATACTTTATCCTATTTGAAGCCAATACTGGTCAGGAAATTTTTTTCGAATTTATTACTCAATTTTGATGGAATAGGTTGTTGGGATAAAATTTGTGAAGGGAGTAAGGTTGATTATACATATATCAAGCCCTACAACACAATCCGAAATATGTTTGCCTGTATTCATAGCACGTAAACGAACTAAATATTTTACGAAACTCGCGTGATGCCTTACACTGAGAAAACCCATTCATTGTGATAATCGAGTTTGTTGCCAATCGAACGATTTACGACCAATCATTATTTTTAAGTTCAATTTCTACTTTTTGTAATTTTTGGAAAATTTACAAGAAGTTTCTAATTAAACTTTGCATGATCAAAACCATTTGCTATATCTCTTTAAGGTTATCTTATAATAAAGCCCTGATTTATGTATATATTACAAAGGTTGTCTGAAGGAAAGCAAAGTAACGCAATTTTGTTTCCCATACATTTTTGACGAAAGTACACTCAAATATATATACAAATATATTGTTCGTAATGTTTTTTTTTTTCAATTTTCATAAATTTATAAATTTTGTAAATAATACAAACATCATTTCCTAAATTATCTTTAGTACACAGTATTCAACAATTGTTACATAACAAAAATTTCGTACTTAGCTGATGGTAAAAACTTTTTTAAATTTCGTAAATAATACAAAGTTTTATAAAATAATTTTTGTACGAAATTATTTTGCATTTAACAAAATATTTATATATTTACAAAAAATTTGTGTATCTTTTATAAAATTTCATAAAACATACACATACAAATTTGTTACTATATACAAAATAAAATTAGTATATATTACAAAATTATTCGTAATGTCAAAATAACCAAATCTTCCGTTAAATGAACCACAGTTTTCGTTTATTTTACTTATAGATTAGTTTGAATGTAATTTTCAATTCCCATCATTTAGACTAATTTCAGAATTGATAAAAAAATAGGGTTTATTAATAAAAAAAAGAGTTTATTCATAAAATAAAAGAGAAATAATTTTAAAAATAGTTTGACGCGATCTTTAATTGCATACACTCAGAAAAAAAAGTTAGTAGAAAAATTTGTAAACGGTTTTTAATCCCACTTTATTATTTTTGTACTGATTTTTAGTAAAAACATTATTTTTTAGCAAATCATTTTGCTATTTACATTTTACAAATTACAGAGTTTTTACAGAATATTTACAAATTTTTGTTGCTAATTTCAGAAATCATTTTACAAATTTTTGAAAACCGATTTGCTAAAATTAGCAAAAAAAATTACTAATTTTAAAAAAGTGGATATTAAAGGAAATGTTATTTCTAATAATTAAAACTTATACATACAAACTTAAATTGCCCTAAAATGTTACATAGGTTTAAAAAAGGGATCGGAAGTGAAGATACCGACTCATGTCTAAAAAGAGGACATCCACGTAAAATAGCACTAAAAAGTTTTTTTAGTTCTAAAAATCAGCCCTAAAAACAATTAAAATTTAACCTTAAAAGTAAAAAAAAAATTGAATTAAATATTTTTCAAAACAGAAACTACCAAATTAAAACAAAATAATAAATTCGTTAAAAATTTAAAACTTTGTACTAATATTAATAATATTTAGTATTTTTTTGCTGATTTTAGCAAACAGATTTTAAATTCCACTTTACTAAAAGTCTACTAAAATTTAGTAGCGGCTACTAATTTTCTACTAATTTCATTGTACTCCACGTCAGCAGACATGTGTTGTTAAGATTAGCAAAAAATACCGCTGGGCTCAAATTAGCAGAATTTCCCGTAATAACAACAAAATTTTCAGTTGCCATTACAGACTTTTTTTGGTGAGTGTACCAGCGTTTATGTGTTGGTAAAGCAAAAAGTTTCATAATCATTTTCTTGAAAGAAGCTGGTATTTATGCAACTTTTAGTAGCAATTATTCAAAATAAAAACTAAAAACTTAAAAAAACACTTATATAGGTATTCTAAATGGCCTATATGAAACTAGTTAAGATTGCGTCCAAATTAATTTTTTGTTTTGTTAATGTTAATGAAAGAGTTAGCTAGTTATTGGAGCACTAATAAAAAGGTTTAAAAAATTTATTTTAATGTTTTATATTTTTTTTTTTTTTTTGCTTGAAATCGCAGTTCAAAATATATACAGAAATGTTTATGATTTTTAAAATCAAAAAATATTCGAAAAAAATTTAAGTAACGGGCAGTGCAAAGTGTCAAATAAATGCATCACACAATTAATTCTTATGCTACACACAGACGAAGGAACATTAGTAATGTTTCTTTTTTTAGTACACACGATGAAACCAAAAACGAAACCATAAAGGAAACATCAGTTCTGTGTCTTCGAATATACTACTACTAAACAAATATAAGCGGAAGAAAAGCAAATTTTTAAAATTAGGTTTTACAAATGTTAATATTTAATATGCTGCAGTTTTTACTTTTATTTTTGCAGATATCACATTTTATCATATTTTATGTTTATCCAATTTTTATTATTTTAAATTCTCACCATTTTCGTCTCTCTTTTATTTACTTCGAAAATTACAAAAGCACCGTACACAACGACTGCTCTAAACGATGTAATATAAATAAACATCGATACAGACGATAAAACATTGTGTTTGGAAACATAGAATATCAAAAACATTTGATATTTGAGGAACCAAAAGCAAAACATGAATTTCAACAGTAAACATTGATACACATGATGGAACATTAAGTGAAACATGCTCATCTTTCGACTAATGTTGCATCGTCTGTGGCCAGCATTAGACATTAGTGCAAGTCTACAAATAATTTCGTCAAGTTTGGTCGTGAAAAGGTTAAATATACTATTAAACCTACAATGCTCTTTAGTGGTAGTCGTCGTTCGTTCCACTCATTCATTGTGATAAAATTTTTATTCATTCATTTATTTCTTCAGTAACCTCTTGTCTTCAAATATAATGAATGATAGCAAGCAATTGTCAAACATAATTTCATCTGAATAAATTGTATGTGAAAACACTCAATTTCAATGTAACTGTCATTGCTGTGATAATAGGCATCAAATTAATTTAAAAATCTCTAATTAATTTAGCAATCATACACAGCTTAAATTTTAATAAGTTAAAATAATAAAGTAGAAAAATATTAAATTTTAGAAAGACCAATAAAATATCTTATTAATGAAATTCGCAAGTGATATCCACTATATTGCAATTTTGACGTTTTCTTGCACTCGATTTAATATTTGGCATACTATCATACATTGCATTTGAAGACACGGGATAAAGTTGTTGTACACTCAAAATATTTTTACAGTAATTAAATGTAGATTATTTAAAAAATTATCCGTACATTCATTTTTAAATTATTAAATATTTCAAATACAAAGTAATATATTATTCAACCCTTTTTTACAGTTTTTTAAAGAATAAATTACATATAAATAAGGATTTTTTGTTCCAGTTAATATTTTAATAGTAAAGTTTTTATTTTATTGTTGATCTTTTTAATACTTATATCTATGAAAATGTATTTTAGCCTCGTTCGAGAACATAGAAAAAAAAATTTTTTTTAATGAAAAAAATTCCTTTTTTTTATTTAGTAATCATGGAGAATACACAGAAAAAGTTATTAGACACAAGCTGAATGGAATGAATTTTTAGTCCGCTACGACCTTCATCGCAATTCCTCGTGCCCTTGAAAGTGCTAATTATAAATATCTCTATTTAACTCACAAATCAAAGAAAAAAGCCATTTTATGCTAACATAGAGTTGATTTTTTTTTATTGAGTTAAGATGAATATTTTCATTTAAAATAAATTTGTTAAAAAAATGGATTTTATCTTTTTACATAATTAATAAAATGGGTTAAAATAAATAAAATGTATGAAAAATCTTTTATTTTAATAGACTTTGTAGTTAATTTTTATGACATTTAAAAAAAACGAAATATTATATATTTTTACAAATTTTCCAGTAAATTTGTTGACCGTTAAAAAAAACAAATTAAAAATCAATAAATTAAAATTGAATAGATCACAGTTAAAAGAGAGGTAAAATCATTTATTGGTTAGTGATATTGTAAGTCCTGTTTCACACAGAGCATTTTTTGTCGTGGCGATTCTTGTCAATTCTCTTTTAAAGTTGCCTTTAATTTCACACAGAGAAACTTTTTTCAGCAACTTTCGTCTACATTTGGTTTAAAATGAATGAAAAAAAACGAAAAATTTAGAAACAAAACGAAGAATGAAAAAACAAAACGTATTGCCGAGAACAAGCAACTCCGTACCAACCTCCACTCTTTTTTCCCCTCAAGAGTTGCGCGACAAATGTTGCTCTGTGTAAAACGGGACTAAGTTAATTTAAAAATAAATGAAAAGCTCTTTTGATTTAAATGTAAAGTTAGAAGGCCGGTTTTTAGTTATTATTCATTTAGCATAAATTACATTTAAGCTACAAACTATTTTGAGTGTAGTTATTGTTATTTCTGATTGAATTTATTATTTTGAAAAAAAAAAAAGAAAAAATATTGTACCTTGTGGTTTGTTGTATTGGTGTTGTTCTTTTGAATGCATAAAATCATTTAGTGCACAACTTAACGGTTTTTCTTTATACATACTTACACACAAACACACATAATTATTCAGTTATTATGACTGCACGTGAGTTGAAGTGCTGTTTACTGTTGTTATTTATAGTTTTTTATACACAATTTACTTAGTGCATTTCTACAATTTTAATGTTGCAGAAACTTAAAAGAATGTAGTACACATCCATGCATAAAAATACAAATTTTAGAAAAATAAATCACTTTTCGTATATGTCACAAATAATTTTGTTCACATTTTTTCGTATTTTTATGCATGGATTATCAGTGTATTTAATTCAAAATAAAAATTAAAAAATCAAAAAATCAAAAAATCAAAACAAATAGTAGTTGACTCATTTTATGCTGGCGTAGCATATGTCGCTTAGTTTCTTTGTAACACTCATAAATGGATGTTATTCTTCACAAATCTCTTTTTCAGAACATCCAAGGAAGTTAATCGTGCAAATTTTTTGATTTGTAAAAAGTCATTTTAAACAACTTCCAAAATGTTTATATTACCCCTTACTAGTAAAAACACAATTATTTAGTTGGTCCATAAATGGTTAATTCCTGCAGTCATTAAATGCCTTATTGAAAACATATTTTGCATACTAGTGATATTCACTTTGTCCTGGTGGAAATAATAATTCTTGGCGTATTCAAAATCACATTTTTAACTTGAAAAAAAGCCACTCCCTATATTTATTTTGTAGTTCCTATATTTAACAACTTCCGTAAACTTATGAAAAAGTCCATCTGCTCATCGATTTTTCATAGCACTGAAACAAACTACTTCCTCCCAATGACACGCCAATGTTAAAATCATTAATGATTCACCGAAATTTTCACAACTTCGTGTTCAGTAGATGTAGTGTTTAACTACTTCTTCCTCAGCTCTTATAGAAAAAACATTGTATCAACTACTTTCCAGGCTATTTACTTGCTTAATTACTTAATTGTTCGCGATGTCTAAAAAGTAATACGTACTCGTTATTTTTTGGCTGTTGAGGGTAATGGCCACCCATTACCTGGGTTTATAAATTTTCCTGTTTTTACCGGGAAGTTAGGTAATTTGTAATATACGAAAGTTTACAAAATATTTATATTGTACGAAAAAAATTACCAAAAATATTTTTGTATTTTAAGCATGGATAATTATTGGGAAAATATGTTAGCTAATAAATATTCAAATATAAAAAAAATATAATTAATAAATTTAATTTTAAACTTATTGAAACAATTGAAAAAAACACAGTTTTTAACAGAAGATTTACTAAAAAGAAGTGCCAAGTTCTACAAAATCTTATAAACAAAAAAAAGTCGCATGGGTTTCTAAAGTGTTAAAATATAAGTAAAACTAATTTAATGCGCTTGAATGTTAACTGAATAATTCATTCTCTGCACAATCTGGTTACAGGTTTACTATGAAACGTAATTACCAGTAAAATAAACAATAATAAGCAAATTAAAAAGTACGTTCATTCATGTTATTTTTGTCATCGTATTGATTATTAATAGTAATATTTCCAGCTATTTAAACATTTTATGAATTACAATTAAAAAAATAACAACCAAATGACGAAAAACTGTTAGGTTAGCAGCAAAGTAATATTAGGAATTTTTTTTATCACCAACATTTATTATGAATTAAATTGTACATTCTTTTTTGTGAATAACTGAAATAAATTTTAAAAATATAGGTAATTCAAAACTTAATATTTGATGAAAATAAATTAGTTGTGAAGAAACTATGAACAGGTTCTTCCGATACCGGTTCTTGGAAACCTGGATGTAAAGTATTGTTTGTACAGATCCATTTTGTAAGCCCGTTTAAACCAATATTTATTCTTTAGTTTACATACATTTCCGTAATATATATTCGGTATTATTTGGGTATGAAACTTTGTTTAAGGGTGCAAATAGACACGTTTTAGTGAATAATCAAAAATATAAACTCATCACGGCCTCCCCGCGTTTTTTCCCCATGTAAAGTTCGCAAAAAAAATTTAATGTACTTATGCGAGCCATAGCTGTTAATGATTAGTAATAAAATTACTTTTTTTGAAAGGTGAAGTGATGATTATGATGACGATTATATTTAGATTTGCACGATTATAAATATTGATATAGATAGTATAATAACACTCCAGCAGAGCAAAAATTTTGTCCGTTTCGCCCTATATCGCTTAGTTTTCGAGATACCGGCCATTTAGAAAAATGGCCATTTTATAAAATGGTGAAAATCTAGCTCAACCCTTTGATTGAATAGTTTCGGTAGATCTCCGAAGGGTTTCGTGGAATCGAAGGGTTTCATGGAATTTTATAAAAATTGTGTCACCCTGTGCCTGTTTTATAAAAATAGATACCTCGGGATGTCTTCCGAACCGCAATTAAAATTTTTGAAAATAAAATATTGTAAATGCAAAAGCCTGGAAATAATCAAAAATAATCCTTGAAAGTAATCGGATTATTTTTTGATTACTTTTGATTTTTTTTTAATTAAATAATGTAAATGCAAAAGACTGAAAATAATCAAAAATAATCCTTGAAAGTAATCGGATTATTTTTTGATTACTTTTGATTTTTTTTTTTTATTACTTTTGATTATTTTTTAGTTTCTCGTAATCGTTAGTAATCATGATTATTTTTGTATTATTTGTAATCGTAATCAATTAGTAATCAGAAATTGTTCAAATCTAATTGATTACTAATCGTAATCAAAAGTTAACTGCTATGATACGAGCGATATATTTAATTATCAATCACGTCTGTAAAAACGCCAAGCGTATAATTAGCATTGTCAAGACCCTTTTCGATTTTAAATATTAGTGCAGAATTTATATCAAAGAAGTCAACACTACTTTTGCTTCACGAACATTAGTTTCATAACAGTTGTGCATGATTTCGTAGACACTTGATCTTATCCAGAGTTTGCTATTTCTGGTCCCAAAAATTAACCTTACTTTAAGGTCAGATTATGATCTTTTATATTTTTGTTGGTGACAAATTTGTACATGCACAGAGAAAACAGATTCGTTTCAACAACCGAATTTCTCGCCAACCAAATGATCTGTTCTAGCCAAAAATGTGTTGTATTAACCGAATTTATGTCATCAAAACCAAAAATATCGAAAGCAATAAATTTGTTTTGTTCTGCAAAACATATTGATGCTAACAACTTAATTTTTTGCAAGCAAATGCTTAGTTCTGTTGTAAACTGCGTATTTTATTAGCATTCGATTGGTAATAAATTCTGTTGTCAGTATGTATCTCTTTTAATTGTATATCAATTTCTTACATTTAAAATGACAGATGTGCGGTTGTGATAACGGAATAATCGGTTGTATCAAACGAAACATAAATCTTAATTTTAACTCAAAGATTTAAACTTTGGTCAATAACTAGCCATTGTTTTAATACATAAACATATAAAACCCAAAGAAATATGTCCTAATAATACAATTTTAGGTACCTTTTCAACAATATCCCCAAAATACAATTTTTCTGAAACAATAAACCAACAGCTTTTTTTCAATTATTAGCCCTAAAGATCATTAATCAGAAATTAAATTAGTCATAAAGTGTTTTTTGCTAAACAAATAAAAACACATTTTGTATACAATAAAAATCAAAACTGACACTTAATAATTTCTTGTTGTACACAAACACCCAGAAAATTTATCTTTATGTTGTTGTATTCGTTTATATGACGATAGCAACAAATTCTTACATCATCATCATCATCAGTGGCAACACAATACCATTTATTACATTTTCAATGTCAACTTCAAATAGCACATGGGAACCAACAAACAACAAGAGGAAGAGGAAAAAATATGGAAAAAAGAAGTCAAAAGAAAGTATGA
Source organism: Eustalomyia histrio (assembly GCA_949748255.1). NCBI lineage: Eukaryota > Metazoa > Arthropoda > Insecta > Diptera > Anthomyiidae > Eustalomyia > Eustalomyia histrio. The sequence continues at coordinate 127,259,839 of OX456523.1, forward strand.
GACAAAGTAATAAATATATAATAACAACAACAATAATAACAATGAGGAACAAATATTTAATGAGAAACAAACAAAAGATAGAAAGATAATGCTAACAATGGTGACGTTGGTGATAATGAAAAGTAAAAGTTTACATGTTTGTGCTCGTTTTGATGAAATTGAAACTAAAAGACCCGAAATTAATTTTTGAAAAAAAGAGCAACAGCGATTACATGCTCGTACAAATAAATGGTAATTATTATCAAGTGTCAACAGCAGATGAAAGTCATGATTCACTTACCTTGACCTCTTCGAAAGAACACAAGCAATAGCACAACAGGAGACTGTTTGTTAGTGGCAATAGAGCAACAAACAGTCAACACAAGAAACAGTAGTAGTTGCAGTGGCATATATACAAATAATTAAAATATTGCCAGATTGTAGTTTTTTGGTAACAAAAGGAATTTAAGAATATTTTTTTTTTTAAATCCATGATTACAAAATGTAAAAATTTTTACATTTTCTTCTGTTTTCACCTACGCCGAGATTATTTTTTTGTTATTTTTTGTTTATAAATAACGATCCTTCGACCTCTGTATATCCAAAAAAAAAAGGAAAGTAAATCAATTATGTTTTAGTTAGGTTGATGCATCCATTTCAATCTGTCAAAATATATCATCAGAAATCAAAGTTTAGGAAGAGCTAGAGCAGAAAGAAACTGAATGAAAATATATTTTCACTTAATTTTTGTCTTCTTAAAAATCAAATGCTAGATATATTCCTAACAATCACTATTACGTTACTTAAATTGGAAGATCAAAAATGTTCTTTGCATTTACCTAAAAGAATTGATAGTTTTACTACGGCTCAAGTAATATTTTTTTAACTGTTTTTCTTTGTTTTTGTTTCCATACACTTAAACATAATTTTATTTTTTATTTTTGTTTATTAATAACCTCGGCATATTTACAAAAATAAAGCAAATCAATTATATTTTTATATAGGTTAATGATTGTAGTTTAACACTGCTAAAGACCTCCTTAGCACAAATATAATAAAAAAAATAAAATTTGAAAGACTTTCATGACCGTAGCTTATCGTAGATATTTATAATTGAACTGGAGGACTTACATACATAAGAATTATAGGCCATTAATAATCAAGAAATTCGTGATACTGGACTGGTAGTACAGGTCTATGTAAATATATTTCACAGATGTCCTAATTGTTGTTATTTCAGACCATTATATTTGCTCTTACTTGTAAACAAGGCTCATTAAAGAAAAAAGAGTTTTCGTTCTTTTTGGACCAGGCACTGTTAGCGCCACTAATTTACTTAAAGCTATTTCCTTATTAAATTTTACAGGACACGTATTTTTTTATATTCGTATTCGTGATATTTTGGATTTTAACGAATTTTTCGAGAAGTCCTTTTTGTTACTTTTTAGAAAGTTTCCGACATACTGCCGAAAAATAATGCTCGAATTTCTTCGCCCTATTTCATCCCCTAGATCCTCGAGCTGATAGGTTGAAGTTGTTTCTTTTATTTTGTATCACATATCCAAATTTCATCAAAATCGGAATGCTTAGGTTGAGGTTCTTTCCTTATAACATCATCGAGATTCTACTAAATGCAAATGGAATGTTTTTGGGATTTCTTATGATTTTCATACTTATGTATAAGTTAGTAAAATTTAATAAAAATTTGGGTATCAAACGTAAGATATTCCCTGTAAAATATTCCCAGTAAGGTAACCAAAAATTGGTAAAAATTGCCCGGATCTACTTATATCTCAAAACTGGAGGAAAACTTGAGCGAAATCTATGAAGATCTCGCAGACCATATATAAATGTATATCGGATGAAAATTGTCCATAACTTCCTCTAGAAATATTTGTGCTCATGTGAAAATAATTTTACAAAATAATTGTAATGATTGCATTATAGAATCCTTTTTGTAATGGTAAAAATAGCGTACATATGGGGAACAAGATGCTTTATTTAAATATATACGTAGCTAAATTGGCTATGATACACAGAACCCAAATTTGGTATAAAATTTTAATTGTTTGTTTTGTCTTTGAGTTATATACATTTTTCTGTGAAACCCGTTTTTTCACCAATAAAACTAAGGATCACCCTATTGTACACGAAAGTGCTGTAACATAATTGATTTATCTATGGCTTTGAACCTTGCAAGAAAATTAAAATCTTATCGTGTTGAATAACAAGGATTGGCGCCCCATTTTTCTCAGTCAGTATTTCTGGGCTCAAAGAAACTTTGAATTACAAATTTCAATTATAAAAACTAAAAAATTATTTTATATCTATCCATGAATACAAAATATAGGGTTTTAATAATTTCGGCAAATGATATTTAGTCTTTTTAAACCGAACTCTGAGTAAAATTTCATTTATAGAATTAATTTTTTTACGGAATACCGGTATTGTAAAAATATCTTTATGTCAGATCTATTTAACGAGTTAGCACGCATTATTTCAGAATAGGTGTTTTCAAACATGAATTTAGTTTTACCGAGTCAGATCTACTTTAAAAGTTATTATATAACATAATATAAATTCATAACGAAAAAAATTTTATGAATTTTCGATTATGATACATGGCGTATGTTTATAACGGTATATTTATAAAAAATGACAGACATAAATATATTCTTGAAAATCTGCTTTAAAAAATAAAGACTCTAAAAATGGCTCAAAATACAGATTTTACGCATTTTTGATTACGATTAGCTTGCAATAAAGAGCAGAACAAAATTTTCGTACACCAAATTCAGCACATTGAAATCTATAAGAAAATCAAAAAAATGTTCCACTGTATTATCAATAATACAAAAATAATATACAAATACTCGACACCCATTTTACAAGCAATACACATTTTATTAGTGTTTACCAATGTGAAATCTCCAACCTTTAACTACTACAGTGTAGCAACTACACTAACAGCAATTACATTTTAATATTTCAGTAAAATTCTTACTACCAAAATCAATAAAAACAATTTCCCTTTTTAACCAAATCCCTAAAACTGGCAACATGAATTTGATGGAAATAGCAGTAAATCCATTTGCAACGTAAACCATAGCAACGATAAAAGCAACAAATGACTGTTAGAACATTAAGAAAAGCCGTCATTGTTTGTAACCTTCAAATACTGTTGTAGTTAGTCAAAACACTAACTACACTGATTTATCTTTGTCATGCGGCATACAACACCTTTATTCCACGGTATGTTGTTTTTGTTTATAATTCCTCTACTTTAGACTGCCAAAGTATTTTTCTTTACAAATGCCATGTTTGATAATACTGTGTAGTACCGTTGCAATGTAGTATGTTGCCGTGTTGCATGCTTCGTTACGTTTAAGTTGGCAAATTTAGAGAAAATTTTACTGAAGAAACTGCTGTTGTTTGTTGTCTGTCACTTTTGACAGTTTAACATCATGAACAATCATGCTTAAGCGAAAAAATTTAACTGAAAAAGTCTTAAGAGAAAACAAACATATTAACTAGTTTTTTTTTTGTTGTTTTTTTTTTTTGTTCACTGCTGTAACTAATGTTGTTAGCAACATTATAACCACAGGTTGATTGCTTAGTTTAACAACAACACCATTATTTAGTAGAATTTTTTGCTTCTTCTCGATGTTGCCAACAAAACAGACAAAAAAAAAGAAAACAAGTGATGATTGTCATAACATCTAATCGATAATGTTCAACCATATAATCTTGTTTTTGTTGATGCTATACAAAAGAAAAACAATGAGACAGAAACACTGACAAAAAACCATCACAATTAACTTTAGCAATGAAAATTCAGTTTCAATTGTTTCTAGTACACAGCAGAACTATAAAAGTCAAAATCGAAAAATTGTATTGAGGCATCAGATCTGCTCACTTGTCAACAAATTCAATTGTTACCACAAAAATATGTCGCGTTAAAATTTAACTATCAGTTAAATCCAAATTGTATATGGAAACAAATCTGTCAGTTAGCAGTTAGTCAGCCAATTACAAATGTCTCACAGTTTCAAAGTTTTCTATTAACAAAATGCGGAGTTTTAATTTGGAAATTTCTTAAAAGTTCGAGAATATTTTTGTAAAAAAATCCTTATTTTATATAAAGAAATTATTTTTATCTATAAGAAAAACTGTAAAAATTAGCAATTTTCTCATGAGCACTGCAATTTATATCGGGTTCATAAGTGAAAACCAAAAGGTTGAATGAGACCAACGATGCATCGCGGGTAATACGCATTCTTTTAAAAGTGGTTAATCTACGCGCACCAGAAATGCGTTATCAATCATTAATTCTAAGCGATTTAAGATGTTGAGCTCATTTATCAGGAGTACGTACACAATTTTCAAGCTCGAGACTGCGTTGCAAACGTTGCTCTGGTGTTTAACACCAGTTATTTTCTTATTTGTCGTGCATGTGGAGTATTTCCGGCAATGTTTGCTCTGGTGAACCGTCTCGACATAATTCTAAAACAAACTGAGCAGAAAATGAAGTAAAATACGAACAAAAAATACTTAAAACTCAACTTTATTTAGCTGACCTCTATTGATTTGCAGAAATTCAACGAAATTTAATCAATTTCTTTAGTAGCACACAATTCACTATTATAAATTAGCTATTATTCAATTTAACAATTTTAGCAGTTTGGGTTTTTGTTAAAATATTTTATTTATTTTTATATTTATTTAAGATTTTTTTTTATGTAAATTATTATTATTTATTCATATTATTATTCTTATTTTATTTATTTCATAGTTTTTTGTTTGAGTACGTTTAGAACGTTTAATTTTAAATTTGGAAATTAAGTTTTTGGAATTCGACCGCTTCACGAAATTGGATCCTAATAATTATATACTATAGTTGCCATGCCCAACTAAATTTATAAATTTTTAATTTTAAAATTCTAAATTCTTATGTCTTCTCTAATGACTTAATATGATTGGAAATTGGTTGCGTATGAGTACTATTTAATTAATCCAATTATTACTTACACCATCTAAAGAAACAAACTTGGTAATATTACACAGTAAAAAATTACAAAATTATCTTTCATAGAATATTTTAGTAAATACAAATAATATTTTTTAAAAACAACAATGGAATTTGTAAATACAAACAACTTTTTGTTATTTTTTTGTAACTTAAATTTTTATTTTCAAAGAATTTTTATATGAAAAATAATAATTTACAAACATTTCAAACAAAAAATTAAATTTGAATTTTAACAAATATTTTTAAGTAATTGAAATTTTGTGATACTTTTGTACTCGTAATCATAAAAAGATGTAGCTTTTCGTTAATATGTCGGCTCCGCCGCCATTTAGCGGGTGCAAATTTTATCAGCTAAGTGATTTTTATTTTAGAAATTTATTTTGTAAATTAGAGTAAAAACGTACGATAAATACGAATACGCCGCCAGCGAACATTTTTATACATTAGATTTTTATTTTTAATATGTGTTCCATACCAACGGTCCAGCTGAAAAAAAAAAATAATTCGTATCAATGTCAAGCTTACATTAATTATTTCGCTATATGATATGAATAAAAATTTAACAAACTATGTATATAAGTTTTTCCAAAAATTGCGAGAAGGATACGTGGTTAAATATTAAAAATTTAATGAAATTTATAAAATTCAATAAATTTTTATAAGCAATGAAAAAAACAAAATTACAATAATTCCGAATTTTTAGTGTAATAAATAAATCAATTTATCTAAAAACTAGTAATTCAGATTCAGTTTTGTGGTGTTACTCGGCTCAATTTTGGCGAAAATTTTCATGCGTTCCTTAAATTTTCAATAAAAAATTTTATTACAGGGTGGCGCAGAATTCGCTATATGGCTTTTACCTTTTTTTTAAGCATGGATGCATCTTGGAAAAATATCAGCTAAAAGAATTGATGATTTCATAGTTCTTTCCTAAACTTACAACCAGGCAAAAAAAATAGGGGGAATAAAAACCACAAAAATTACTTCAATTTAGCTTTAACATGTAAAACAAAAAAAAAATCAATAGAATTTTTTCCTTTAATTTTTTTGGCGTTGCCATCATGAGGCGTGAATAGAGGTAACACAGTGTTGGTTCTTTTTCTTTGCGATATATGGGAGGATTTTTTAACACTTTTTATAAATTTTTGTCTAAAATTTGTATTTGTTCCTGCCGTTGTTATTGTTATTGTCGCTAACTTGCTATTAACACTTTTTTTGTCTTCATGCTTCAATATATTTTTTTTTTGTTATTGCCAACATCATAATCATCTGTATTGTTTACTGTTGTTGTTGTGGCTGCTATGATTGTAGTAACAATTGTTGTTAGTGTTGATGATGATGATGATGACGTTGCGGTGTTTTCTATAGTGTTGTATATCTACCATACTTAAACTACCTTTGGCTCAATCACTTTGAGTAGTGGAATACTTTTTCCTCCAGCATATTCTTGTTGTTTTTTGTTTTGTAGAGTATATAATACACGTTGTTTTGCATGCATTTTACATCGAAGGCTTGCCAAGTGTATCGGATGTAATAGGATGTACTCAAATTATGATGCTAATACAATTTTTTATTGTTTATTTCAAAAAAATACAAAAAGGAAAGTTTATTTAAATAAAGCTTAAAAATTCCGCTAACACACTTTGGGAAGACCGATTACAATGAATAAAATTTTTACCAGAAGATATGTATAACACAAATTAAAAGGGTTTTTATCTAATTTAAATTATTTTAGTTCGATTACTCATTACTCCTGCAACAATTATTTTGAATCGTAATTTTTAATAATTAAATTGAATGTTTCCTCTTGAAATATTTAATTTTAAAAAAACTAAATTAGATTATGCTAAATTTTGTTCACCTCATTTTCTTAAAAATTTATTATAAGGCATGACAGTTCTCTGGTGATAAAATCAAATTGTTTAGGAGTTCTAAATTGTTTAACTGTCATGTACATAGACATTTCTTAATATTAGAAAATTTATGTTTAAATTTAAAGAAATATAAATTTAATGTAAAAAAATTATGGAAAAATTCTTAAATGGAGGAGATCCTACAGAAGTATAAAAACAAAAATAATAAACAACTGCATCTAGTTTGTGTTTGACATTTAGTTTGCGTTTGACAGACATTGATAGCAGACTACCGCATCATTTGATATGAGGATTTAAGGAGAATATCAAAAATGGAGAATGGCAGTTCTCAAAGCAAAACTGCCCTCATTCGCCCTATTCTCCGGATTTAGCCCCGAGTGACTATTTCTTATTTCTAAATCTGAAGAAATAGCTCGGAGAAAAAGATTTGAAAGAGGTTTTGACATCTCACAAAACAAACCTATTTTGATGACCACGACAAATCGAAATTGGAGAAACATTGGACAAAGTGTATAGAGGTCAAAGGTTTATCCAAAAATCTGTATTTTATTTAAAAAGTCACGGACCTCACATGCCCTATTCAAAAATCGTCCTTTTAAAATTTGATATATTTATTAATGTTATACTACTTATTGTAATCTAGTAAAATGGTAACCTCAAACAAAAAATATCTTTGAACAAAATTCTGGTATTAAAACACTAATAATTCCGTTACTGTTTAAAAATGCATCATAATCATTTTACGGTGTTTTTGTTACAGTTAGTTTCTCATTTAACACAAATTTTACCCGGGAGACTATAAAGTAACATACCACGTACATGCAACAAAGTAGTTGAATGTAGCACAAGGTAGAAACCTAATTTTTAACTAAAACATTTTAGGTTTTGAATGGCAAGAGAAACTACAAATAAAATCTATCTTTTGAAGAATATTAAAAAAAGGAGGAAAACATGGACTAGAAATTTTATTTTTAAAAAAAGTTTAAAGGCTTTAAAGATACAGGTTTATTGTCTTTTTCTAAATTTGATATAAATTTTAGATATAAAAGCTAGAAATACCAGATATGATAAAAATCATAATTATTAATATGACAATTGAATTTGAATTGAATTGAAATATAAGAAAACCATAACTGTAATAAACTAATTTGAATTTTTGGAAAGTTCTAAGAGGGGTAAAAAATATAAAATGTTTAGAATTTAAAATATGTGTTTTCCTGTGAACTATTTACATCTGAGACTCCGGGCTATCCGGCCTTTAATCCAAACAACATTTTTTATATTCGCTTATAACGTAGCTTGTAAATATATATAACAAAAATATAATATAATACAAGATTTTTTGAAAAAAATTGAATATAATGTATTACAATTCAAATATTCTAACTTTGGTGTCACAGAACATATTACAGAATAGTATTGTTTCATAAGGTACACAGAAAGAAAATTTCCGCTGACAACTAAAGCAAGGATAGACAACAATTGACAACAGAATTTCGGTTGCCAGAATTTTTAACAAATTATCAGATAAATTCAAATTCCATTTATTTCAGCACAATCATACTTTTCCAAGAAAAGCACCATAATTAATCAAATAAATTTAACATGCAATGTTAATATTCTTAAATGATTTTTAGCAATTATGACCACGTACAAAATGGTTCTATATGTTAAAGGGTAATATGATCACTTTACAAGTGGTCAAAGTCCCCATAATTTCTTGGTATTAAAATATGTACACTTTTTTCTTGGTAAATGTTCAATCGCTCTTTGACAACTACGTTCCATCATTCATATAACAGTTCTCAATCGTTTGCTTAGCCGATATGTTAGCGTCTTTATCATTGCCTTGAGTTAACACCCAACAAAAACATGGTAATGACATATCATTACTTTGTAATGAGTACTCTTTACATTCATCATTATTTTTAAAATAAAAATAATGTATTATATATAAGTTACTTATTTTATTATTTTGAACTAAATTATAATAAGTTACCTGTAATGGCTTACCGTTTCTATTATTTCAATAATATAAATAACTTTATTTATTAATTTATGAATTAAAAGAGTTTAATAAAACAAATTAACATGAATATGAACAGGAAAAAGCCTACAAATTAGTTCAGAGTAGTGTCGAAGTAATTTATTTTAACTTACATGTGTTATGACACATCTTATATAATTAATTTTTGTATTCAAATCACGAATAAAATAACTTGGGCAAAAATCGAGTTTTAACTGTAACAATTATTCAAAATTGTAAAGAGATAAAAAATTTTAGAGACCAAATTTGGAATCAGGAGAAAAAATCTAAAAAAAAATCAAATCAAATAAAAATTACTTGAATTTCAATGCGAACAAAAAATGTTTAAAACTGAGCAAAAACTTCCTCTTTTTGACCTTTGATGACCCATACATATGTCCTAAATTGTATCAGTATTCTGTAATAAATGAAGTGAACAAATTCCAAATATCTCGATGTTTCTAAAAATTAAGAGAATATTGATCCCCTGTGTTGTTCAATTGTATTCGAAAAAATGTGTTCCAAAAATTATGCAAAAATATATATATTTTTTTTATGAATTTGTGGTGATCCTATTGGCACCGAGAACATATTGATCAATAACTATCATCTGTCAATACAAGTCACATTTAAGAAAATCGGTTAAAAACTGGGACAAATATGACAAAAACTAAAAATGGGACATTTATCAACCATCGGCCTTCAAAGAGTTAATTAATATATTTCTTTTAGAGGAAAAAAGGATTATAAATTGGGATTCACAACACTAAATGGCATTTCCTTCTCGCTTACTTAAAGGTATATTGTAATTGGTTACCAGGAGTTAAAAAATAATGTGTTATTATTAATATGAAAGCGCGTAACCCATTATTCCCTATTTTTTCGTAAGCTTGCACGTAAGCAGAACACTTTACCTTTACGGACATCCCATATAAAAAAGATATATTAATAATATAAAGGGTAATACGTGAAAACCTTGTAGTTTACATTACTAGGCTCATTATTTGTTAACGTGTGTTTTTGCTGGATAATTATACAAAATGTCTAAAAATCAAATTAAGAAAAACAACATGAAGAAAAATGTTTTATAGAAAAACAATACTTTTTAAGAATTTTATTTACTTTGTGTAACTTTGGGTTTGAATATTACTTTAAATTTATTTAGAACTGTTAAACAGTTAAAAATTTTATAAAATTGTTTCCGACCAAAACAAAAAATTAAATGAACCATGAAACTAAAAGAGCGTTTAGAAATGACTAGGGTACCGGTACCGATTCCAAATGTGTGAAGCTGTGAAGTGATAAAAGTGAAAATTATAAATTATTTATCACTTCGCAAAGTAATTTTATTCGGTATAGGTCCCAAATTAAGTTTATTTATTAAAAGGAATAGTCGAATTGATCTAGCTTGTTCACAAACGACACAACTGCAGGAAAGTTATTCTGTGTGGATCGGTATACTAATAAGTAAGTCTAGGTGGGCCAGCATAAACCTTTTCCACGTAGTGATTGCTGGGGTTATAAATGTTCCAATAATAAATTTATTGTCAACATTTATACTCAAGTTGTCTCACATTTAAAAGTTAATTTGAAATCTTAAAGAATTTCTAACATCTGCTTAAGCTTCAAAAATAATAATAAGAATAATAATAAAGAATTTTAACACACACAAAAAAAAAACTTAAATAAATCTGACACAAGAACATGATACACAAACACAGTTCTACTAATTAAGTTGGCGCACTTAGCAACTTTACCAAATTCACACCCACATACCAATACCGACACCATCCTTACTAATTTTTTTCCTACGAAAACCACTTAATTTGGTAAATTAAATGTTACTTGCAACTGCAACAATTAAAACATTAAAGTAAGAATAAAACTCTTAGGGAACTATGTATTAAGTATAAAAAAAATTAATGAAGAAACGACAAAAAAGCCATGAAATAATGGCTATCTAACGAGTAGCAGTCAACAGTGAGGGGTGACACTAAAGAGATGGGTGTTTTCTTTATGAAATAGTGTTTGTACAAATAAAAAAAGTGTAGGAGATGGCATAAAAGGAGTAAAAAAGGTGTACTTTTCCGCCGGGAATATTTAAAGGGAAAAAGCTGACGGTTAATTTGCGCATTCTGACATTTAAAAAAAATATGTATATGAATTATGGATTTAGCAATAATTTCAAAATTGGAAAGTCTATATTTTCGAAAAAAAAGTTAATATAAAAACATAACATTTACAAAACAACTATATAACTATTTAATCCCAGGCATTAACTGATTCCTGGTCCATCAACGAAGATGGTGCCCAACGCAAGGCAGTATGCAAGTAATAAAGTTTCACCGCAAAAAATCCTATTAATGTATTAAATTATTGACCTAAATTAGATTCTAATAGATTCATGCTACAATTTCATTCAAAATAGAACCCTTTTAATGTTTTGAGTACTTTAACTAAACATTTATAAAACATCCCTGCTGTGTATACAAGTTTAAACAAACTAATTTTAGTTAAATGTTTGCTTTAGTATAGTGGCAAAAAAAGGATTTTTTAAAGGATAACATATTTTTTTTTTGTTTGTTCTCTTTGAACATGGTAAAATATTATATACATACAAAATAAAGACTTAACAATTTGAGTTAACAGTTTTATTTTTTTATTTCCATTTTTATGACTATTATGTAAGTAGTATTCTTTGTAGATAAATATATATCGAAATAAATTTTTGAGGTAGTCGCATTTCGAAGGGTGGTGGTTCTGAAGCTAGAGTCGCATTTCACTCGCTAAATAAAGTCTGGCGTCCGAACTACTCTACAGCTGCACTGCATGGATCACAACGCAGATCACACTCAGGTAGTTGCAAACATTTGTAAATCGCTGCCTTAGGCAAATTATGCGTATATTCTGGCTACATTGGGTGACTAATGAACAACTTTGGCATATGGCCAAATGTGAACCAATTGAGATAGAAATCAAACATCGAAAGTGATCTTGCATTGGCCATATTCTACGTTGGACATGTAATGAAATCTGTAGAGTTGCGCTCGATTGCGCCTGGTCGCCCACGAAACACTTGGGTGAGGATGGTAAGATTGAAAGTCGAAAGCTGCAACAAGTCATGCATCCAAGTCAAAGCTCTAGTAAATGATCACTCCAAATGCAGAGAATTTACGGACGCCCTATGTTCAACATAAACTTTTATATACTTAAGCGTAATGTTCAATATCAATTCATTTATATAAATTAAAGAAAATATATCTAAATATCATCTTTAGCCCTTTTTATTTAAAGAGCAAATCTAAATTTAGACATAGCTATCTAAACAAAAAATATTAATTTTATCCAAGATATAAATTTGACAAAATCTCATTCAACGTTAGATTGTTCCTAACTTTACATAATTTTTAAAAGTAACGTTCAAAGTTAATTTTATATTTGTTCTTCACCTTCTATCATTTTCTTACAAGAAAGATCTACTAAGGAATTTCCTCAGATTTTAGCAAAGGCATGATGTATTAAAGATAATGCAAAATAAGGAATTTCGACTATTTCCTAGCAAAATGTATAAAATCAAATGACATGTTTTTCAATTTTTGAATATTTATTATTGTGGAACATTTAAAAAACCTTCATACAATTTTGTATTTCCTTGTTAAACTTTCAGATTCGTTATTTTTGTATTTTCTACAACGTATTCCAATTTAAATAAAATTGAAAAAAGAAACATCTCTTAAGAAACCATCCTCGTATGATTTTTTTTTGCAGAACTTTATTATAACTTGTCAAACTTTTTTATGCTAGTTCATAATCAGTCAAAATCTGAGTTGTAGTGAAACGATAAATAAAAGTTCTAAGCAAGTTATTAATATTTTATTATGACACTAAATTGTCAGATTTTGACGACTTCCTGTTGTAAAGTACAAACAATTTTATAAGTTGGTTGACACTCTTAAACTTTTTATTGTCTCTGTACGAGGAGAAGCAAATGTGAAGCAAAACATTTGTAATGTAGAACGTGTAAGATTTGTTTATTTGAAAAGTTAAAATCCTAGCAAAAACTTGTTTTAGAAAATGGTATTAAGTTTAATTTAAACTTAAAATCTTTCTAACTTAGGTTAAACTGGGGCCTATATGTAATTGATTTTCATATGTCTAAATACTGAACTCTCAAACGGTACACAGGTGCTTTTCTACTTTTCTAATGTTAAAATTTTTAAGACAAATTAAAAAATGCGTGCAAAGGGTATAATGACTTTAATATTACCATTAAAAAATAACCTTTTGAGTCAATTAAGCGATGTAGTTTCGGCCGTCTGTCTATCCATGTATCATTGAAAACTAGAAGATCTATATTATATTTATAACTATATTTAGACAAAATTGTGTATATAATTTTGAATTGGTCTAGAAATAAAACACTCTTGAAAATATTTAAAATCGGGTCATGTTTTGAGTAAGTCACCATAGAAATTAAAAGAAAATTGAACCACTTTGGAACCTTTTGTTATGGTTTTTTTTTTTTGCAATTTCATTTATACACTCACAATATACTATCCGTTACCGACTGTAGTTTATTTAAAAAGTAATACGTAAAGTTAGTTTTTAAATGAAAAATCAATTGAAATTCATAGAAATATATTTTTTAACTATTTGAATCAGTCATTTAAAAAACAAACTATAAAAATTTACATACATTCAGTAAGAGTTGATATTCTGTTAAATGTAAAATATTATTTTTTCTGTTTCAAAAAATAGAAATTCATATAATTCTTTTTTGTTTTTTTACCAAAAAGTTTGTATATATACAAAATTATTTCAATAAAAATTACAAGAAATTATTCAAATATACAAACTCATAAAGCCAATAAAAATATCTATGTGTGTGTTGTGTTTTGTAATTACCCTGTAGGAAGCCTGGGGTCAAGTGTCTACAAGTCACCACTTCTGTCCACTATTTTGTGTGATTTTTGCTGACATTTCCACAAAGCGTCTATTCTTTTTACATTCTTTTTTTGCAGTTGCAAAGCTGTGCTTGTTCTTGATATTTTTATTGTTTTATTTTGTTGAAAATACATGTGCATAGCTGCATGCAAAATTAAAGTTTTTAATAAAAATATAAAGAAAAATGAATTTAAAAGTTAAATATACAAATAAATTACAAAAAACTTCTGAAAAAAACAATCAATTTTGTATAAAAATAAAAATAACTAGAAAGACTCAACAATTTTTAAAGAAAATTGCAACTCTAGAGATTTTGTGGAGCCTAATGAAGATTTTACAGAGCCTGATGATGATTTTGTTCTTTTTTTTTAAGATTTGTCTACTCCAAAATTAAATTTGCACAAATGTTTTTTTTACTTTAAGAAATTTATAAAAAAAATTGTATTAATAATTTAACAAAATAAATGCACCTATTTAATCTTATTTCCTTCCTAGTGTGGAAATCAAGTAAAAAGTTCCAAAAGTGTAGACTAGAATTACTAAAATATACAAATGAATCCCTGGTTCCAACGTCATCACCTAGTCAATAGATGTGTAGATTCGCAATGACACGCACATGTTAAATGTCTACACCAGAAAGCTGGGGCATAATTAGTCAGTAGTACTGGTGACAAAGTCAATAGTGAATCAGTACAATTTCACTATCGATATTTCCTACAGGGTATATACAAATAAAAAAAAAAAAACCTTTAATTTGAAAAACAAACCACAAATGTAGTTTTTTCAAACTTTTGTCAGTTAAAAATGTATGGTTATTTTAAATGACTTTCTATTGTTTCTACTACTTTTGTCGATTATTAAACAATGATTGAAAATAAACAACAAAAGGGGCTGAATATAATAAAAAATCGGTAGTCCTCTTTTTGACTTGACTGTATTTTCGATTAATTTAATATGTGTTATAAGTTGTTTTTAACGAAATAATATTGTGAGTGTATTTTTCTTTACATTTCCTGCATCACCCTACTTTATAATGGAGTGTGGTCTGCTGCCCGGAACATGACCAAAATCGTATGATGATGTGAAGTATCTCATGGATGACCTTGACCCAACATAATTTTTTTTTTTGTTCTCAACAATATCTCTATTATCTCAGTCCATTAACTGTTTGATTTAACCCTCGTTTGTAAACTGCTGTTTTTTCTACTAATTAAATTAATTGTGATTATTTCCAATTCTTAAATTTTCTTTCTTGTTGTTTTAATTTAACCAATTTTTCCTGACAGCAGGATACACAATGAAAGAGTTTAGTTATATGATATGACAATAGTCGTTTGTTATTTTGCCATGTGTGATTGCTTGGAAAGAAAATTGCAACAAAAAAAAAATGTGGAGAAAAAAGGAAGAAAAATCAACCATATAAAAAATGAAAATAAAATGGCAACAATTGTTAAATTTATAGGGAAAATTTTTTAGAAAAAACAAAAGAATCATATACAAAAGAATGTTGTCTCTAATGCACATTTTTTTTATTTTTTTTTTTTCTGTATGTTTTGATGAACAAAAAATCAACCAGTAACGGATGAATTTTAATTTCACAGTTCAATGATTTTATTCAAGCGTTAAGCGACGAAAAGTTAGCCACCACATTGAGGAAGTCAGCTATCAGTTGATATCACACCAAAGAGATATGGGAATGAGCCACCAAGCAAACAAATACTGCCAACCAGCATCAAATACTTGCAACCACAAACGCACAATATTCACAATAGTATTACAAATGGAAAATATTTAGTTTGGTTTGTTATTTTTTTTTTTTCTTTGTATAATTTTTAAGTTTTCTTCTTCATTTACACATAAATGAAAATGTTAGAAATCAAACGAAAAAACAACATAAAAGCTCTCTTTCAAGACTTGTTGCAACTTAAGCAACAGGCGACAAACGACAAAAGTTATGAATGAATATGACAAGAAAACTATACCTATGATTTTGTCTCCATTCTCAATAAAATTTGAATACATAATAGAGAAGAAACAAAATAAGACTCAGGTATTTTAAGCGGCCCAATCTTACGTTCAGAGGTTCAGATAATAAGATCAAATTTTATTTAATTTAGTTCTTTTGATTTTATAAATCTATAACAAATTGGGTATCAACAAAAAGGTTGTTTGAAGACATATCTACTTTTTCGTTATTAAAATTTTTTGTTCAGCAAATTGTTTTTACTTTTAATATCAAATCTTCATATAATAAGTTCTGGGGCAGCGCTAAAAATGTTTTGACAACATTATACAATTATATTTTAGAATCCTAGTGACCAATGCAATTCATCGCTTGTCGCCGCCAATATCAGCTAAGCTTGGCTACTGCATTTAATTTTATTTAATGGTATGTGTGAAACTATTTTATATTGGTCACAGCTTGATTGACACTTGGTGGCTTAGTACTAAAACAAATAGTCAATTCCCTCTCTTTTACTTTTGCCATAACAATTTCTACAAATTTAATTTTAGTTAAATTAAAAAAAACCCCCAAAAGTATTCAGCCAACTAACAAAACATTTAGAAAATTCTTAACGCACACTGTTTCTAATGTAAACCATTACACAGTCAAGTTATTTTCAATTACATTTGCACTGCTACTTCCAATTTCGCTCCCTTCCTCTATTCTCACGATTTTTCATGGTACAGTGCACTATGGGCCACGATCTAAATTCTTGGCCATTAATATTATATTTAATATTGGTGAATAAAACTTATCTTAAATAGCAATCACTAAAATATCGAATCAAAAATCAAAATTACAAAAATAACATTGTGAATAAAATATGTATGGCGATTATTATATTTTGAGTTATAAGCTGGTTCGATTCATAAGTATCAATGTGAAATGCTTTAGAGCTGTGTGAATAAAAAAGGAGACTTCGGATATAATAAATTTAAAATTACATAATTTTTTCATACACCGAAAGAAAAGATTGGATGCAATTTTAGCGAAATCAACCGATTTGTGAATTGTATTGATTATGAACGTCACTAATGATTGTTATTGGTTAACGAATTATATACTATATTTATTTTCCTAAGAAATTATTTATATTTAAAATTAGCCATTAAAATTTAAAGGGTAATTTTTTTGCTATTTGTAAATTGTGTCAGTGTAAAACATATATACGTGACATGTGGAAATGCCAAAAATACTTAGCAAATCATTTAATTTTATTATCAAAATATTTGTTGTGTGAGAAATGTGTTTCGTAAATTACGTCCATTTTATAGTCGTCATAATCGACCCACCAAACAGGCGACTCAGCAGCAGTTTCACTTTATTGGACATAAAACCACCAACCCGCATGCTAAGAATGCGTACCGAGGAGAATATTGCTCCTGTATTGGCCAGTGTCAATTAAGATCGCGATATTTCAATTCGTCGCCATTGTCAACAATTCGGCTTATTTTATGAAACCATACTAAATACTGCTGCTGCAAGAACTGAAGCCTGGTAACGTACCACAACGTGGTTTGTTTGGTCAAAAATTGTTTTTATCGACAAAGCTCATTTTGGCAAATAGAAGGCATTTCAAGAGCTATCAATGGAATCTCAACAACGCACTTTTTGGTGCGGTTTATGGGCCAGCGACATCATTGAGCCATGAAAATCGCAACGTTACAGTTAATGGATCAAGGTATCGTGCGATGATTACTGACTTTTTTTGCCCAAAATGGAATAATTGCATTTGGTTGACATGTGGTTTTAACAAAACGGTGTCACATTCCACACGTTACACGATACGATAAACCTATTGTGAGGCGAGTTTGGTGAACTTTGTGGAGCAGTCCATTGGCCACCAAGATCATACGATTTGACCCCACTTGACTATTTTTTTTGGGGATACGTAAGGTCTCTCGTGTACAGGGACAAGCAACAATTACAGCCCTGCAAGGTAATATTACAGCTACCATTGATGAGATACTGGCCAAAGTGCTGGAAAAAGTATGCCTACGGCGTAGCCGTATTTACGCATAGTCATAGTACAGGGTGGGCCATTTAACATTTTAAATTTGAATCGGCTATAAAAAAAAGTACTGATTAGTTGAACTTTGTCATTTAAGAATGAAACACAACATCATTCATAAGACTACCACGACTGGCTCGGCAGTACCTTATCCGATTAACCCAATTTGTCTGTGCATTTTTGATTGTTTCGGCTCGAATCTCTTTAAAGGCAACTTCATTTATCCTTAATGGCTGTGTGACATGCTGCCCCGCCTTGTTGAAACCAAATGACGTTCATGTCATTCTGTTGAGTTTTTGGATTGCTAATCTTAGTAGAAAAAATTAGTAGGCGGTACTAAATTTGAAAAAACTTTTTGTAAAATAGAATTTAAAATCGATTTGCTAAATTCAGCAAAAAAAAAATTTCTAAATATCAGTAATATTAGTAAAATCAATAAGTATTAAAAATTTGTATAAAAAATTAGTGAGCGCTACTAAATTTTAGTAAATTGCAGCAAATTCAATGAGTTGTAAAATATAGCAAAATTTTAATTTATAAAAAAAAATATTAAAATGCACAAATTAACTCAATTATTTTTTGATAAACTTGATACATTTTAAAGCCGCTAAATTCTTTTGAAATTGCCTTACGAATTCGAATATACAAATTTATATTTTTTTCTGAGCAACATTTATTTATTTCTTTTTTTTTTTTAATATTCTAGACAAAATTAAAAAATAATCAAAGGCCTAAAGAATTGTAAAAACATAAACGAATTTATCGTTTTGTATTAATTTGCTAATTTTTGTTTTGAATAATATTTTTAGTAAATTCTTTGGATTTTAAGGTAAAATTTTAATAGTTTTAAGGGCTGATTTTTAGAACTTGTTAGTACTATTTTAAGTTTACGTCCTATTTTTGGACATGAGTCGGTTGTGAAAAGTATCTTGACTTCCGACCCCTTTTAAAGATATATAAGTAAGTATGCGTTTTAATTATTCGAAATAATATATCCTTCAATATCCACTTTTTTAAAATTAATGAATTTTTTTGCTAAGTTTAGCAAATCTGTTTTTAAAAATTTGCAAAATTAGCAACAAAAATTTATAAATACACTGTAATTTGTAAAATGTAAATAGCAAAAATATTTACTAAAAATCAATACAAAAATGGTAAAACCGTTTACAAATTTTTCTACTAACTTTTTTTCTGAGTGTAGAAGAAATTCTAAAGTCGTTTAATTCGTATATATACAGACTAAAAAGTTTCAAAAATACGAACAAAAAATTTAAATAAAATATTACACTTAAACTTTTTATAAGTATTTTGTTATTTTAAACCCGAAACTGAAGTCAAAAATGCTCAATGTCAATTAGGCCTTTCGAGCCAATGGCCTTTTTTTGTAACCCCTGACAAACAGAAAATAGTTCAAGCGTCAGTAAAAAAAAAACCTTTTTATTTTTTATGAATAATTTTGACGGGAAATGTTCAAGGATATTTTAAGAGCCCCGTAAAAATATCCAAAATTACCTTTTATAGAGTTGTCCTTATAGCTCTAAAATGTACTATAAAACTTGGGCACATTAACACTATATTCATACACTTCAAATTCAAATTTGCAAATACAATCAGTAGATACATCAATGTTTAAAAAAAGCGAACATTTTAAAATAAAAAAGCGTTAAGTTTCGGAAGATTCGACCAAACTTTTTTGACTTCTGTATAGTAAGGAGGTAAGAAAAACTTTGGAAAAGTTTTATTATGAGTCTGTCCAAAAGTTTAATAAAAAGTGAGAGACAAAATTAAAAAAATCTTCTTTTTTACAGGGGCTTCTTACAAAACTTTTATATCTTTCTTTTCTACATACAAAAATTATCAGTCCGATCGATCATCTGAGATATAGGGCTTTGATGATTTCAAACCTATTTAATTTAATTCTTCATTTAAATTCAAACCATATTTTTAAATTTAAAGAAAAATATTTTTATATTTTAAAAAAATATATGCTTTAAAGCATGCATTTTTAGTAAAATATTCAAAAATATGCATTTATTTATTAAATTAAATCTTTTTAGTCGGCCGTTTTGACCGACTTTAACTCGATGCCGGTTACTCGGTGTCTTTACATGCATTCAAATGATAGCAAGCAATGGTGAAATCGATTTAATTGCACTGTAGTGCTAAAATTTTCATCAAAAATTAATTTTGTTTTCCACAAATAATAGATAAAAAACTAAAAGATTTTTCGTTTTTATGTACTAATTTTTATTAATTTTTATTGCTAAATTAAAATGAAAACTAAAGTGACTTAAATAACTAAAGCAAAAATCTGAGATCTTAAGCCATAGTGCAATAGTAAAATTTTGTAAATTTTAAAGCAACTCAAGTTAGCCACTTAAGTCACTCCTGCTTCGCTTTTTTACTTTTAATTTTTTTTTTTTTTAATTTTCAAGTTGGTTGCAGAAGTTTCATTTTTGACACAATCATCATTTACAGTTTTTTAATATGATGCTTCTTTGAAGTCGAAGTCGATTTTTTTATCTTTTACACCAACATGTCCCTTGTGTCCATATTTTTATTTGTTTTCTTTCCTCGTATTATCATTTCAAATAAAGTTCAATTGTTTGTGTATATTTCAGTTTTCCGCCTTTTGATTGTAATCTTTGTTTTTACCAGAATATTTTTTTTAATATTTTTTCTATGAGATTTTACTTTCAATGAACTAAGTTTTGGAGTTATATTAAGTTTATCTAAAGGTTTAAGAGATTTAAAGAGAACTTAATTTTTATATTAATTTAGCCAATTAAATTTTTATTGCATTTCATTCTTTGTTAACACCAATTAAATGTTTAATAGTTTTGTAAGATTTATAAAAAAAAACAACCAAAGAAAACTATAAAATTTAAAAATATTTTCTAAAATCCCAACATAATTTAAATAAGGATTTTAAGGTACCTTTATTCCCCTATTGAAAATACCCAAAAAGTTGACAATTCATATCTGGGATGGAAAACATGGTACAATTGTACTTTTTTTGGTACATTTTTACCTTGGTTGATACCGTGATACTACCGCGGCTCATTTAGTACAATTTGAAATTTTTTTCAATTTTCAATTTATAACTTGATAAAACCACATAACAAAAAGTCGACTTTTTTTAAAAGCAACTTTAAATTAAAAACCTATTTTTATTTATTCAGCTTCTATAGTAAAAATATAATCAGTTTTAAGTTGAACCGGCTCTAAATTGGGGTCACATCAAATGTACCAAATGTTTCCATACACATTGTACTAAAATAATCGGAAGTGGCAACATTGAACAGCGGATTTAAAATTACCTCTCAAAAAAAAAAATAAGAAAAAAGTGTATTATTGTTGAAAAGCTATTTAATGCCTTTTAATTTTTTAATAGCAAATCCTGAAAAGCTTAACCATAAAAATTAGAGTAAAATTTTACAAAGTTTTATGGGAATTATACGACTACATAAAATTAGCGATAAATTTTGTTTCACCCGGTCAATTTAAATTTTTTAAGTCTTTTTAGTATCTAAGCAAATCTGACTCAACACGATAAAATTGTTTAAAAAAAGCGGAAAAATTTTGGTACCGTGAGGATCGAAAAAGTACAATTTGTTTGTCTGGTTGGTACAATAACAAAAAACATATTTTCCATCCCTGATTCATATTCTTTTCGAAGGGAGCACACACTGTCAACTAACACTTTTATAGTTTTGTTACAAAAAAATATTTGTTGGCTTTTAGCATAAAAAATTGCATTGTTTTTCTATTTTACTCGACTTACATTATATAATAGCGTCAAATTGTCTTCATGGCTGGACAATAAAAAAAAAATACCAAAAGAAATATATCCCCAAAAAACTTTGTAAATGATTTTTTTTAATAAAAACCAAACTATGATTATGCATTGTTATAAAATGCATAAATTTATTTATTTTTTTTAAAGTATCACAAAATAACTCTTAAATCACTTTTGATTAGCATCAAAATAACAATGGATTTTATTATGAAAATTGTTATTTTAAAAATGCATTTCTTTATTTATTTTACAAATTAAAATTGAAAATATTATTGGAATTTATTTACAAAAAAGTATTTTTTGTTGATAATCAGTATAATCTCACACGCAGAAAAAGAATTGGTTAGAAATCTATCAAAACCTTTAGAATGTATTTGTTGTGACGTTGCCTGTAATCGTTGAATACGGTCAATATATCGAATTGGGAAGGAAATGATGCAATCAAAATTTTATGGAAGATAATAAAATTCATGTGCAATAACATATTAAATAAGACAACTAAATATTGTCTTTCACTATTAAAAAAATGAAAATATTTGTCCTAAACGCTACATTTTGATTGACCAAAACTGACACTGTTTTTGGATGCAGCATACAAAAATTGCATTCTAATTCTAATGATTGGTTTACGGAAAATTTTTCATCCAGATTAACCCGATAAAAATTTTCATCCCGATTAACCCGATACTGTTGAAACTCTCCATCCATATATGCTGCAGTATTTATATCAATTATTTTAAAAACACATCGAAATAGAAACCTTGTAATGGGTTATATAACATATTACATACAATATTTTGTAATTTTTTCTTATGCCAAATGGGTGATTTGTCAAAAAGGGTACATGGCAGCATAGCTATCCAGGATGGTCCCAAGCTTTAGCTTTAAGTAGATATTTTAATGTCTGTCAATATTATTTGTATGTTCAAATTTTAAGCCACAAACGTTTATATTTGTAACAAACAGTCATCAAGGCGGGTTGACGGAATCTTTAACTAGGTATATTTGGCGAATTTAGAAAAGCACCGGGAGGAATTTGATGGCACTTGGTCCATAATATCTGTGCTCAAAATTTTTGCCAAATCAGATAAAGTTAAACTGCGGCACATCCCGATTGAAAATCCGAATTTTTCAGCAAATCAATAAAATATTTTTTGAATATTATTTCTAATTAATTATGGGTTGCAGAACAAAAATATGAAAAAAATTCAAATCGGACATTGAGTTATCTGTGTTATGTTACATATTAACCTTTTTAAGGCGATTTTCTAAAGCTATTTTGTGCGATTACATATTATTATTTTTTAAGTCCATGTTTAGCCATATTTGAGATTTGTTCATTGGCATTGACATTTCATTAGCATTAGTTGAGTAATGCTAATGCAAAACAAATTTTATTACCCTTTAATGGTAATGAAATTTTCTGGCATTAGGATTTGTCCTACTAATGCTAATAAAATCGTACTAGTGACTTAAAAACTATTTACAATTGATTATTTATTTATTTATTTTTTTATTTATTTATTTATTTATTTATTTATTTATTAATTTATTTATTTATTTATTTATTTATTTATTTATTTATTTATTTATTTATTTATTTATTTATTAATTTATTAATTTATTTATTTATTTATTTATTTATTTTATATTAATCATATAATAACAAATTATATCCTAATACCCTAACCGAGCACTAGCAACAAAGGTTATCGGCTCGTTGTAGCGAAAACAGACCAGAACCTCTGGTGGGAATCGAACCCACGAGCCCCGCACTGATAAGCTAGCACGCTACCAACTAGCCTACCGGGCGCTTACAATTGATTAAAAGTGGGATTTGCTTACAAAAAAAAGAGATGTTTAAATTGCTTTACATACATCCCAGCCAAAATAAATGGAAGTGATTCTTAAGGAATAAATTTTTCATTAATTCCAAAGTATCGTTTAGTTTTGATTTTCCTCTTCTAAGGCAGTTCTTTTTTGCAACTTCCAAAAATCTGATTTTTAATGATATTTAACACTTTTTAAATCTATGACGGGTAACTTATTTTAAAAACAACCAAAGGTAAATCTTAATCTTAGATATTTCTATATAAATTTGACATTTATAACTATGCTTTAAGTTTAAGTAATTTGTTTGCAAATTTAACTTACAATTTACCAGATTTTAAATTCTTAAAATCGTATGTTAGTTATTGTTGGTACATAAAGTAAAAAAAACTATTTTAGTAAAAATTGCAAGAATATCGAATAAATTAATTTAATAAAGAAAGGCCCATTTACTTAATGTCCCGTTATAATTTAACCAACAGTCAAACTCAAACTTTATATGGGAAACAACAACAAATGTGTTAAATTCCCAAGAAGTTATCGGGAGCTTGTGAAAATAAGGCTTAGGCCCGATTCCTGATGTCCTGTTGAAATCTAAATCACAAATTCAAAATTTATTTGGGAAAATCAAATGATTTAATTTTTCACTAAACCATAAGAAGAGCTTTAAATGCAGTGAAAAAGGATCATAAAAGAAAACTTTCATCCTATGTAAAAATCATTGGTTTCGATCGAAATTTTCACATTAGCGGAATCCAAATCACTGCTTCTTTTTCTCTTTTAATTTGTTACTTTTTTTTGCTGGGATGGGCTGTTTTTTTAAAGGATCTCCCTGGATCTTTTTCTTTTTTATATTAACAGTCTATGAGAGCAAAAATTTCCCTCTTTTTGAGCTACCCCGATTATTTTTAGAGGTATTCGCCATTTTGTAAGTTTAAGTGCGGCAGTGCAAAAAATACTCTTTTCCCCATTTCTCAAAATTTTGAGGGTATATTGCAACTTATAAAACCGGTTATATAATACACTCAGCTAGACCTACAACCTACACTAGGTCATTTCGCAAGTTCTTTTTCAGTGTAGCACAGTGTTATTAATTGTAATGAAATTAAAAATACATTACCATTACTTAATGAAATCAAACAATTAGTCATAATCACTATTTAAAAAAATGGCAATGAAAATAATTTCATTGAAATTGATGTCAATGCATCATCGATTCATTAGTCCCATGTTTGTGTTCAGCATGCTATTTATCATTGAGCAAAAATAATTGTGTACAGAGAAAAAATGTTGTTAAAAAATTATATATTTCTCATGACCGCTCGATGATCGCAAATAATCTGAAAATTGTTTACGTTTTGCGCCGCGTAATACCTTCCACACCAATTTTTAATTTATCTTACAAAGCTCTCGGTAAAACATGTTTGGGCGAAAATCGGTACGAAAAAGTTTAAATTTTTAACAAAAATTTTAAGTACTGTTTTAATAAAGTAAGGTGGGATGGCACCTCCCACATAATAAACTTTCTTTGCTGGGGTTCTTCTAAAGCTATATTTAAAATTTTTACGTAAAATGGATTTCAAAAACCAAATAAGTGATGCTTACTAATGTCAATTATTGTTTTAACTCATTTGGGATATGTCATAATCCGCTGGGCATCTTTAAACTTAATTTTATAGATATACAAATATTTAGTAAGCAGTTATTTACACTGAAAAAAATTACAAAATCCTGTTTGTACAGTAATATTAAACACCTTTTATACACAAATATAAACAAAAAATATTTTTATGTAGGCACCATCAATACAATTTTTGAAAACAAACAAATTTTTGATTTTTTTTTAAATTATTGTTTCTTTTTTTGGAAAAACAACCTACAAAGATGTCGAACAAAAAAAACGTTAGAAATGAAAAAAAATATTGCTTTTAAACTTTTTCATGTGGATTAAATGGTGTACTATATTATTAGTCAATCTATAAATAAAACTTAAAAATTTTTTCGCTGAAATATATTTTTCGTGCATATTTTTAAAGAAATTTATTTCGTCCAAAAAGTTTCTTCGAATTTTTTTGCAAAGGTTTTAAAAGTACATAGATTTTGAGTTAACTTTGTATGGAAATATAAACCAAAAATACTATTTGAACTCCTAACTGTAAGTTAAAGCTAAATATTAACTAGTGTTACGGTTTCTAGTCAATTTAAAACTTATCTTAAGTCAAATAACGACGTCATAAGATATTTAAAATAGTTTTACATTTTTCACAAAAATATGTAATAAACCTTAGGGATATGTAAAATAAAATTTAATTTTAATTATTAAAAAAATAATAGTACTCATACTTTTTTCAAAGGTCATTATTAAAAAAAAAAAGTCATGAAAATTTAATTACAAAATATTTATTTAACCAATAATGCAGAAAAAACAAGTATGTACCTATGTGTATGTGTAAATAAAAATTTAAAATTAAATTAAATATTTTAAAATGTATCGCTTAAAAAAGGACCTTAAAGACAACTTTACAATAATGCTCACAACTAATTACTTTATTCACATTTATTGACTAAGTTTTTCGAAGACTGTAACTTCTAGTTTTCTAAAAATGTCCCAATACTTCTTTTAACTAACAACCTTAAAGTTGTAAAATATTCTATTGGCTGACGATTTCTTGGGTACTATTACACAAAATTTTAATATCACGTAAAATAGCTTTTAAATCGATTTACGACCTTATTCATTTGACCCAGACAACTTTTTTATGTGCAAAAAATATTGAAATTTTACTTTAGGCTATTAAAAAAACAATACAAGAGACCACAGGTGAAAAATTTTGAATGGTTTGCAGAGTGCGTGGGTCAGTCTCTCAGTCAGTTAGCTTTGGTACAAAACAAATATCTGTTTAAAAGTATTCAAGTATAATGGTCAATATTCATGTAATAATAAAAAGTTATTTGTGTATAAAATAAACTGCAAAAATATATAAAATATTTACAGTAATCGTTTAAATATTTGAAGATTTTTATAAATATTTCAAATGAATTTAATATGAAGTTGTAAAAAAACATAGTTGTGATTTTATAAATAGAAATATTTCAACTCTTAACCAAAAACTCTTAACCAAAAAAAACTTAAGTGTTGTAGTGTCAAAGGGTAAATTTAGGCAATAGTTAAGCGGGTGTGGCAGAGGGTATAAAAAATCAGTAAATATTTTAAATTTTTAGTAAATATTGTAATGGACTTGGCGAAAACATTTGTATTAGGGATGCCAACATATATTGGTATTTCAAAATCCCCGCATTAGAGATTCCCGACAAAAAATCCCGGAATTTTCGCAATTCCTGGGATTTTTAGTATACCTGTAATTTTGTTTCGGGATTTTGGTACAAAAATTTTTCCTTATTAAATAAAGCATTTAATTCACAATTTTTTAATATTTGTTGCCTTAAAATAAGAGCAACAATTTGACAATTTTTCAAAACCAAACCCTTAATTGTGTATTATAAACATTTTAATTCTCTAATAAAATTATTTTAAAAAAAAATATTATTTTAAATAAAAATAGTTTCAAAATAGAAGAACTTTGACTAATGTTTTCACCACATCTGTATGTAATTGCTTCAATAGATGAATGATTCTGTCCGTCATAATTGTTTGAAGTACCAACATCACCACCTTTGCCATCCCTATCAACATTACAGATACTTCCCAGCAAAACCACACATTACCAAATAATGTATAAAGTAATGTATAGCCATACGGGCTCATGGATTACTTTACACCTTTCTTCACTGATAAATTTTACAGGCGATTAGCCTCAAAATAATGTATATACCCATTACTTTAGTGGTGATAATGTAAGGGGTCACTAATATTGTTACGAGAATGGAAAAAGTAATGTGTCTACAAATA